>JAWWMO010000138.1:39970583-40029332 GCA_035047845.1 Dendrocincla fuliginosa | reverse complement strand
GGGGGTGGTGGTTTGTTTTGTTTTTTCCTTAAATGCATCTAGATTTGAGTCACTATTTCCATCCTTTTTTTTTTCTTGTCTGTTCAAGTATTACCCAAGGAAGCTAATCTGTGATCAGTCAGTGGTTTCTCTTACAGTTCAGTCTCTACTGTACATTCATAGTTTTCCATTTGATATGGCCCATTCAAATAATAAAATATTAGAAACTATTGTTTTCTTTACAAAGCTCAAAACAAAAACTTGCCTCAAGTTAAAAATTATTTCAAGTACACAAAAGAATGAGCTCCTTAACTGTGTTACCAAGTTTGTATTTGGTTTCGTGGATATGCAGTATGAGACACATGCTTGTAGGTGGAATCTCCTCTGAAGTAATGTTTGCTCTAACAGGGTTAGAAATGTATTTTAAAAATGCTGGCTTGTAAACTTCATTCACAAAGAAAAAGGAGGTTGTTAAGTTTTGAACACAAAGAGCAAATACATTAATGAGTAATGATCTCTTTTACAGTTTTGTATTTTTATTTGCGTGTTTGTAAAGCCAGTTGTAATTCTGGAAACTGTGGAAACCCATAGAGATACAATCTGAGTTTAGAACAAAAAGAGATGAAGTTATTTTGTCTTGAAGATGCATGTCTAAACTCTTTATTAATTGTTCTTCAGTAATTTCAGAGCTGGATTTGTTGCCTTTACAAAGCATAATTGCCAATGCTATAAATTCCTCCTGGGTCTAAATCAGATCCGCTCTTTCTGGTGAATTCTTTCTCAGCTGCATCAGTAAAACACCACTGTAAACACATTTGGAAAAGCAATGAAGAGAGGAGTTTGAATATTTACTTAAAGCTACCTGATTTTGTTAATTTACAAGCAAGACCAGGACCAACACACAATTCACTAATACAAAGCTATGCTAACTTTGCAAGACCAAAGGATTTATAAATCGACATTTTCGTTCCTAAACTGACCTGCAAGCACACATAAAGCTCCCAGCAGTTGAGTCAGAAATGGCCATTTCCACAGAGCCTCTTTTCATATTAGAGCTACACATCAAACCTCCACCAGAAAACCTAAGCCTATTCAGGGAAATCTTGAATGCCTCTCAATGGCGAGACTTGTTCGCTTACTTTATCTAAGGAAAAGAATGAATCATTCCTTACATTAAGAACCAGTTCTGTTGAATGTTGATACCTATCAGGCTTGGTCTACTATTTTTCTGATATGAAAAGCTTTCACAATGCTCTCTCAGCCGCCACGGAGACTGAATGCTGCTGAACAGATGAAAAATAATTCACGTTATCATATCCTGATGCTCAAACCAGCATAAAGTCTGCAAGTGCCCTATAATCATTATCTCAGCTTTTTTTAGTCATGAAGCATTGGTGGTTTCACAGAAATAAAAGCAAACTTGGGGATGCACAGAGAGAGTGACTGCCCCAGCTGGAGTTGGAAAACTCAGTTATATCAGGATTAACTTCTATCATTTTATTCTATCACACTATTTGCCACATATTTTCACATATACAGATATTCTTTGACTGATTTCCACAAACCAAAAAAGCCCAGTTCTCTTTTTCTTCTGTAGGAGAATTGTCACCTTTCTTCCCAATACCTATCAGTCCCTCCATGAAGTTTAAGTGGAGTCCTGATAGAAGAAAGGAGAGGAGGCACTGAACTTTATGCCAGTTTCAAGCTGGTAATTTTTTTCTTTTTTTACATAAGTATAAATAATGACATATACTATATTTAAAGGCAGTCTCTCATGCCTTAATTTTTGGGAGTTTTTAATGTTACATATCTAAGCAAAAATATTTGTTTGGTTTCTTTTAAATACAGCACTATAAAGGTTTTGTACCTGACCAATAAATATCGCAAAGATCCAAATTCTCTACTTCACAACTCTAGCTTATGAGAGTAATACTATTGAAAATAGTAATATCACAGTTCTGTAATTCTGTGCCATAACTCTTACTTGTAAATATGGAACAGAAAATATGGATGGATATTTAAATGCATATAAATCTGTATGCAGAGAGAAAACTGCATTATGCTTTGATTTTCCAGAAGTGGACAGTAAGGATTACAGAAGCAAGTGTCAAAATGCAACATTTTTAGGGATTTTTCACAGGGAGCCAGAAGACAGAATTTTATTCCTCTTAACCAGGAAATGCTGAAGAAGTACTACTGTCTCTTCATCATCTTTTTCTAGATTTGTGGAGAAGGTGTTATTTGTGAGATTTGAAAGCTTGGTAGAAGCCTATACTAACATATTACAGGTGATGGACAAGAATATGTTTCCTGAACTTGAAGGGAAAAAACTGTTACATGTACACACTACATGCTGAAATAGAAATTAAAAAAAGCTGACATTGGTAGTAGGTTGAAAAAGTAGCAGTAGCTAAAAATGCACATAAACAGGAAAATACAGCATCATTACACAATTAATTATTAGTATTTTGAGAAGGGCATGATGTTAACAAGCAAGAAACATGCTTCAGCCCAGATCTAAGAAGCAGAATTATCTACCTGGTTATAAAAGAACAAACAAAAATAAATTCTCAGAGAAGTCCTTGTGGGAAAGAATGGGGGGAAAAAAAAAGTTTAAAAGCTTTGGCTTTCTTAAAGACTGTGCTTCTGTTAACTTCTACTTATTTACATGTCTCAGTGACTCAAGAGCATCAGAGAGATAAAGCCCAAAGGAAATGTAGCAGTTAATAAATTATTAAGCCACTTTCCTTTATAACATCAGCACTGGGCAGTACCAAGGCTTGCCATGCCATGTCAGATGCAAAAGGATCTGCAAATCTCAAAAAGTTATCAGAGCTGGGGAACAGCTGGCTCTGCAGATCCCAAGGCCCACCTGGGATCCACTTACTACAGCCTGTCATTCTCACCGAGTTTAATGCTTATACAGTCAATGAAACATTAGATGAAGCTAAAGGATACATCCCCAAAGAATCTGATTTATGCTTTAGGGAATGACCTTTAAACAGTCACCTTGCAATAGAAAATTAAGTACAGCTCCCTGCATCTGCAAAAATACCTTGATGTTTGTCCTTTGTTCCTAAAGACACACATGCACTATGCTGGTTCTCTTTCTACCAAACTACCATATGCAGGTATGGATTTGTTTGTGTTTTCTTTGCATTTCATATTTTCCCACCTCAACACACCAGGTATTAGTCGCTAAAGTGACTAATTTAAAATTGTAGCAGTCAGTGGTTTTTCAGTGACAAGTGAAAGCCCAGAAATTCATTTGGCTTGTTGGTTTGTTTTAAAAATCAAACTTGCATTGCCTGCAGAAGCATTTTCATAACTCTCTTTTATCAGTAGAACAACGAAACACATTATCCCATTTTAATAGAAGAGCAATAGCCTGGGTTTGATGGCTACCATTGTGAGGAAAATGACAGCCATGATTCTTTTTATGGTCTTGATAAAGAAAATGTTTTTATTAGAAACAGACCAGAGTAAAAAAGCAAGGAACATACTTTAAAGCAGAACTAGTGAAAAACAAATCTCAACACTGTATTTGCAACAGACCTGACCACTTGCCTATTGCATACCGAATGTTATTTGCTGTAAAAAGAAGAATTGTTTATAATACTGGCAAGTCAGAGAGAACTCTCTTTCAGAGTTGAAGACCTGAAAAGTCATTTGCCATAGCACAGCCACAAAGAAAAAAAAAAACAAAACAAAACAAACAAACAAACAAAAAACCCACAAAAAACCAAAAAAAACCCCAAACCTCCAGAACAAAACAAAATCCAAACAAAACCAAGATCAGCATTCCCCCTGACCTGTTCTTTCCCAGCTTGGACATGATGCACAAGCTTCCAAATTTTGATTGCTTAGCAATTACTACTGGAGGAAAAAGAAGTGCCATACCCTGAAGATGCCAGTAGCAGCACCAGCACACATACCTGTTCAAGAGAAGATCTATGTCAAGCCACAGATCCTCCAGTTATAAGAAAATGGCTGCAATAATAATTCTAACAATGCTTAGTATCTTACATTTTGTAAGCAACACAAACCAAATCCATTGGAAATAGATTTTACTGAACTCTACTACAATTTCATTCCATCACTCATAGAATTGCATTTAATTCTGTTTGAAAGAGGGCTGTCAGCATTCCAGATAGCATATGGAAAAGAGTGGACCACACCTTCAAAGCACTCACTACAAGTTTTAAGACTTCAAACTAATGGCTTTCTTTGAAGTAATCCCTGCCGTAATTACAGTACATGTGAACGTAACACGAACTTGAGGTCATTTGATACCAAATAGTGATTTGAATTTTCTGTGCATTCTTTCACAGGCAAGAAAGTTTTATGGAATTTCAATGCCTGTCTGCAAATCTAACCTTTGCAGGAAAAGTAAAAGAATAATCTCTGCAGGTGGGTTTGGAATAAACTTATGAATATAAAGTAGCTTAACTGATAATATTTCCAGTTTTAGTGGTGCTACAAATTTCATAAGGAATAAAAAAAAATACTATAAGTGCACTAAATACCATAGCAAAGTCACATAAATATGTTTTAACTCTATATCCCTGAATGCTGAAGAAATCACCGAACTGATTTCTAAGCTTTAAAATGGTGTATGATCTCATGATCTAGACTGTTGGAAGGGTGAAAACACACACATTTGACTACAGCACAGAGTGTCTGTGTTATTTCCATATTCTGTGCAGTGCACACTATCTGTGTCCCCTATAATATTGCTCTGAACTGGGACCAAAGGAAAATACATACACTCCTTCCCGAAAAAACAAGGAGCATTTAGGAAATAGACAGTTATAAGAAGAGTTATATTGGACTATATGATTTTTATTCATTTTTCACCATTTTCAGTCTTTAGAACAATTACACTTCAATGACATTTTTGCTACAAAATACACATGTTCCCTTCAGTATCAGTACCACCTGAACCCTTTCTTTGCTCTACAGCTTTCTCAGTTTTGTTGTCGGTGACAGCTGCTGTGGGGAGGAGGACTGTAGTTGGGATTTTTGGGTTTCCTGCACTGTGTTAACAACAGAATTATTCAACTCCTCTAGTATAATTTCTGAAAATCACATGTTCTCAAGCAAACTCTGGATGAACATTTTGTCCATATAACAAGAAAAGGACGGTTTACACTGTGGGGGGTTTAAACTGATTTAAAATCTTGGTAGTCCAAACATGCAATTAAACTCAGGTATAATGCTTTTTCATGCTTCCTCTACAGTCAAAGAAACACACACTTAGAAGAATATCACCTAAAATTAATCTGGGAATCTACTTATGCCCCAAAGTACTTGAACCACATCCTAAAGTTCCTCTGCATTGATCATAAAGGCACAGCCTCCCTTCAGATGAATCCTTCCTGTGTTAACTTTGCCATATAAGATTGACATTAGCACATAGAGAACTTATGCTTGTAAAATCCTCCTGGAAGTCAAAGAAATCACTGATTTTTTTTTTGAAGTAACACAAAACAATATAGCAATAACTATAAGGAAAACAAAAAAACCCAGCTGACATAAATCTAATGATCAAAAAATCATTAGTCTATTTTTTGGTAGGGATGGAGCACATAAAGATTCCACTTCATTGCATACTCATATAAAAGACAGAAAAAAAAAAAAAGAGGGGTGGGATCTGCTGAAGAACACAGAATTGACAGAAACCTGCAGGGAGATGAATCCCCCCCCATACCAATACTTTAAGTCAAACAGAATACATCCATGTGCTTCAATGCCTTTGGAAAGCATTAGTTAAGTATTTTAAATAAAAACACTTATCAGAGGTTCTGTGCTAATACAGACAAGGTCTCAGTGAGCTAGAAAAGCAGCATAACTCAGAGAGGCTGTGAGAGAATGAGACACAGTATTTAAAGAGTGGGGAAAAGCAATGTCAAAAACTGCAAGTGCTATCAGATGCACATCATCTTTACTGACATCATCTTAAACCTTAAACCAAAAGATAACACTGCCTGCACTTACACTAACATATTCCTCAAGAGAAAGAATAAAGGAGAGGGAGAAAACTGTGCTGTTTTTATTTTCAAGGCAGGTTTACTAGCATCTTAATAACACTGTTTCTTAAGGCAATCAAGAAATGTACAAGATGTATTTGTATGTTTAACAATATATGAAAACATATGGATGCAATTTCTCAATATAATGCATTTTCTCAATATCCCTCTTCCAGCCTCAAAATGACAAGTAAAGAGCAGTTCATCCTTTCAATAGGCAAAATTATTTGTTATAGAAGTGTTTTTTACACATTTTACTGACAATTTTTGAGATATATTGTTTCACAAGCTGAATACCAAGTGCATATTGTGTGCTAAATTTGTAGCAGCTTTAAGTGACATTGAAAAAAAAATTAATTCACATAACTGCCAAACTTTACATTTTGAGGTCTTAACTGGGGTTATGTCATGTCCCTTATGCACACTTGATGTAAATTATATAGCATTAGCCCTGAGAAGCTCAGCTATTCCCCACAGCTGCACCTCAGTCCTAGTTTGATTTTGTTTTCTCTGCATTATATATCTTAGCATTCTCACCCTATGGGCCAAAAGAGACTCCTTATCCACCTGAAAAGCAAAAAACACAGCACACATCTAAATCTCAAACTGATATTTGCATGTCCTTGTTATTTCAACAGGCGCTATGCAAATTTATTTCAAGGATATAGTTATAGCTGGAGAATTTCCAGAAACTCCCAGCAGATTTGACAGTACATTTCCCCTGTTCATGGAAGGGGACCAGGTTGGCAAAACGAGAGCCACTTTAAGCCTCCAACCACTTGCAAATTTTTCTTCTAATTTACATCTGCTGCAAAACCCATAGTGTACACTTATAACCAAAGCAGTTATTTTCACTCTATGTGTTGTCATCGTAAATGACCTCACTGTCTAATTTTCAGTCCAATTACTGTCTACCTGCTAGCTACCAAAATCATCCCGCTGCTGAGGAGCTGTAGGAATATACCACAAAACCTTGAAGTGATTTCAACTGATGTTGGGGGTTTTTTTGGTTGTTTTGTATGTTTGGGTTTTTTTTATTTGATGTTAAGTGGATAATTAATTTATTCATTTCCCATTCTTCATACAGCCAGCACATTTTATCCAAGAACCAGATACTAAAATCTTCACATTTACCTTCACATGTGCCTTTCATCTGCTCGTGTACTACTTGAAAAGCAATTCTTAACTCCTTAGCTGAAAAATACAATACTTTAAACTTTGTATATTTCTGGTTTCCCAAAACAAATGCAAGGCCCAGTTAATAAACTAGTCTCTATGTTTCTGCTGTGCATCTGAAGAAGGGCCATACCATCATCTGCTTTGTACAAACACTGAGGAACTGTGACACCTTAAAAAAATAAAAATGTATGAAGCACTTGAAAACTTACAGCTAAAAGGTATGAAACAGAAGAGCTATGTTTGTCAATATGAAAATTTGAGAAGAGAATTTATAAAGTTAAACAATGTAAAAGATGAAACTCATGAAATATGCCGGGACTTACACAAGGCAGATTATAGCAATGTAACAAGGGGCAAGGAATGGCAATACAAGGCCAAAGTAGAGGATCACACTCTTCCAAGGGCTTTTCACTTGCTGTAAGGACTCTGCTATAGGATCCTACTCGTCAAATGCATCAGCTAAAGCAGTACAGTGTCATAAGATGTACAAGCACTATTTTCCTGTACTGGGCATACAAAAGCAATGGTGGAGAAACCTTTCTGAGAGAATCAGTCTCCCATGAAATCACGAGACCTGACAGGTCTGATAAAAGCAGAGTCCTAGTGCTCATGCCAAAAGAGACCAGAGGGAAATGAAGGCATTTCCTGACTTTGAACTTCTTGCAAGCTTTCCAGGAGGCATGACAATGCTATAGAGTTATAATGTCTTTTCAGGGCAAATATTCTTTGCATAGTAACATGAAAGAATCAAAAGCATGCAGATTCTTTAAGCTGGAAGAAGAGCTCAGGTACAATTAGAATGTGGTACATAGAACTTCAGGCGTATGTTTTACAGAGAATTATATTGACTATATTGAATAGCAAAGTGCAAGTAATTCTTAATGGATGATAAGGAGATAGACTGTGGCCTCTGTACTTTAATTCTGACCTTCAAAATTACCTTGGACACATTTTTAAGGATATTACAGCTACGATCCAGCTACTGAGTCTGAGTTCATGTCTTGTGTAAGTTAATTTTTTATACATGACTAACAACTATAGCATCATATAATATTGTCGATTAATTCTTCATTAGAAAGAGAATTGTCAGCTTTCTCATAAACATGCCTAAGTTTTGATCAAGGATTGCACACACTTAAAACTTCTCCTGCCTCAGTTTTGAATCCATCCACGTCTTCAAGCCCAAGTCTCAGCCCCCATTTTGTCAATGCTCCAAACCATCCATTAGCATTTCTGATTAATTCTCCCCTCCTGCTTTGTTTGTGCCCTGGTTTCTCAGCACTCATCTCACTTCCCCTGTCTCAGTAGAGTATTTCTGAATGGGAGCTGGGCTAAAAAAGCCCTGGAAACAGAACATAGTGGGGGGAAGAGAGCATGATTGTAAAATAGGTAGCAATTCCTGCTCTAGCACATTCTCTGTCTTCACATTTCTTTGTGTTTCCCCCTGCAGGGAAGAAAGTGGTGAGGAAAGTTACTGATTTACATAACTGTAGACTGATGCTCATTTTTTGTAAATACACTTAACAGGACTTGCATATTTGCCAGTAGAATCCTGTAAAAATTTGCTGGTCTGGGATTATTTTTTCTCATGCTAATATAGAAGTTTGGGCTGGAATCTGAAATACAGCACTTGGATGCTAAGAAACCTGGCAAATTCTCAAACCGGCAGGTGTTTGAGAAAATAAATAAATTATCAAAACAATTCTCAACTGTCCAGCTTGCAAAAGTGTTAAAAACAACACATATGCATTGTTATTAAATACTATTTTAAGACCAGCTAACTGAGATAGATGAAAGATGCTAGACATTTTATTTTGTCAGGTTTTAAAATGCAACTTTTTTTACACATTGTTTATAGCAATCTGCAGGGGCCATAGATTCACGGGAAACAAGACAGTGAGAAGGATTATCCATTCTTAATAAAACACTAACCTAGTCTTAAAACCTCTGGGAGACCGATCTCACAGTCTTCCCAAAACATCTCAAATAGTGCTTAGCTACCCTAATGCCCAAGCAACATCTCTCTTGCAACAATTAGCACATTATTTCTTGACCAGAATGACAGAATGATCCACAATGTCATTCCCTGCCCCTTATTATCAGTCTCGTATGTTCCAGCATTTTCCCTTCTTTAGAAAAAGTCCACTTACGCCATTCTTTCTTCAGAGGAGATACTCTGCACTTTGGATTTCAGCTTATTTTGTTCTTTTCCAATGTCTTGGGTCTAAAACTTTGCTGATTTGCGAATCCCAGTGGTTAAGTGGTACTGTAGGAGAGACTTTACAAGTCCTGAGAGATGCTGAAGGAAATGCTTTGATTATTTCATATTACAATCATGCTCACATCCCAACAGATTTTTTCTTTCACTTCACAAAATGATTACTTGGTTGATTCACAGTCTATGAACAATCCCTTGCAGTACTTAAATTCCTTTCTACAGAACTTCTGCCAGTCAAGTGGTTATCCCAAACTAAAGGTGTGAATTAGTTATTGTTACTTTAAAACTGCACCTGTACTTTCCCTTATTGAATTGCAGATTATTTACTACAGTTTTATGCTCATGTACCCAGCATACGAAAATTGTAATGCTAATCCCTTCCAGCCCAGTGTTTGTGGCCCCTCCTGGCCTGGCACTGCTAGGGAAAGTTAATAGAACTACTCCAAACATTGAAAAACCTTCATGAAAATATTGACCAGGAGTGGAACCATCATCTTCATAAAACCTCAGCCATCAGTTGTTTAACTGGTACTGATCCACTTTCCTCTGCACATACAGCGTCCTATAATTTTGTTGCTCTTATATTTGCAGTGCAACACAATGTGTAATGGAAGTGAAATGCAATGTATATTCTAAAATTCCCAAATTTATCACTCCATTTGCTAAGACTCAAAACAAAATACTCTGTTCTGGGTTTTATAAAAGACTATTCTCACTAGTGTGTCTGAAAATCCTCATCATGAAGTCATTAAGGTTGGAAAAGACCTTTAAGATCTTGGAGTCCAATCGTAATACTGTGGCTGCTTCTGTATTTACTACATGGAATATTCCAATTGACTGAAACCTTACACCAAGAAAAATTTATGAGAGGTTCTGTTTGTCTCAAAGGTTGTATTTGCAAAAAACTATGCTGTTAATAAAGGTGCAAGTGATAATGGCACACTAATCAAAATCAGTAAATAGAGAAGGGTTGGAATCACACATCCTTTCATGTAATGGAAGCAGGTACCTTCTGTTTTCACTGTTTGGTGACATTAATGCAGTAATACTGAGTAACTGCTGACAATTAGCCAGAAGATGGAGCAGAGGTCTTGTAAGAAAATCACTCCCTGATGGCAAAATATTGAAAATTCAATTACACTCTGTTTATTACAGGCCTACATTAGGAACTGCATTCATAATAAAGACTTTGATAATATACAAATTAATCGCAGCACAGGGGAGTGCTTTAGTAACTTTTCTACTCCTTGATGTATTCTTCAATATTAAGTTTTTAATATATCCAGAGACATATTGAAATGCTTTCCATAAAGCTTTTCAACTAAAATTCCTTAAATACAGTAGCATGATATGTGAATAATGTTCCGAAAGACAAGATCATTTCTATTATAGTTCTTTGAATAAAACACAGTGTAGATACCAATTTTTAAATACCCTTCAGGTATTTTCAGATCTTAAGATTCATATTCATGATTCATATCTATGAAATATGATGTAATGTAAACATCATTAAAGTCATATAGGCTACAGACTTGCATAGTTTTCTGCATATACTTACATTTACATATGTGAATACTTACTTTCTATCTCAGAAAAGCCAGGGACTTGGAGGCATGTGTATCCAATTTCTGCAGATATTGCAGATCAGTTTGAAGTGATTGAAAAATCTAGTTCCTACTATTCAAGTTATAGCAACTGCACAAAATGCTCCCAAGAAGAGTAGCTAGTTATAAATTCATGCTATGACAACATGTATTGGATACTGTTGAATAATTTAGTTTCTGAATGAATTTAGTCAGCAGTTTGTTTAGACTTTTAATAGTCTATTGCCTACTTTAAAGACTTCTAGCTGCAAGTTCTTCAGCATAAAGGCTTTAAACTGATGTATTTCAAATCTATCTATATGCTTACTGATTTTAATTGCATTTTGCCAGTGAAAGCAGTAAGGCCTGAAGTGGAAAAAAAAAGTCCATTGTCTTCACATTTAATTTAGTTGCATATGTTACTTGAAAAATGCAAACTCTAGAAAATAAAGTACTGAACATGTGCACAGTATTCCACAGGCTTGCTGTATCCAATTTTGTTTGAGAGAGATTCCTAAGGAATCTGAGTTTCGTTATCAAATACTGCAGATGTGAAACTTGGTCCTGCCTGACTAGGTTTTATGTTACTGAAACCCCCTTTGGATCCAGACATTCCAAGTCTCACTTGTAAATCCATCCAATTCAGGAAAGAAGTCTTATGCTTTCTGCATTGTAAAGAGATTCTCTGAATCTGCGAAGTACAGCAACTGCTAGTGGTGCTTAAGGCACTGACATTCAAGGGGAGCCCACATGACTGGATCGGATAGGACCACATTTCTGTAGCAATACCCCCCAACTAGGACACACAACTGCACAGGAGGTAACTGATGAGAGCTCTGATATTTGAAATTGTCTGGAACAATAACCCGGCAGTCTGGTCCAGCTAAGCTTAGCCACTCCTTTGCCCATCACGAAGAAAATAACCCACCAATGAGTTTAGAATGATTAGAAAATAAAGGTATCTAGAAATAAACCCAATTCACAATGAAGTAGATATTATTAATTTGGTATTCTCTTCTGTGGCAAACGAATCTTCATGGGTAAGTCACTCTCTCACACTGCCCACACAAACTCCTTCAGCAGCCACACCTAAGTCATCATTTGACTACTTTGAAAATGCCACATCACTGCAGAACCCATGAAAACAGACAGTGTGTATGATAAGATCTCCTTGTGAGGCACACTCCTTCCTGGCAAACATGAGATGAATGAATGTCACGTCCTTTTAAGCTTTCAAGAGTGTTGTTTTTCAGGACTTATTCTCTGAAGTCAGTCACAAAAATGAGATGCAGAACAACACTGGGTGGGACAGTTTGACAAATTTCAAAGCCTGGAAGAAAGACTTTGTGTTCATCCCAGCATCACATCCCTTGGATCTGCAAGTTACTAAGCCTGCCTGGTGCATTTGATGTGAATAGTCACAAGAAGGAAAAGAACAGTATCTTGCTCTGTAAAATCAGTCTGATTCAAAATATCAGTCTGTTCAGGTGGTACCTGGAAGGGCGGTACACAAATTCCAGCCAAACCTGTAGATGTTATGAGTGAAGTCTTGAAAGGAGCAATACATATGCATGCATGATTTCACATTTCAGCTTTCCACATACTACCTGCACAGGACTGCACTGTTTTTCCCTTTCCCAGTCACCTGATTGGTGATGACTCCAACCAACTCTGTAATCTAGAACAGTATGAGCTGATATGTTTCAGCTTTCATGATATCCTAATTGTTGCTGCATGCTTTACATGTCTTCTGGCAATGTCAGTCACTTTGCAAACAGATTTGGTCCCTCCACAAGCACACTTGCACAACTGATATATTGTGATGCTTAGTTGTCTGGAAGATCCTTTTTTTCCTGTGTTACAGGCCATGCAGTGAAATTGCAAATGGAATGCTGCTCGCAGAAGTGAACCTTGCAAGTTAAAAAGCTGTGCACCAGAAGAGTTTGAAGAATGGAAGCACCAAAATGAGAAGGTAATAAGAAATGTATGGATTTATTGAATCTCTTCATATGTTGACACCTGACAGGCTAAAGTAATCCTACAATTCAGAATGAGGAAATACTATATATACAAGCATTTTCTCTTGAATTCTGCTGTGTCATCATCTACAGCTGTGAAACAAATGAGGCCACTTCTAGTTACAGCAGACTGAGGAGGGACTGGGAAGGTACTGCATAGAAAACAACAGCACGGCACATACGTTTAGTGTGGTGTCAGAGCACTTGGAGAGAGAGCAGAAAAAGGCCATGATTTGACCAAATAAGGCTGATACCTGCACTGTCAACCCTGGCTTTGGTCTCCACAGTTTTGACTACCAAATTTAGGGCAGAGATTTGCTCACTCTATGATAGATCAACTCACATGGGAGGGATAGCAAACATGAATGAGCTGCAGTGATACACTCATGACTACTGCATGTAAGGGCATGTAGCAGTCATGGCATTCCAGTGCCAGCTGCTGCGTCAGCTATCCCAGCTATCCAGCTATCTGCGTCAGCTATCCAAGGCTGGTAGGATGCAAGCCATGTTGGACTTTCTGCCACCACTGGAATTTGGACTCTTTTCCTTTAATCACTGCAGGACAGGACTAAAGCCCCATCCAATGCCACTGCAAGGCTGAGCATGCTCATTCCTGATACCCACCCATGAAGCCAAAAGTGCAAGCATCTGCCTCCATTTCCAAAATCAGTGGCTGACTATAATGTGACATGTCATTTTGTGCAAGAATGGAGTCTGGCTTGTCTATCTGATGACAAACTGTTCCCTTGCTTTTGGTGGAATAGTAGGAAAAGCCATTGCTTCATTGAGATGCAATGAGATCAGCACAGATAGTTTCAGAAAGCTGATTTCACCTCCTCTCTCCCATGCTTTTCTCATCCTATGGGAAAATACCAAGCACACTGAGCATGGCAGTATATGCAGCTCTTCAAAACAGGAGAGGGAGACACTTTTGCCCATTTTCTTAAAAAAGAAAATTAATTTGTTACTGAATCGATACAATTTGAAGCCTCAGGTTGAAGAGCCCTGAACAAGAGATAAGAGAAAATGTAAAAATGGTATTATAAAGGAGTGTGAAAAATGTCAGAACTTGATCTAAGAGTACTGATATAATCAAAAATCAAAAGAATCATTTCAGGAAGTTTGTAGCAATTCAGCCAAAGCCTGTGCAAGAATACTAGCTTAGCTGTACTCTGCTATAACGGGAGGTGCCATGCAACCAAAGAAAGGGCAGTAACATCTCTGCTTTTTTACTCTTGTAAAAGTAGATAAAGAACACGTTTCCAGTAATAGCAATTTGACATAAACTTTAAGAACATAAAAAAACCATGCATTTATTCAGCTTGTGTACACACACGTGTCTTAAAATGCATACAATTTGTGCAGTAGTTTTACTGCAATCTCATCTGAAATTACCAGAGATTGTTTAGATTTTTGTACCCACCTTATTTTTTCAGTTGTATAAAATTTAGTGAGATTATTTGCTGGATTCAGAAGCCCTTCTGAATATATAAACTTGCTGAAAATGTATTTGTATTGTTACTTTTTTTATACATATACACACACAAATATATACAACCAAAAGATTCCCAACCTTCTCCATTTATTTAGTTCAAGAAGGTAAGTAAAAAAGGCAGACTTAATAAGTTTCATAGAAAATAGATGAACAGCATACTGCTTATAAGTAGGAAAACAAAACCAGAAAGATAATGTGCAAATGCAGAGACAACAAAATAGTGACCAAATCAGGATTTCATTGCAGAATCTCTTATTTCAAAGCAAATACTTTGAAGGCTTCCCATATATAAAGTTCAGAAGAAATTGATAAGCAGAAGGAAAGTCACTGGAACTGGAGCTTAGCAGAGCTAACAGTTGTGCTTTAGTAATTACAAGTGATCAGGACACAGAGTCTAATCTGTCTAACCTGAACTCACAGCAGAATGCTTTGCACTGAGTCAGTACTAAATGTAATGGACATAATGAACCATTATCATCACATCCAGGAGGTATAGTACACTTTCTTTGATTATTTCCACAGACTAGCCAAAACTCAAGTCCACTTAGCTTGTGAATTCTGATGAGAGCACAGCCTGAGGTAATACAGATACAAAAACAACTCATAAAAGATTAGGTCAGGCTTGATTTAAGAAAGAAAAATAAAGAAGGACGGCAATGGGAGAAAACACTGTGGGTGTTTTTTTTGGGGTAGGCTTTATTGTTGGTTTGGGTTTGGGTTTTTACTGTTTTTTTTTTGTTTCTTAAGGCAAAACAGCATAATCACACACTTTGCATAAAAACATATTACACTGTCTGGCTTTTTTACAGGTTCTGGGAAGAAGAAGCATTGCTCCATTAAAGCAGAACCAGAGAGCATGATAAAAAACATTGAGAGCCTTTTTTTTGTTTGTTTATATGACCAGGGAATATTTTTCCCCATACATATAGTGTACTTATTCAAACTCTAAATTATATTAAATCACAGATCTTCAAATAATCAATACTACCACAGGACCTAAATGGTTACTTCAAATTCATATTAAAAATTTTGGGGTAACCAGAATCAGTAGGGAACCAGTTCCCCAAGAGACATTATCTCTTGTATTTACTAAGCATAGACATCTTTTGCATTGAAAACAAAAGAGAAATCTCTCAGTTCAATTAACTCTCCAGCCTCAACAAAAGTACATTGCAGCAGAATCTTTTTTAAAGGAATAATTTATCAGAATTCTCTTTAATGCCTTTTTCATAACATTGAAATACCTCAGAAAAGAGGATGAAAAATTCAATTGTGTAGAGCTGATCAGAGGAACAAAAATCCATTTTGAATGAAGGTAAGCTGATTAACTTTTTTTTATAAAAATCAATGCATTTGATACTGCAAAGAACCAAGAATTTGTAAGAAAACAAAAAATAAATTAACTTTTTTTAAAGCAAATTGCTAACAAAAAGTACACAGACTCTGTTATTATATTTTCAATATTGTTATAGTAGTTTACATGTGTTCCCTAAATCCCAGAAGAGCAAAAATGACTTTCTGGATAAGGAGAATGTTATTAATGTTTGCAAAGTAGACACCAGCATTTGCTGGGTAAGTTAACTTAATAGTTTTATATGATATGTTACAGTTTGGAAAAAGGTCAGAACTCTAACTTATCTTTTAAAAAATGTATCTGGGCATTTATAACAACTAAAACTGAATTTTGAAATCTATATACATGTCACAGAGCCACACCTGACAAAGAATACCTTGTGTCATGGGGACTCCAACATTATTCTTGTTTAAGAAATGTTGAAAAATAGGTAACTTTCAAGTTACGAAACTTCATGAACGCCTAACTGCAGGCAACAGACAAAAAATTAGCTTTCTAGCTGTTTATGAACACAATTAAAAAGCTGTTACATGGCTGCACCTAGATTGTGGTGAAACACACTTTTTCAAGTCGACAGGTTCTCTTCTGCTTGAGACATGGCCTTGCTGGAAATAAGCATTGCAGCTGCTAGAATAGTAAGAAGAGTGGTTTTCCCCATGGACATGAAACAGTATTTCAGTATTTTTCAGCCAGTAGTTACAGGGCTCAGCTACCCATCTTCTGGCAACATGAAAAGTAACAGAGGGATGAGACAACTACATAAAACTGCCTTGGGCAGCATCAAGATGGCACAAGAAAACAGCACTGCAGTCAGCCTTGATAAAACTAAGTGTCTAAGTATCCTCTCTGCCCAATGAATAAGAAATTTATGAGTTGGACAGAGAGTTGGGTGAATTTAAGGAAAACATTGAGAAAGAGTAATAAAAAACTTGAATTCTTGAGTTTAACCTCTGGCTGACAGGTCGCCAACAAGCAACGCTTAGGTGGAGTAGTCACAAGTCATTCCTTTCATGCCAAGAAGGCAGTCACTTTGACTTGTTTGCTCCCTGTATGAAGTCAAACATTGCTGCATTTTTTATGTCATGGGGATTGTTGGATAGGAATAAAAAGAGGCATATGAGCTCACTCTTTGCTTATTTCTACTCATAGCTTAATGGCCAGCAGATTCCAAAACATTCTAATGAATTGCATTTTGGGGTAAGACAGCAATTCTCTTAAGACACAGAAGAAACTTCAAGCTCAAAAAGAATACTCTTACAAATGGTCTTGCAGAAGATTACTAGCACTGTATAAATAAAAACCAAAGTCTGCTGAGGAACATGAGGTCCTGAAACCTTTTAAACACATTTTCGTGTGTATAGGAGCTGCCAGTAAATTTAAATAACCAGCATAACTATTTGGCACATCAGAGCTTTCCCTTTGAAACTAAAAGGCTTGTGGCTATAGGCTCTCAGTCCACAGTATTTCCTGCTGTATTTTGACAGAGCAAACGTCAATTTTCAGTAAACTATAGAAAGGAAATGAGAAGGAGGGGGAGTAACAACCACAAAAATGTGAACCAATTTGTCCATCCATCCATTTCTTCTCTGCAACATCTACACATCACAGGACAGACATAAATTCAGCAAATGCACTGCGTGAACAATTCTAGAGCCAGGACTTCTGGTTAGATTCCCCATCATTTTGCAGCTGCAGATGGAATCAATGAAAGACGGCTGAAGCACAACACGGCTGATCTAACAAGCAAAAGTGAGTCTGGGAACAATAGACTTACACATTGAGCCCACTTTATATCAAGTCTTTCTGTGAATTTCATCAACATTCTCTACACTAATTTGATTTTTCTGGGAAAGATTTTCAATAGCACTTCTATGATTTAGAAGAACAAGTCCTATTAGAACTCATGAGGATGTGAGCTCCAAGTCTCCAGGGCACTTTTAAAACAGTCTTGCTCTACCTGTAAAATGGAAAAACAATCATTGCTTTCTGCCTTCTAACTACAGTGATACAAGGACTAATAGGAATATTCAGCATTGCCCCTGCGTGAACTCCTCACTTTTCCAAGACTCGAGAGGCTAATATAACCTTATCATGACTTCAGGTCAAAAGATTGAGTCTAATGGACCAATGGAAGGAATTAATTTCAGAGCTCAGGACCTTTAATTGAGAACAGATGGTGCCTAGTCCCCATAAATTTAAAGTCTGGGGCCTGTTAACAAAAGCATCTAATCTCATCTCAATTGCCATAAGCAGCCAGGATCCAGCAATATTGAGTTTACAAAACAATATAACAATCTCCTAGAACTCCACTGAAAGCAAACAAGCAGCAAAGACAGTTAATGAAAAAGACGTCATATGTTCTCTGTAGCTAAAGTAGTTAAGGGAACGAGCAGCAGAATTCCCCACTGAGTGCAGCTTTTAAGCAATTTTAAATAAATCTCCTTACAGAGCATACAGCAATCACGCAATGAAGAACTTAGCAGCTTGAACAATTCTAGTTAAATTTACATGGAAGGAGACTGGATAATTTTCATTTAACCAAGGCCATTCCTATCAAAGTCATTTTGGCCCAGTTATCTTGGAAACTTTGAATATTCAAAAAAGCTTCAAAGATTATAAACTATCCTGATACATCCAATATCCATCTTCAACAGCAGAAGAAAAGACAATTCTAAAATATTTTCAAAGAAGTAAATTTTGCCCAAAAGTATCTTAGACTTCTCATTTCTGCTATTTTATTTCAAACTTCACAAGTGACCATCACAGTTGAGTTCAGTAAAAGCCCACTACAAAACAAATTCAAGTTTTGTAGACAGACAAAGCAACTCAAACTATTTAGTCTGCCACAGGTACAGACTGAGACTCTATAGCATTAGTCATCAGCAATTATCCAAAGCAATCTATTTGTAACTTTAACATAGTTTATAGAACTATTACATTTATAAAACCCCAGCAATTTGGAGGGAGAGGGTAGCCAATCTCTTTCTCCAGCATATAGTAACTCACTGGCAGATGTGTAACAACCAGAACAACTTTCCTTTACCCATGCTCATGACTGTACATGGATTCATTATGAAAATACCCTAAAGTTTCTAGGTCATTTCAAGAAGAAACAACTGGTCTCCAGCCTGTATGTTTAATCTGTAAGAAAGCCACGTGTACAAGCTGTAAGTAAAAACCATACAAGAAAAGGTCCTGTATATACATATATATACACATAGCCATATAGCCATATATACACATACATAGCCATATACACACATTTATTAATCTATTTCACCACAAGACAAAAAGCAACCATAATGCAGTCAGCCAGAGAAATCACCCTGTTGCCGGTCTCCACTCTGTCATGGCCTCACAATCAAGAACTAGGGTTTCCCCAGTGAGCAGCTTCTTTTCCTGCTGTGAATACTGCACCAGAGATGGAAATGCTCACAGTTTGTCTCAGATGTACCTAGTCAGCAGCCACAGTACCCCAGGGAGGGATTTGCCAGCAGCAGTACAGATCTGGCATGGCAGCTGCACAGAATCTTCAAACTCTGGGAAAACTGTTCTCTATTATGGGCACTCTCAGAGCAGATACGAGATACACGCACCTACCAAACATTTGCAGATTTGTAATTCAATCCATAATTAATTTACATTGTTTCCGTTCATCTTGCTTTACTTGATACTGTGAGTTCACAACTACAAAATTAAAAAAACATTAAAAAAAAAAAGGTATTTATAAGAATTTTGCAAGTTTCCATGTACTATACAGAAACGTGGACTAAGCCACAATAATCACAGCAGTCAAAGCCTTTCCACTGAAAGGTTTCTAAGTAGAGTGAACAAAAAAAATGTATTCTTCCTAGTTTCAGTGAGCTAAACCCACATTTTTTCTTCTCTACAACATACAGGTGAAAACAATAGATAATTAAACACAAACCTGATATAATTTAGGAAAAAGTGGAATACTGAATGGGAAGGGGTGAGGGGCATATGGAATAAAAATCAGAACTGCAGCTTCTTAACAAGCATTCCTTTTCCTGAGATTTGAGACCTCATCCTCTTCTCACCTTAAATGAATAAAAAAACCCCTTAAATTTTGCCAAAAGATCAGTATATTATACAGATAAAAAAAAGTTCTGATCCGATCCGTCCACATATTAGTAACTGTAAAAAGAATTAACTTTCAAATCTGACTGGAAACTTAATTTTACACTGAATTTTCTTTTCAATCAAAGAAAAAAGAACTTTTTATCCAGAAAACATCAAAGTAAGTCATTACATGGGTTTAATAAGAGTTAGTTTTAAAGAACTGTCCATCCCAAAAGCCTTTGCAACTTTTTTGGGGAAAAAAAAAAAATCTTGACAAATTTTCTCTGGCTGTATTTGACCAGCATACAAAGGCTGTCACCTACAATCTTTACTCATACTTTTACAGTTGGACAGCCTATGTTTACTTTAAAGTTGAAATCGTTATTAGATTATTTCTCAATATATGACATACTGCATTATAAAAGTAAATTCAATTAAAATTTTATTTCAAATCAAAATTAGATGAAGCTTAAAAAGCACCTTTAAAACAATTGAATATGAAGAAACTTTTTATATAGAATGAGTATTATTTAGACTTTACCATTACTTTGGGTTTAGCTGATGAATATCTAAATATATATGTATACATGTGTATGTATATATAAACGCCTCCCTCACACTATATCCACATAACTATACAAGAAATTAAGAAAGTGGTAATTGAGAAACTTTCTGACAAAAATTCTTACAAATGACAATAAACCAACGAATTTCACAGCTGACCATTTTTTTCCCTCCTTTTTATTCTAGTAACAATTATGACAATAAACCTGATTCAGCAAATCCGTTGCTCTCTAATTCATTAATTAAAACAATTTATTGCTACCACTGTTATTTTTCAAGGACATCAAAACCACATTCCAAATGAAAACAGCAGAGATTATCAGTTTATAGATGTCCAAAGCATGCAACCTCTCATAGCAACCTCATAATTGAAACACAACTTAAATGAAAAAGAGCTGTTTGCTTTAAGGTTTCTTCACAGAGGTACATCCAGAACAACACATAGCAGAACTGAAGAGCAATATTTTTATATCAAACTTATAACGGGGGGAAAAAAAGTATATGAAAAGTTAACAATTTCCAAGGAAAAAACCCATATAAATATTAAGTTGTGCAGCAACATTTTTGTAGCCTTCATTTTCTCAACAAGCTTCCTGCTTACTAAATAAAACAATTTGACTCACAAAAAAACCCAAAAACTAAAAACCAAAAACCAGAAAGGAAGTGAAAAATTTCTATTGTCTATCCTCTTCCACAATGATGAACAGCAACTACACCAGCATTTAAAAATTGTTTTGGAAAATGTGAGATGATTAAATATCCACATGGTCCCCAGCAAACTCTTTCACTGAGCTACTCTTAGAATGACATTTTCTGAACTAACTTGTACATTTTGCTATTCACAGTTTGCCTCTGGTCCTATTTGCCATATGTGGCCCTGGTAAAAGCAGCACTATCTAGACAGAACACAGTAGGCGCAGCAGGCAGAGTTCTCCCAATCTGTTCCAGTGTCATGTGTTTAAAACTTCTGATCATGCTCATTGACCCTTCTCTAGGCCTCCAGTTGGTTGGCATTTTTCTCAAAATGTAGTCCCAAAAATCAGTCACAGACAGTTATTTGTGTTTTAGCACTGCACTGACTGCAGTAGCAGGATTATTTCAGTAGGCACATTACAAACCCATGGAAGAAACGCTCACATACCACAGAAAACATCACTGACCAGTAACCACTATGACTTTGAAGTGATGGCTATCCAGGGGAATACATAAATGTTCCCTGGACATGCAGGATGAGGGATGGAGAAGCCAAAGCTCAACCACAGCTGAGAAGCCCTTCCATTGCAGGGGAAGACACCACATTTCCAAGATGGTCATACATAAGCTCAGGGGCCCAGAGAGGAGGCATCCACAGGTGCTGGCAGAGCTCACCAATATAATTGGAAGCCTGATTCCTTGAAATGGCATGGCAATGGAGGAAGGCTTCTGATGACTATGTAGAACATAATGGCATGTTATCTTCAAGATGGGTAAGGAGCGTCTGTGGAAGTAGAGGCAGTCAGCATCACCCCAGTCTCCCAGGGAAGCTTATGGAACAAATACTGCTGGAATTATTCTTCATATGCTGGGAGAGGATCCAGGAAAAGACAGTGAATGAGAACAGCTAACATGTACTTACCAAAGGCAAATCACACCCAAACGACGTGACTGATAACTAGCTAACAAGCAGCTAATTGTCTCAGGAGACTAATGGAAAAGAGCAGATATTGTTTCCCCTGACTTTAACAAGACTTTCAACATGGTCTCCCATAGTATTCTGGTAGCCAAAGTGTAGAAGGATGGACTGAGTGGGTGAGCTACAAAGTGCAGTTTGTGAAAAATTGCTTGTATGAAGAGGCTGAAAGAATAGTATTTTGTAGTGCAAAGAGCAACTGTTGGCCAGCATTACTGGCATTCCTCAGGGGCTAATATTGGGATTGATACTGTTTTATGTCTGTACAACATTTAACATATTGAGAATTAATAGGGTGGAATGTGCCCTCAGCAAGTTTGTGGATGACACCAATCTGGAAAGAGCGATCAACACACTGCAGGGCAGGATTGCCTTTCAGAGAGATCTCAACAGGCTGTAAGAATTGGCTGGAAAAACCCCATGAATTCCAAAGGCAGAATAACCACATCTAACAGTACTAGCTGGAAGCCTGTTGGAAAGCAGTTTTCTAGTAAAGGACCTGGGGAGTCACTGTGGACAAGTTCAGCAGTGTGCCCTTTCAACAATAAGGCCTAACCACATACTGGGTTGCATTCAGACAAATGGAGCCAGAATACCCTAGGAAGTGATTAGTCCTTTTTAGTCAGCATTTGAAGACTTCATCTAGAGTACAATATTCTGTTTGGGGCTTGCCAGTACAACACTGATAAATTGGAATGAAGTCAGTGGAGGCTGCTCATGATGATTGGAGTACTGAAGCATACAACTCGTGGAGAAGCTGAGTGAGCCTGGAAAAGGCAAAAGGTGGAAATCTAACTTTGGCCTCCCACTATCCAAAGCAGTAGTCACAACTGCAGCAAGGTGAACTCTAATTATATATAAAGGGAAAAAAAATTCACAATGAAGTTGGTTAAGCACCGAAACAGTTGCCCTGAAATGATGTGCAATCTCTCTTGTAGATTCTCAAAATTCTACTAAACAAGACCTTGAGCAAGCTCATCAATTTTGCTCTTGTCTTTACTGAACTGCATTTTTGCTTGTGGAAGTATTTCTCCAGCTTACGTCCTGTCCTACAAAGTCTATGTGATTCTTTCGGAATTACAGCATTCCATTTGCATTATCTAAGTCATTAAGAAAAATCTCAACATGCTATGTGGCACACTATTTAATTCAACTTGCCAGTTCATGAAATAATGATAATCATTCCTTGTGGACTTTTCCAGTAAGTTGTACGTTTGTTTTGTAATAATGAACCTGCACCTCATCTTCCTATCTATGAGCACGTCAGGAGCAAGGCAGTGTCAGAAGTCCCACCAATACCAAAATACCTTTTACTGCTAGCATCTGCTCCTTTTTTTTCATCAAGGAGTGGCTTACACTATTGCAGAAGGAAAGCATTACGGCTTGACAAGACTTGTTTAGTACAAACACATACTTATAAAGCATAAACTTGTTAGATTTTTTTTTCTAGGGTGTTTCCCATCTAATTCATTAGGCAGGTTCCTCCTTTTCTTTGCCCCTTCTGAAGTTGTCTTGTTTGTTTTCACCTTCCAGAACCATATCCATCATCAATGGTTTCTCATGCATGAGTCATAAGAAGCCCAGAGTATGTAGACACGTTATACATGCGGGACAAAAATCATTTACCTAAGTAACCTCTAATCCTTTATTTAAGAGTATAAATATTAGCTCTGTGATCAGTTACTCAGGTAGCAAATGCTGAAACAAAAACAACCAGAAGAAAACATGTCAGCAATATGGTCTTCCTTCACTGTTAATTAATAAATCAACTCCATCTTTCTCTTTTTCTTAGCATTCATGTTTCTGTACAACTCTCTACTTTTTTACTGATTCTGTCTCGATTTTAGTTGTATGCCTGAACCCCTCCAAAGTCCTTCTGAAGCATCTTTGTAAAATCCTCCTCACAAATCTGACCTACCTTCCTTTTTCTGCATGTTTTTTTTTTCTTAAAATTCAGATATGTGGAGAAATCACATATGAGAGTTGGTCTTTAGACACTTCTCCCACCACTCCTTAACATTAGAAGAAATTATAAGCTTAACAGCCAAGAGTTAATTCTCTGAAATTTTTTTATTTGCTTTGCTTTTCCTTACAAACCCCAATTCTAATTCTATTGCTGTCAGCTGTTGTTAAACCTAGAGTTCCTGCACATCGGATTTGTCTGTGTTGCCAAAGAACCTCATGCTCTGGCCTGATGTTCTCTACCAGGCTCTCATGATGAAAACATAATTAAGACGTTCTTCAGGAATCTCATGCTTTTTCTCAACAGCAGGTTTAGTGATACTTAAACCTCTGAAATCCAGGAGATCCCAAAAAGTTACCGCAAAAGGATCAGCCCAGCTGCTGTCTCTTTGGCTACCACCAAGAGATACCAGCCAAAAGAATTATGAACATGACTTTCAACTGCATTTACAGTGAATGCTAAGATAATTAATTGAAATATATCCACAGAACTACAATCATAATAGAATCTGAAAAGTGGCATAACTACAGAAAACTTATTATAATATTGCAGGAAACCAGATGACTACTTTTGTTTATGGATTTCTGTTCCATGTCTCTGTAACCAAAGAAAAATTTTTATGCCTATTTATATATTAAATATTATTGCAAAGCTAATTTCTGTCAACAATAAAACAGACTAATTTCCTAGTCTTGAAATTTCCTGGCAGTAAAGTGAGACTTAAGAGATTTTGGCATGCTTAATGAGGAGTAGACAATTTCTAGATGGAATACTGTGGGAAGAGTGAAGAAGCTCTAATTGGTGATATGGCAGTAAAATGAGGACTAATGCACCAGCTATGAGACTGGTTTTGAACCATAGGCATAGCATTTGGTTGGCATGTACCAAGCAGCTCCTATTCAATAGGATTTATTTAAATCAACTTTTATGCCTTAGCATAAAGAGAAATGTTACATGGTTGAAAACATGTAACACAACTTCCTGAATTATGTGCATTATTTAAGAATGCAGAGTTCAGGTATATGCTATAGAGGAACTGTATTAGAGAGAACAGTTTTAAAATATCTTGACAAGTATCTTACCAATGTATTTCTTGGTTTTCAGAGATCTGAATGCCAGTAAATTCATCATTCTGGAAGGATAAGAGAGTATTAGGTTCACAAAAATGCTATCTTCAGAAGTTGTCTGAAGTTGGAGAGGGAGCAAATGTCCACACAGCTGATAAACTGATATTTTCTCTTCAGAAAAGCTCCCAGCAATGAACATTCTACCAGCAATATCTACTTTTCTGTATCCATGAAAAATCGGTCCAAGTTTCAAACCATTTATCTAACCAATTCAGAATGACCACCTGAGACCATGGACTTACACTACTTAAAAATTCCTTTTATTTTGCTACATCCTGATCTCCTCTGGTCTTCTAGGAAACACCCATCAGTGCAAAACTCTACCAAATAAAAAAATTAATCCCCATATTGTAGTGCCATCAGTACTACTTTCTATGTGCCCAGGTAGTCTTTGTGGCAGTCAGCTATGTGGCATGCATGTCACAGGAGGGCACAACTCTTTTTCAGAGGCACTGTCACTACTGCGTCCAAAGCAGTAGAAGGTGATGTGGACTTGGCATAAGTCTTAAGTCTTATATGAATGACTTTCCAATCAGAATCACTGCCATAGCCTGACTTTCAGGCCAGCACAAAACTATCCAAAACTGGTCATATGGCTTTAGAGGGACAGACAAATAAATAGTAACGTGCTGGACTTTTGGAGTAACTTGCTCAATTAGCTTTCCTATTAACTTACTAACCTTTTGATGTCTCACTAAGTAAGGGATTGCAGTTTAATGAATTTAAAAAAGAATTTAAGCATACAAGTGGATTCTAAGATACCTTAAAAATATATTGACCCTTTAAGCAAATGGGCCATGTGAAGCCTAACTGCAACTTCTAGCTCATACTCTGCTGGAATATTTATCCAGCTTAAAAGACAAGCTTTAGTAATCTTAGAACATCTTAACAACATAAAGTAACTGGCAAGAGTGTAAAAGAGAGGCTGCTTGTATTTCAAAGCGACAGCTCCTAGAACAATTATCAAGATAAATTTCCACATGCAGCATTTATGAAATAACTTGCAATGGGAATGGAGAAGAAAGCCTGAAGAAGTGTGTGCATGCTCAGTGTGCTCCAACTCACACATCATACTGTACGTGACACTGGTAGGTTGCCCAGATTAACAGATGCAGGCCCTCCTTCAGGGAGGCTAACATGACAAATCTCTCAGAATATGATGCTAAGATTCATATATGGAACTTGAATGAAGTCAAAGAAAAATATTTCTCTTCAGAATTACTTACTGATCAGTAACCTAAAACTTTGATGTGACAATACATCTATAAACCCTATGTTTGATAAATGTTGCATTGGTTTTTAAAAAAAATAAAATCTGCTGGTATTCACTGTATGTTCTTAGTATATTTAAAATTTTGCAACTTGACCACGTGCAATGTTATTTGTTTAAAGAAACTTCTAAACCTTATGATATTATTTACAAATCTGAGTCACTTTTTTAGGATCTTAGAAATATATTGTTAAGACCTTGACAAGTAAAAGTATTTCCAACAAACTGTTTCCCCTTACTTATTGCAATTATGCAACAGAACTGCAGGTTTTGCCTTCCTGAGGGATAATGTAATCCACAACTATTTCAGAGAAGCAAATATACACAATGGTTGCAAGGAAGGAAAGGAAATGGTACTTTAATGCCAAGCTTCTCTTCTTCCCTAATTTGCAAGACAGAAAACCCCAAGAACATTCATCAAATTTTTAATTCTGAGATCATAAACCTGTAAGATATGTCAAAGGTCTCACCATCCTGTCAAATCCAATTAACTCCAATAAGGCCTGCTTATAGAAATAGACTGTTTAAACAGCGAATAGTTTTACTGGGTGAACAGTGGGATCCCTCAGCCACTGAGGCCTTTAGGTGAGGAAAGTCCAATCTGGTGGTGGTGTGTTTCACTCATCATAACCAGTTGCTTCTTATTTACCTTAGAGGTAAACATGCTACATAGAAATGCATTTACCTGTAAAACAGTTCCATCAAAATTCAGTCAGGAATCTTTCACACACAACAAAGGGGATGCAGTGCAGAGGACTTGTAACTCTAACTTTGGTTTCACAGCCTTATCAGATTTGTCAGATTTTAACAGTATACTGGCACAGCTGTTAACTTGAGGCCATAAATTAACAAAACTCGCACCTGCAGTTTAGTCCTTTGATTAGAGCACCTGCTCCTGCCAGGGCCATACAGCTTCCCTGGCTTTAAATGATTTTTTTTTTTTTTTGTAATATTCTACTGTGAGCATGAAATGTACTGAGTTCCAAGTACGTGTATAAAATGATTTCTCAGCCAAGACTACCATGTTCAGTGGGAACAAAAATTCAGAGAAAAAATACCAAAGAAGATCAAGCTTTTCACCACTCCAACATCACCACTGAAATGGTGACCTATGACATGGGTCTACGTTATATATGTTTCATAACCCTAGGGGACTCTCGAGCCATCAAAATTTCATTAGCCTCACAGCAGTCCCAGTACATTTTAAGTTGGACTGCTGGCCTCCCTATTAATAAATAAATCAACTGTAATCCTTTTGAGTGGCTAAACTCTTTGTTGAAGTTGTATCAAATGCCAGACGTTCCTTGCATGATTTTAACCACTGCAGGATAATGTATTTTCTAACATATTGACAGTCTTCTCACACATGAAAAAACAAAACACTCTAAACTGATGAAGGAAGTTTTGGCATTTTGTAATCAACAATTTCCTTTTTTAAAAATTATAAATATAAAATCTGTTAAAAAGTATACTGAACCTATGGTACTTCTGAAACAGTCACATCTTTGGTAATGTAAAGATACGACTTTCCATAGAAATAGTGTGTGTGCGTGCACGTGTATATAAATATGTATTTTCAGGATCATTAACCTAAGGTTTTACAAAAGGCTCAAGAGAATCTGTTTCGGCATAGACCTTTCAAAAGGAAAATCACAGGACTGCTCAGCAACTTATTCTAGTTTGCTCTGCAGCCAAAATGTCAAGCATTATCCCTCAGAAACTTCACTGCCAGAAGGCAGTAGGCAAATGCTCCTGTCTTCTTCTTTCAGAATGTGCCTTTGATTCAAAGCAAGTTTTCCAAGCATGACACAAGACACCTGTGAGCACTGAGAGCTGTCTGCTTAGGTACCATGCAGCATTCAGTTCAACACAAAAAGAAGGGTCCCATTTGAGACAGCTGTTTTGCACAGGCATCTTCAGGTAGAACCAGCAACCAGAGGAAAAACAAGTATGAATAATAACAAAATACAGCTTTGGGTTTGTTTTCTCAAACTGAAGTTAAAATAATAAATAAGAAGGACTAATCTTTATTGCTTGTAGTTTAAAATAAAACAGCATTTTTTTTTAAGGAATACATACACACCTACATTGCCATTTTCCATAATGTGTTACAGCTATTGCCAGAGGATAGCAATAAAATGGCTCTGACTTTTGTACAGCTCAACAGACAGGTTTAATAAATTAATAAAATTACATGCAGACATGCAGGCAATAGCCATCACTAATTTTCATTGTTACTCATTTTTCTTTATTCCTCTTGAATTTGTCATATAGAAAGTCATGAAGTTAATAGAACAATCGTTTTAATTCTAGTAAAGCTGCAAAATCTTCTGCAAATAAAAAGAAGTTAAAGATAAAATGTTTTCCAAGATTTGTCCATTTAGCATTTAACAACACATTAGATTCTGTTCATAGTCTCAAGAGGAGGTAAATAAACTTTGAAAAGGTTTAAAAATGAATCCGTCAATTGTATTAACCTATTTTCACTTAACCACTAAGACTTAATATACAATGGTCGTATCCCACATCCTACAAAGCCTCTGTTAAGATTTTTGTTACAGATTTTAATTGCACAGTAATCCAGTCCCACTGGCACATCAAAGGCCCCATGTCCCTCTTCACCACAATTCCAATTGCTCTCATCAGCAAAGAAGTTTAAAGCACAATCAAATTTCTTTTCCAATCACATGAGCCCTGTTAATAGGCTATTCTTTGTGTTCATTCATCCATTTTAGATTCTGCAACTTCTCCAAGATGTCTTGAAGAACAGTTTACAATGAAACTTTTGAATGCAAGCTGGCCTGGGGAACAACTTTATCAACACTTAGCTGTTCCCCAGAGGCTAACAGGTGACACGGCCGGAGATAAGACAGAACTAATCTTTTTTGTGATTAAACTCTTTCAAAATTACAGTGAAAACATCCCAACCAAAGGTTGCAATAGTCAGGACCGATACTGAATACTGACTTTTCAGGGAAGAGGAGGGGAAAAAAGGAAGAAGGTGGTAAATAATTCAATGCCATTCTTTAATGATTTAAAATTACTGAGTGTCAACCAAAACAGCAAATAAAACATTAATTTATATATTGGGCATATGCATAAGAACTTACCATTTTCACTGTCGGACTTGTTTTCATGTTCGGTATCAGTCAGAGTGAGGGCCGAGTTGGAACGGCTCGACAGACAGGAACTGCGCCCCGATTTGACCCCCCTGCCCCAAAGTCTCATGGCATGCTCTGGAGACATCACTCCTTCATTTTCAGTATCAGCATCTGACCCTGCACTGATAGAGTAACCTCTGTGGGGGAGCCCCATTTCCGCACAAAATGCCAGTCCTCGACGAGCTGCTGGTTCACAAACTCCTAACTGCCTTAGGGTAAAATTCTGTCCTGATTAGGGGAAAAAAAGATAACAAAAAGTGAGAATTTTTTTAATTATTTTGTTTTAAGAATCTAAAAGTTAAAACTCTTCATGTGTATAGTTGTCTCAGATATCACATAAGGTGCTTTGTCAAAACTCTGCCTGTATTACAATCAAGTGGATTCTTTTGTCTCCAGCTCTCTGCAGTGCCTGGTTTCATTCACAGTACACCTCAGCACTGTTTTGTCAACTGCTTAAACACATCAAAAGTGCTCCTGGGTAGCAAATAAACAAACCAGAACCCACCATCTAAGACAAGCCAATTCAGCACATGAAAGGATTAAAAAATAAATTATAAACTTTTTTTTTATTATCTTTCAAAGAATACAAGAACTTATCAAATTATTTGTCAGGATTTTTAGTTGGTTGGTTTTGAAGTTGTTCATTTTGGTTTTTTTGGTTTTTGCTTGTCCTGGTTAGAGGCCAAAGCAGCAGGCTCTTTTCCCCCATATAGCTGTCCCCCAGTGTGGCAATGGAAGAGCTAAATAGGAACCAAACTCACTTGGTTTTTATTTGTCTCCCTGCCCTATTTTAATACACAAATAAATACAAATAAACAGGACCATGGCCACCTGTTACCTGCAGGTACTGCAGTAAAGTTGTTATTTTTTGTGTCACCATATTTTGAGAAGCATTTTAAGCTTTTACTGCTAAAGCAGAGTCTCTGCATTTTAACAGACTTTTTAGCCTCTATTCCGGGGCAGAGCAAGAGACATAAGTGAATCCCAAATGATTGTATTAATAAATTTGGTGCAATAAACTTGTGACACTTCAATAACTTAGAGTGTCTAAATTATGCGACACTCAAAAATGACTGCATTTTTAATGGCTATGTCTTCATCCTACTTTTATGTCTGTAAATTTAAGACATTTTATGATATATAGACACTTGGCAAGCTCCTTTGCATGCCTTTACCCATAATGCTTTTCCACCCTAGCCCACAATTATTTCGTAGCTCTGAGAACAAATTAGGGCACACATTCATTTTTTGAATCTGAGAGGCATCCTAATTTCTCCAAAATTAGTCATTTGACATAAAAACACACTAGCAAGACAATTAAAGCAAGAACAGAATCCTATCAATGAGAAAGTAATATCATTGCAGAAGTGTGAATACAGAAGTGTAAATAATTCCTGAAATATTAAGAGTTAACATACTGGTCATTAAGGTTTTTTCAGTCATCTATTATTTTATTACTGCAGTTACATTAAGTTGTTGCTATAAGCTTCTTAACAGTCAGAACCATAAATGAATCCTGACAATGACTTTCATAAATAATGAAAGTCAGTTACTACAATTAGATACAAATCAAACTATTTATTATGCAGCTGTGAATACATTATTTTAATGAAAATATAGCTGGAGAGGTAAATATAAAGGACTAAGCATACCTATGACTATGTCTGAACAGTGTGAAGGGTGTAAGAAAGGGGATTATCATGCATGCTGATAGTATCTTGTAATTTTTTTAAGCTGTCATGCCATGTGAATTTTGTGGGTTTATGAGAGCTGAAACTAATCAGCAAAGGAAACAGGCCAAACAAACCGCCCAGTGGTAAAAGGGTCAGAGCTGAAAGTAGTAAAGTGCCTAAAATGCTTATTATTTTGTATTTTGGTATATATATGCTAAGGGTAACAGTCTAGAATACTAGTTTATGCATTTGGTACATTATTATGTGAATCTACATTTTCAATTTCCTAAAGTCAGAAAAATAAATAGGAGAAGCCTATGTCCACTTGTGTATGTATACAGGTGTCTCTACGTGTATAGAGTAGCTAAGGTGTGTACACAATTGCATATGCGGTGCCTCATTTGTTCTAAAAACAGGGGGGTTTAGAAGAAAAATGGAACTGAAAGAGATATTTTTGACCAAAGATTACTTGAATCAGTACCAAAACTGCTGTTGACTTCAGTGCTACAAGGTGTTGTTCCTACGGTCCCCACAAGCTCACAGCGCTGAGATGCAAAGGCGAGGAGGGATGTGGGCAGACACAGACGGTGCCTCTTGAGCCCCAACAGGCCCAGCTGCAGCAGGTGAGCATCACAACCCGCAGCTCTTCACCAGCCTGCACCACACACCCCAGGCTGCCCCTGCGGCGAGAACAGCCTCCTTGCACTCATGGAGACATCTGTGCAGGCACAGCGATTTGAAGGGACTATTACACACACACACTTTTATTTTCCTCTTAAACACTTATTTCTAAGAGAAACTACTTCAGGCATTTTTTAACATCTTCCTTGATCTTTCTAGGAGAGTCGGTCTCAGGCACAACATACCACTTACCATCTATTAATGGATTTTATCTTTAAGATTACAACAGCCTACCTCCATGTAAAACATTTTCTTTTTTTTTTATCTCCTCTTTAAGAATTTTTTAAAAACCCCATGGCCAAGTTGACATTATAAGGCCAAAACAGAAAAAGGAGGCAGGTTTAAATATTGCTCTCTTATCCCATTCAATATATTAGAGCTTTTCACTACACTGAGAAGTTTTACAATACAGCCCAGAAATGCTGTAAACAGTTTTAGAATCATCAAGCTACATAATCTTCTGAATTAAAGCTTTCCTAAGAGCTTCACTAAGAGGATTGTACTCCATGTAAGTTGCCTACACAAATGAAAAAAACAAAACAAAAAAAGCCCAAACAATCCACAAAAGCCAAACTGAAAAGTTGACATGGAAAAATAAAAATATTTATTTGTGTAGGAATTTATATCCCAAAGGAAATCATATTTGTGATAGAAAAATTTTACATCATCTTAAGATTCCTGAACAATGAGTACAGGAAATCTTCCAGGATCCAGGGGAAGCTGAACACAGCTGGGACCCAGACCGAGTGGGTAGCAGAGTAGTTGGGAGCATTTATCTGGTAATAAACAATACTATGAAATCAAAATAAAAGCTGAAAAGGAGGTTGTAGGAGCTTAATGGGAAAAAAGAATACAAAAAGAGAATGTTCTTCTTGCGTTTGTAGAGTTTCTAATTAACCTTTCCAGAATGACTTCCATATGAGGGATTTAACCATCAGTTTTGTATACTATATGCACATTTGCAATTTCTCCCATTGACAGTAAGTGCCTCAAGAGTTCATAAACACGTAAAAGCAGCTTGCCCATTGTAATGAACTAATTCCTGAGAAGAAAATGTAGGCACAGAATAAACAGATAGGCAAAATGCTTTGTGGGTTTTTAAACTTTCCTTTAAAAAAGTACGAAACATAAAGTAAAAACAAAATTAGACACAACATTTCAAGGAGACTTGTTCTGGAGACACCTTTGGGGGTTTTGGACTATTTGGAATGATGTGTCATCAAGTTACATTTTAAAAACTGACAATAATGCTGTTTACTACCACCCAACCATTAGCTGCTGCACTTCTCTTGGCTGGGAATATCAATTTATTGGTATTGTAAGTACTGCTGACATCCTCCATTTGTTCAGACAAGAACAAAATTAATTAATAACTCTAAAATAACTTGCAAAAACTTGCGCAGCAATCACTTTTAAAAACACAGCATTTACCAACAGTGACCATACAAGCCTACCTGTTGTGTTGCTGTGTAAGCAATGACATGCACATGACTGGTGTACCTGCTTAACTACATCAGTTAAATACATACTAAAAAGTATATTAGAATACTTTTAATATATATGGTCAATATTTATAATTATTATTCTTAAAAGATAGTGTGTAAGTTAAAAGACATATATTTCTCTGCCAGAATCACACGGGTTATATCATCCAGAAATGTAATTTTTTTTTGCCTTTTTTTTTTGTTTAGTTTAAAAAAATACTGCTATAAACAAGTTTGATGTATTCAGAAATTAAGTATTACTTTAGAAAGACAGAAGTTAAAAGCTCGAATTAAATAGAAACCTGCTGCACTTGTGCCACATTTGTTTTTCTGGCCTGAACTGGAGAAGTCATTCAAAGATATCCATTACAACTTAACCTTGAGGTTGGAAAAGTTATTTGTGGAAATGGGTTTTTAAAGAGGACTACTAACCAAAAGAGAAGGTCCTTTATCTAAGTTGGATCTATACACAGAGATGTTATCTTAAAAATCATGAAAAGGTGAAAAAAGCAAACAGAAAGAAAGAGCAAAAAATTGCCACAGAAAATTTGTCACTATCTCCAGACATCAGCATTTTCCTTACTAATTCATTAACTGAGATGTTGACGAGTCAGGTTTCAGTGACAACAGACTATCTTGAAAAGAGAGAAAGAAAAAGAAAATAAGCTGAAAAGCCACCAAGGCACCTGCCTAGTTAGAATAAAAATACCCCCACTCTTTTAAACCAGAGGAATAACAGTGTTAGTGCCTTTGCTGACTTCTGTCCTGTCCTAACAGGACAGGCAGTACCAAAAAGGCAGATATCCCAAAGCTATCCAAGGTCAGACTCCAAATTCTGTTTACTTTGGCTCTTGCTAATGTTTCTGATGCCGTATCTGCTGTCTCTATCCTTCATTACTTGTCAGTCCCCTTTCTAATCTATTCCTCCTTAGTATCTTGCCGCCTTCTCTCTGCCTCGAACTGATTTTTTTGCCAATCAAAAATCAAGCATATTTTCCCAATAAGCACTCTGAGCTAATGCATGACAAAAATACTTATACTAAACGAAGAAAAATTGTGAAACAACTAAAGCTATACAGATGCAAAACCATGGTCACAGTTCTTTAGGAGAACAGATCTTCGCCCTTACATTTCCTTGATTCGCTACTTAATCCTGATTTTTTTTTTTTTTTATTAAAGGTAGCTTCATTTACTTAGAAAGCAAATCAGGAAAAAATATCTTTCTCCTATTTTTATTTTTTTTGTCTGCATATTACTGAATGCAAATACATCCTCAATAATAGAGCACTTATCATATAAACTTATTGTATAAGCAGCACTGATACCGAAGTGTTACAAGGACCATACTGCTTTCTGCCATTGTGATATGGGCAAAGTACTTACTACCTTTTGATTTCATATTTAGGGGATATGTTTTTTTCTATTGAAGGTCTTTATGTGGAGCTCATTCTCAATACCTCTGAACATTTTCTACAAAGCAGAAGCCAGCACACAGCTGCATCATATTTGAAACGCTTCACCATGTCTGCACAACCAAGAGCTCAAGACTACTGACCTAATTCTACAGTACTTTGCCATCCTAACTCATAGACAAGTATGAAGGAATGGCTCTATTAACTGCAAATTGGCTGGTCTATTCACTAATTCCTGAAAAATACAGCATTTAATCCCATACTAGTCAAAATGGAAAAAGGAACTTCTTTTATATAGTAATAGGCAGCAAAACTGACCCTCCTATTTGCAGGGCATTAGGTAGTCACTACAGGATCATCAAAGCAGAATTGGACTGGTTTTGCAAGAATCATCATATTTCAAGTGAAAATTCTAGCTGATTTCTTATGGAAAAATATGTAACTTCTTTGTAAATATTATTTTTCATTTACAGGGGCAAATACAGTGTGACACACCTACTTACTTCCTTACAATGAGGTCCTTTGTAAGAAAAGTCTTGGGAGAAAGGACACAGAACTGTAAATAAATGTACAGTAGGATAACGAATTTGCTGAAAATGAAATGATAGAGATTTAAAAAAAAACCAAAAAAACAAAACTGATACCTTGGATGCTCTAGAAAACTCTGACAAGAAGCGTACAAATGCTACCTCCAGAAGTCAGAAAGTTAGGTGGGTAGAATGCAATTACACAAAAGAGAGAATGACTAAGAGATGTGATACACCCATTCTGTCACACAAGCTTCACAATATATTTAGTTATATTTTAGGAATTTTAAAAGCCGTACTTGCAGAATTCTGTTTGCTAGGATGCAAGAAATCGCAGTGAAGATTGACAAGTAATGAGCTCTACCTATGTTAATATTTTCTTTCTGATTTGGTGTAGTATTTTGTTGTTATTACTTCAGTCTGATTTTTTTTCTTTTGCTTTTGTGGAAATTATTGGTGAAATTTAAACCATTCTGATGCACTGTATCACATTTCCTTCTGTTCTTAATTGTGTTTTTCTTTTCACTCATCACAACCATTTTCCTTGTCACCCCTTAATCTCTCTTTCTTGACCTTTCCGCTCTATTCACTCTTCCATCTTAACCTCCTTTTCTTGTCATTATCTGATTACGAGTGGAGCTGTAAGATTCCTAGGAAAGACAGTTGCTTCTCTAATATATCCAGTAAACTACATAATAACAAAGAGCATTAAAATATATTAAATCTCACTGAGTGTGCATATAATCTTCAAATGCTGATTATTCTCAAAAAATAGCAACCACACAGTTCTCCCATTTCTCATGGACTTTCCAAAGTATTTGGGGCCATAAGTTGTGGCGACATCTGAAAAGGTTAGTGCCAGATACTGTAAGTTCTCTGAGCTGTACTTACTGTAGGGCTCTTGATAGAAGAGCTTTATGCAAGACTCAGAACCCAAGTTAACTATTAGGGAAAAAAAATATAAATCATAGACACATATATTTGTGGGATATGAAGTATTTCAAATCTGTTATTTAAACCAGACATGTATTTTTATTACTACAGAATCACAAGGAGACACTGATTGAAAAAATAGCCTGGGAAAGTTTTTATTTTTGGATATAGAGCAGAATTGATGTGAACAAAACAGTATCATCTTGCCACTGGTTTTCCAAATTATGGTTCAAATGTGCAGACCCTCCTGTGCAGAATGGGAAACTCACAACTTCACTCCCTGTTCGGCTTGAGGTGGCAGGGGATCTTCAGTATTAATCCACAGACTAGAACACAAGAAACACTTCTTAAACCAGTGTAAGAATAAAGGCTGTTTGTCAAGCCCTTCTGAAGTTACCACAGAGCAAGATTAAAGTCAGCTGAAGATAATTTCACAATTGCACAGTTCAAAGCTTCGAAGCTCCAGAAAACATGAACATGTTTCAGTAAGGGAACTAATAATTTATACATTATGGTTCCAAATTTGGGGATTTTATATAAAAATCTGATTTTATGACTATGATTATGTAATATACAAACTAAGTTAAGAGAAACTAGCACAGCTGTTCTGATCATGGGCAGCAAGAGAGGAAAAAAAAAAAGAAAAAAAGGATTTGTGGATTTAGAAAAGAAACAGAACTCCATGAGTAGCAAAGAACACAGTCTTGATCATGAGCAGAGTGGCAGTATAGGCCCTTTAGGTCTCTGTCTTCATCTTGGGATCCTAAGACCAAATCATCAACATTCTACCACCCATTTATTACAAGATAAGAATAAAGCCTAAGTTTGATAGACGTGAAGAAAATATGACCCAAGGGTAAGCAATGTAGAGATGATGGGTATCCAGTATGCAAAGAGCCCACAAGGGCAGATCTGACAGGCATGAACTGCCACATTACGATCAGTATGATGCTAATGACATGACATACACATGGAGAGAGAAGGTGAGGAGGAAGGAAGAAGCATGAAGAGAAGCACACAAACTAGAGCTCAGGCTTACTGCTATTCCTCCCTACGGGGAGGAGAGAAAATTCTAGTTACTTATGCCTTTCCATTAGGGAAAAGCATGTCTGCCACCACAGGTGAGTGGATAGACCCACAGAGGTATTTGCCTCTTAGCCTGGTAGAAAACTTGATTAGTTCTACAGGCTATGAACTGGTACAAAGGAAAACCCAACACACCTATTCAAAGTAGTGTATACATTTCAGTTTGTGGAATTTCATGAATAAGTACCCACATGTATGGGAACTGACTCTTCAACGCATGGCCAGACTGAGGTGCTCAGACCATTGCTATAGCTAAATGCAAGAAACACAGGATACAGACCCAAACATTTCTGCAGAAATTAAAGACTCTTATTCCCTCTATTGCACTACCTGTCACAACTGCCCAAGAGGTTCTCCACTGTAAACCCCCATAATAAATGTAGTGCCTTAATTTAGATGTTCTGGAAAAATATCTATTATGCTGAAGACGAGAAAGGATTTATGACTCAGAGATATTTATGGCACTACAAAACAAAATAGCAGAAGAACAAAGCTTGAAGCAAATGTGTTCCCTTGGCTTTGCCATTTCCTCTTTTGGCTTTAATAAGCTCAGTAACACCGAGTACTGTCTCTCAAGCCAGTAAGTTGTGACACTTTACAAACTAATTTCAGAAAGTATCATGGAACTTTCTGAGGAATTACTCCTATTTTACATCTCTGCTTCACTTTATGCATTTATTTGCCAGTGATGGAATAAGCAATCTCTCACAGCTTGGCCTCCAGCCCTGACTCTCAGCCCTAAGCACTAAATCAATGGAGAGCAGAGACAAGACTCTTCAGCCTCTTTCATTCTTCTCTTACCTCACATCTAACCACACACTTTTCTAGCTTTATTCTCTCCATAGATGTTAACATGCTGAAGTCATCTTTCACAGTCATGCACGTGATCCATTTATCTCCCTAGTCCTCAGTTTAGTTTTTATTATGAACAGAAGCATCACATACATCCTAATATATGAGCTACAGAAAGATGTAAGAGCAATTACAGACCTTCTACAGTTTTTGCATTTCCATGAGATTGAAAATCCTTGTGAAGGTCCCTTGCTCATCTTATAAATCCTTAATCATTATGATCAAGAACATAACTCTCCTATTTGCAACTGGACTCCTGGAAGACAAGGTTTTTACTCTATGGACCTGGAGCAGCTGTGTAGAAATGCCTGATCAAGCAGTCTACTGCCAATAACCAAGGTTGATTTCTCCCTGGAGAATTACAATTGCCCTTTGTCTCCAGATCTGTAGCTCATATACAGGCCATGACCCACAAGGGACCAATTTCAACTAGGCGAGTACCTTAGAGCATGTGTACAAATCACTGAGGATGAGCTAAATATACCTCTAATCAAATAAAAGAGAAATGTTTTCCTTAGTATCACTTTGTAGCTAATAGAATAACTTTAAAAGTCAACAGATCCTTATCACCTGGAACCTGAAAACCAATTAACTTCTTATTGTTGCTTTAAGGAGTAACTATGATAGAAATGTAAGATTATAATACTACTTAGCACTTACAGTGCTTTTCATCTTCAAAGCATTTTGCAAATATAAACTAATTAATCTTCCCAACATGCCTGTGAGGTGGGTAGGTGTTATTATTCCTGTATTGCAGAGGGTAAAAAAGAAAAAAACACCTCTGGCAGAAGGTTATATGCTTAGCTCAAGGCCATAAAATTATGCAGAACATACTGGCACTGTATGCTGCTTACAGAAGTTACCCACTGAAATCAGGCAGGCACTGCATGTGGCCATGTTTTAGCATAACAAAAAGGGATCTGTCATTATGACAATTAGGACACATCTTGCGCTGCAGCCAGGGAACAAAACACTAATTCTAATATCTGCCTTAGATTTTGAGAGACAGTGTCACTGAATGGTGACACTGAATGGTAATTTGCTCATTGCAAGATCACAAATCACTAATACATTATTTCATACTTTTGTGAAAACAACCTGCAATGCAAGCTACTGAGGATCACTCAATAGTCAAAATCAGCTCATCAATAAGGCATAGGTAGTGAAAGTGAAAAATGGTCTTATGTAGCTAACCTTACCCTGCTTCAGAGAGGTAAGTTTAAAGGACTCAAGCTTTAGGTTTAAAAACATGACCATGTAAATCCTTTAATCCTACAGTTGACATTTATGGTGACTAAAAAGATTAAACATTTTGCTATCCAAATAATTCATTTTGAGCAGCTAGTATTTAAAAGCAATAGGCTTTGGGGTAATATTACATTAGGATAGAAGTTGCAATTAAGGTTCAGGTTTCTGAAGTCTTAAAATGTATCTCTGACAGTGTTTAATACCGTATATGATAAAATAAAATTGTCATACACATCACTGTTTCAGGTTCCTCTTTTGCTGAATGGTGATATTTTTCTAGCACCTAAATCTCCTTGTCATGGGAATAGCAGCTGAACAATAGCTGCGATATATCCACACACTGTTACGTACTGTACGTGGCTTTGCCTTTTAGCACCCTGGTATCAGTGATCCAGCTTATTGTGAAGGAAAAGAGTTCTTTTTCTTTACTTGTTTGCTACCTTCAGCCTCTCTTTTAGCAGCTTCAAGATGTTCTTAGGTCAATTAATGTCATTAAGGCACTTAAGTATTCTGGAAGAGTAAAGGTACCAAACTGTGCATAGGAGTAGTTTCTCCTGCAAAACTGAAAGGGATAGCATGAAAATAAATTCATAGTGAGGCTTGGCTGCCAATAAATTGTTTGACAGATAAACACAGTGAACTCATTCTCACAGCCGTCTAAAAAGACCAAATAACTTTACCTGCAGTCTAAATCATATTTGATTGAAGCTTTCAAAAAGCAAAAAAATTAACAAAACCTGCACTGCCTCATTGGGTTGTCTAATAGGAAAAGGTGCCCTGCAGCTCAGCTTTTCAATTCCCACAGTTTGCAAAAAATGCTCTGATTATTTTGTAAGGAATGATGAACACTCACAAATCTGCACTGCATCCTGACACCTGTGCTTATGGTTCAGCCTCTTGCTCCTGTGCAAAAACTCACTGACATGATACATGAACCACTCTATGGGATCACCATACTGTTCTGCAATGACAAAAATCTTTGCAATGGAATAACGACTGCTTGAGAGATACTGAATATTTCTTGCCTTTAACATGTATTTCATGGTAAATAAAACAGTTTTTGCCTGCCTGCATTTTTCTTACTAACATTATAAAGGTTTTCAGTTCTTCTGAGTCCAGGTATGATTCATGATCTCTTTACAATTAGTTTCATATTGTTAAATTATTATTTCTAATTATTTTTTCCAAATGCCATTTCAAAAACACTGCTTTCTATATTTCTACAATCCTTCCCATCCACACTATAGTCATGTCATACTTTCAGATACTTTTCCATAGCAGTCTCTATGTACTTTCTATCAATTCACACAGTAGTTTAATTTTCTAAACACAGGAATTTTTCTCTGTACAACAGAGAAATTCAATTTTATACAGTCAGCTTTAATCCTGAATTCAGCAAGAGTTGGATGCAATGCAATATACAATCATAGAATCAACCACAGAATGCTTTGGGTTGGAAGGGACCTTAAAGATCATCTACTTTCAACACACCAGCCATGGGCAAGGACTCCTGATCAATTACAAGCATTTAGGTTGCTAAATTCAATTAGAAAAGTTGTACACTTAAATCAGGCTGCCTTTTATAGTTGGATAGTTCAAAGTATAAGAAAATAGGTGTCTTCTTCCTCCTTAACTTATAAACAGCAGTCATATCATCACACCTTGGAAAGTAAGTAGTCTTTCATGGCGCTTAATCCACTGTCAAGGATGAGATTTAGGTATCTTCTAAAACATGGAACATAAAACTGTGTATCTATCTTAAAACTTCTAAGAAATAAAAGCTAATGGCCTCCATTTAAATGGCTGAGTGCTGAGTTTATGAATTCACCAATTTTTTTTTTCACTCTTCTGTAAGCTTTATAAAGAAAGTGAAACTAACTAACTAATATAGAAATTTTTCAAATAGTAGGCTAAATAATCCTCATCTAAAGATTTTAAAATAAAAGCAGTTTTGCAACAAATGCAAAGGCCTGAGAGAAACACAGGGACACCACAGTAGGTCTTACCTCTGACTGAGGTTAACTGAAAGCATGTCGCCTAGATGTACTTAAATTTCCTAAACAAGCACACCTGCTCTTCCCATCTTGTCAGCTGGGTTTCAAAAGTGATGAGATAATCCCAGTTATACAACAATTTCATGTTTAAATATTGTACAATAGGTTTTAAATGATGCTTTTAGAATTATAATGACAAGCAAAAAAATTTTTAGACTCTTATTTCTATTTATGCAATTAATCTAAAGCAACAGAAATTCAACAGGTGAGGAAAAAGATCCTGTGACTGAAACTGACAATAAGAGAATCTCCTCTCCACAAGTAAAGATTTCATGGGATAAAGCTACCACTAAGTAAAGCACACCTATCTCCAACAGCAGTATCCCTTTCAGAATTCCTATCTTTGGATTTTGGGAAGCAGGAAGCACAAAGACATGTACTGAATCAACTCAAGAAGAAGAGGTGACAAAGTACTGATTCATTAGCAGAAAGCTTTGAAAGGCTTTACCCTAAAACATCAGTCATAAAAAAAGACAGTGATATTTTCAGTTGTGCCACATTGGAGAGACTTGAGAAACTCATGTAACTGCTCAGCAACTTTGCCGAGGACACTGCAAATTCCATATTGCTATTTTACACAGTCTGGGCAAAAAAAGTGAAACACTGATCACGATTACTTTTTAAAATAAATTTCCAATTAAAGTTATTTATTGAAGCTTGTTTCTTTTGCTTACAGATTTATTTCCTGTTGATTTAGCAGGCTGTCAACAAAGCCACATATCTGCACTCTAGTTCTAGACAGAGCGGAGAATAAAAACAAAACCACAGGGAAGCATGTTTTATATATTATTTAAAATCCTCTCAAATGACCTTGAAGACCTTTTCCACAAAATACCTCCCATGCCAAAAGCTGTAAATTCTTGGTCAAAAATGAATCAAAGGAATATACCACCTAGGACCACAAAACAAGCCCTTTATTACCTGACCCTATCAAACCTGCAGGCAGTCCCGAGAGGTGCCAAACCAGCATGCATTACAGGAAGACAGTAAGTGATACAAAAAGAATTGAAAGGATAATGAGGGAAATCAAATGGGCACAGATGACAGTGCTGAAACCACTGAAAGGTGAAGAGGATATTATAAATCCCAGACTACCACTCGAGGCCCAGAGACATGCAATTTATTGCATATTGGGCAATAAGTATTGGCTAAAAACTATGTGCTTTTCTGAAGAAAGTGAAGAAGAAAAAAAATCCAAGGCCCAGTGCACCATCATATGTCATATGCCAGACCACATAACTTCATCCAATTTGTTATTAGTTAAAAAAGAATAGTATTCAATTTGATAGTCAATAGTCTATGAATTCATTAAATAAATGGTGCCTGTTTTGATATAATTTCATCACTAGGACTAAGAAAGTGTCAACAGTACGGGTCTTAGAAAACTTCCTCTTGATTTTACCTCATAAAAATAATCATGTGTGATTATGAGGTGACTAATGACTTAAAAACTAGAAAATAATGATGACCTGAACTTTCAACACATGACAGAAACCAAAAATAAACAGCAGAAAGTAGACTACAGTAGCAGCAAGCCTCAGTTACACGAGCCTAAGAGAAATATTTTTATTTCCCTTACAAACATTTGTAGGCAAAAAAGTCAACACCATCTGCCCAACTCTAATTCTAATGTACAGTTATTCTACATGGACCAAAGAAATACACCAATGGGGAAAATAATTTTAAACGCTCTAAAATTAAAACTAAGGACTTCCTCACAAGGGGAAAAATTTATCTTTCCATACCTAAATCTATTCTTGTTTCTGTATGAAAGATAAGACAGATTTAAACAGAAGGCTGAGGCTTGAGTTCACACAGCCCTTGGCCTAGCTTTATCCTTTTAGATAGCTGAACTGCAGTACTCTACACATTTGCTAACTATTTTTCTTTTTTCTTATTACAATAAGTAGCTTACTTGTGGAAATGTAAAAATGCCATTTCCAAACACTACAGTTTAGAATCTAAAAGCGATGCATAAGTGCTGAACCCTAACTGGAGCCAAGTTCAATCTCTCAGAATCACTGAGGTCCAAAGGGACCTCTAGAGATCATCTAGTCTAAACCCTCTGCTCAAGTACAGTCAGTTACAGCAAGATGCTCAGGATCATGGAATTTCCTTGGGTATTTAGACTTCTTATGTCTCTCCAGTCATGGACCCAAAAATTTGACAGTGAGCTTTAGCAACCTATTAGCATCATAGATATCAACTGAAAAAAGAATCTCCAACACACCCAGACACGTAAATTGTGAACTAATTCACCTCACTCACTATACTGTGAGGCTCTGTTACTGCCCTTGAGAGCTAAAAGATAAAGGCACTGAACTAATGCATGATTTGTATGTTCACCCACACATACTATGTTTCCACAAATCTATTCACAGGGCATGGGCTTCTTGAAACCGTTGTATTTATTTTTTATTAATTTTTAAGCTATTTACATTTTAGATGTATAGGAGTGTCAAACTTTTGAGAAATCTGTTAATGAGCTGAATAACTGGGGGTCTAGTTTTTAAATTTTAAGGCCTGCATATTTCACACGTGACTCTGCAATATTGTCACCCATTGCCCAGTACGGGCCATTTATGTCCTGTGCATCATATATTATTTTCAAAGATGGTACACAATACTTCCCCACCTTTTTAAAACGTTTAGGGAGATACAAGTGAAGTGCACTATGTGTGTAGAATATTACCAAAACTGATAAAACTGATATACTAACATATTCTTCCTTAAGGAAGAATGCCTTGGAACTAAGGAATTTACACACTCTGAATTAAAACATCTTGCCTACCTTGTCTGGTATACTCATCTGCTTCTCTGTGGACCAAATCTTTTACCCGGTTTCCATACAGCAACCTAGAGGAATCATGATCAAAAGCTTTCAAGGTTTCACTGGAGCTGTAAGACTTCTGCGTAGGCACTCTGCACTCCTCATTTTCCGCAGAAGAATTTGTATAGCGCCGTTCCTTGTCCCGTCTGCTCTTTGTCAGGGAGCAATAAGGCCTACGTTCCTTCACATCCATACTTCATTCCTTCTCTGTGCACATCAGTCCAGCTTATTTGGAAGTCTTCTCTACATTCAGCTTACATTCACCTATAATAAAATTAGAAAGACAACCACTGATGTGTTACAATGATCTCTAATTGCTGTAATTGCTCCCTAACTGTCTGGAAGAGAAAGAAAGGAAGATCTGCTCAGCAATGAGTGAGAAGCACTTCTGTGCATATCTGCAAGAATTCCCAGAGCTCCATGCACAAGCTCTCCTGATCTACACTTCTAGCAAAGAAATTCTTGAGAACAACAACACAATACTACTTGTTTTTATAAAACAGATTAGAAGAGCAAAAGCAGACTGAGAACTTGGTGGGGAAAAAAGTAGGTTTTCAGCCTCGGGAATGTGTTACTTGCCTAAAATCTATTTGTAGGTAATCTGTTTTCTGTTTTTCTGAGAAGAATGTATGCTTTAATGACAAATCTGACTTCCTTCTGCTTGTCAGAAATTTGTGGGCTTATTGTTTGGATTTTTTTATATACTTCTTTTTAGACTTACAGACTTTAATAACTTATTGCAATTTCTGTTTTAAGAAAATTGTTCTCATCAAAGAACATGTACACGATTTCACAGCAAGCTACAAAAACATTTTAGGTCATGTCCAGGAAGGTTTCTCCAAGCCAGCATGTTCTATGTAAGTTGTGCTAGAAAGCAAGAAAAGATTTCATTTGTGAATGCCAGTCAGAAATATCTTTTCTTTCCCTCAAGTTTTTAAGGAATATTTCAGTAAGAATCTTAGTTCAATGACTATTTATTTTTCTTTATTCAAACGCAGACTTGTCAGCTTCATTCTTGGGTCCTGCACCTTTAATCAAAATATCTACATTTCTGACAGAAACTGGCTGTAAATTTTGGTTCTGTTTTTTAAAGAGAAGTGCTGAAATAAAATAAATAATATCATATGCATATTTAAACAGCTGACAAAATATCTAAACAAAGAACAGTTCAGATGATTTTAACGCTTTGCAACTGCACTTCTTAACTGGGATCTTGATATTTCTTGTTGAATACCTTAATACACTAAAATTAAAACAGTGTTTCTTCCTCTGTCTCAAAGAGAACTTTCTCCTCAGCGCTCCCCTCAATTTCAAGCACTTAAATGTAAAACAATAAAACTAAGAAAAACCAAATTAAAAAACCCAAACCCCAAACCAACCAATCAAAAAAAAACCCACCAAAAAAACCCAAATTCCTTTACAAAGTACTATCAGTCAAGTCCTCAGTGATGTAAAATCAAAATGACAGTTTACAGCACATACCGCAAAGCAACAGCAAACTTCATTTGTCCTCTTTTCAGCAAAAACAAGGTTGCTTTATGGCTCTTCACTTATTTAAACAATATCAAACAAACTAATTAGCTGTCATTCCTTACAAGATTTTTAGAGAGTATTTAATTTACTACAGAACTACAATTCAAGCTTAGGAAAGGCAGCCAGTCCTATATCATTCTGTTTTCAAATTTTCCAAAAAGGTTCTTGCATTTCTTGACCCATGTGAATCTCAATTTAGACAAAACCTTCAATTTAAGTAAATTCTCTTCTATTTTTATTATACTTTCAAATGTTAAGTGGTTAAAAGGAAACTGAAATTTTTTCATGATCAGAAAAAAACAGTTTTATAACCGAACAATTTATTAAATTTATGACTTTAGATATCTGCATGCCTACATAGCACACCTTTTTAGGTTAAATGAAACAGTTTTTAAAATATTTGATTGACTAATGAATGTAAGCTCTTTCCATGTAAAAACAATTTTCTAGACGTTTTATAAACTTTGCTTTTTATTAACACTGAACTAAATTGTAAATGTAAAAATAATTACTAACAAATACACACAGGAATTATTTTGCAGAGTACAGACTTTGTGGAAGTCTATCTCCCCTTTCATCTAAGCCTTTCAAGACTTTAAAGGGCTACTAATTCCTGATGTTTCTGAACTGAAACACAGGAAAACTGACATATGCACCATCGAAGATGAAATATAATTTTGATTTTTTTCCCAAGTTTTCAAAATACTTTATGCTAAACCCAAACAAACAAAACCCACAACAAAACACAAACCAATAAAGCCAACTCTTCTTTGCACAGTAGTTTGTTACTATACCAAGTTAAAATCCTCAAAAATTTAATCTTTGCTGCAGCATGAGGAAATACTGATCTGCTTCCCACAGAAGTCGATGCATAAAATAAAACTTCAAAAAGCAATTCTCTGCGTTATGTATTGCCTCTCCAGGCAAAGAATGAAAAGGTTAAAAAAAATCCACAATGTTTAACAGCACCGCATTACAGAGATACTTTAGCAGTGACTATCCTGCCACAATAATGAGGACTAGCACATTTTTTTGTGGGCATTAAAAAAAAATTCTTTGAGATTAAAGAACCTGATCTTGTTGAATCTGGCATTATACAAAACACCTGTCTAATTTCAGTAGCCTTTAACTTTAAAAATTAACAATATCTCTCAGCAAGTCTTAGGAAACAGTTAACATCCCTAGGCTCCTGTCTCTGAAATTACTTATCAGTGGATTAATACACATATCCAAAAGAAGGCAGAATAAAAGCTACCTTAAAGATCTGTCTACAAATTAATGTTCTCTGCCGTGATCAGACAACAAGCAGAAAAAGAGAACACAAACGTTTTTGCAGAACACAAAAACAAATATCTGTGTTAATGTTTAAGTAGAGTAAGTCAGCAGTGACAAGCCAAACAAAAGACTTGCACATGGCTTTACAAGATCTTAACTTGTCTCATTATGAATCACCTTTTTTGTTTTCCCCAGAAAACACCCCTCACCCCCAAATAAGAAAAACATCTTCAAATATTGAGAAAGCTGTTTTAATTAGGGAAAAAAAAATCCAAACTGGCTTTTAGTGCATCTACTCAGCTTCTTTCTTGTAAAGACCACTGTAGCTAAAATAGTAACAAGTTTTTCCACTCAAATCTTCAGACTGAAATGAACCACTGCTGCACAATTTTTAACGTATTTCCTTTTTTTCTTCTCCTCTCTTTCATATAATATAAAAGCAGCATCTCTGGGGCAGTTCCCCAAATGCAGAGCAACTAATTTGAAAAATCAGATTAAAATTTTACAGCACATAAAATTAAATTTATTTTGTGTGGCTATAAAAACCACTTGCCTTCATCTGCAAGGAATTTTTTCCCCATATGTCAATATTTATGGTCTATCAGATAGCTTCATTCCAACTAAATTAAGGAATTTTCGTAGAGCAACATTTACAAAGCTATTGAACTACTAACTCACACACTTACAAAAGCAAGTCGAAACAGCCGTGCTATATACTGCTACGTGTTATATTGCAAAGCTAACCTAAAATGGCCTGCATATATTGTAGAAAATCGAAAAAGATTTAACTGGTGCATGCCACTCCTTCAAGTTGCTGTCTAATACTTTCCAAAGTATAAAAACTGAGGATGCTCATCTGAGTGTCACTGAGCCCTGGGATCCCCCAAGACCTTTTCAGTGATCTGCCAATGAATGTTACAGGCTCCTGGCTGAATTACACAGGAGAGCGTACACTAATCACCAGACTGTCAGGTCAGCTCTGATATGGTCACGCTCATCCCATTTCTGTACAAAGCTTAGCTGATTGCAGACGCAGACTGTACTTTCCCAGTGTCACTCGAAATTTTACAAACACTTCAAAACCATAGAAAGGAGTTGCCCATTAAAAACTTAAAATACTTCTTTCAACTTAATTTAGAAGGCAAGCAGAAGATTCAGAGAAGCAATTCTTGTCATGACCAGATCATTCGGACCAGAGGGCTCATTTTCTTATGTGTCAGAGTATGTTGTAGACCTCTGACATCATTAGCACATATAGCACAATATTTAATTACCAAGTCAGATAAGTTACAAAAAATTAATAATTAAAATGAATAAATTATCAGAATTCTTTCTTTTCCTCTAAGTGTTGTAGAGACACCAAGTGCCTCTACAACACTTAGAGGCACAACAAGTGCAAACACAAAAACTGAGCACAAGGCATATTCACACACACGTGTCGAGGCTACCGTGGGAATTTCAATGGCTGAAGTCCCAGACATAGCCAAAGCTGACTGATGCCCATTAGAAGTTTTACACTGCATTTCAAATTCCCCAGAACAGCCTTTCATCAGTTCCTTTTAATCACCTATTGCAACACAAAATAAAGTCAGTGTAGTGAAATGGGAAAAAAAAACCCCTTAAACCACAGTTACTCAGCCTTTTTACAGTTAAAAAGCCTCAACAATTAAGTTCTACGCTGCAATATGGAAAAGTATAACGGACACAAAACACAGTGTATATTTTAATTGCCAAGATGTATAAAAGGCATTAGGGTCATGCTACACTGTTATGCAAAACAACCAGGTACAACTTTAGTCTGCCTTTCAGAGTGTTATGGAAAATGATTGCATTTCATTCAGCAGCTTCAGCTCTGAGTACCTCAAAGGGTTATTACAGTTTAGCAATAGGAGGGCAATCGTGCCTAACGTACACGGTGCTCCCTCCCCATCTTTCATTCAGAGAGCTTTCTTCCAGCATTACACCTGATTCAATGAACATCAAGGTACCTGACGAAGAAGTCTAAATATACCTCAATATTTTATGTTTATTTTATCTAAAAATCTGCACAGGCATGAACTAGAAAAGAGGTAAGAAATAAAACATTTGTTACCAAAATGAAGAGATAATTGTATAGAAAATATTATGTCATTGCTTGGGTTGATTTATGGATCTACTATGGTTTCAATGTCTATCACCGTTTTAGACATCTCAAAACACAGAAAACAAAATTGCAGTCATTAATACATACAGTACTGGAATAGAAAAGATTTCAAAAATGGGAAGCTAAAACTTGTACATTTCTTTATCATAAAGAAACAGAGTTTGAAATACTGTTATAAGGAAGGCCAAACAACATCTCTCCTACTCAGTCTCACAAGAGGCAGCAGCAGTAAGGTAAGCAGCATGCCCTTTGGAGCAGAGCCCTTCTTTCCTCCCTGAGGCCAGCACAACAGAACCAGGCAAGGAGCTTAAATATTACATATCACAAACTTCCCTCCCAACACCTAAATCTAAGAATTTACACATTCCAAAGAATCACAGTATTCCCAGCTGCAAAGGCCTTCATTATTATTGAATTACTATTATTTTTGGGTTTAATTACCATTATTACAAATTAAGAATAATCACCCTTTTCACACTGACCCCTTAGTACAAGCACAGTCTGAAAACTTGCTTGGATGGAGGCCAGATATCCTTTCATAATACACTACTGCATAAATACAGGGAGTACAAGAACCCTGACATTTTTGAGAGAAGAAGCAGGCTTGAACTTCTGTCTGGAACAAGAGCAGAGGATTTTACAGGCTGCAAGTCAAGACGGTGCCTATTCTCAGCATTGACAACAGTTGCTGAAAATAGCATCTAAGTAGTGCTGTTCAACAGATACATGACTGCAAGTGCCATTATTTTAATGTAATAATAATTTCCTTTGAATCTGTAATTGTTTACAGATTAGCCTGATGTAAATATTACATTAGCTACAAATTGCATTAGGTATAGAACTTGGATGCCTCTTAATAGTAAAAGAACAAAGCAAATTCAACTGATACATGTAAACAAGTAGATTAAAAAGCCAAAGTGCAATATGCAAAAATTAAGAAAATCTCATGCCCACAAAAAACCCTTCACAATTCACACAACTAATCACCCATAAAACCTATTACAAACAAATACTAAGAAAAAATCAAAAAGCATAAAAGAGTGATGAAATTTCCACTTCAATGGCTGATAAAGTGAGATATGTCAGAAATCAACTGAGCTGGAAAAATGACACTTTGAAGAGGTGCTTAGGATGATCTGTAGCCATGGTATGCCATTAGTCAAACTGATGACTCTTAATACATGGACATTTCAGGTCATCATATCTAGAAACTCACTTCTTAATATAAAAAGTCTGTCTTCCAGCACAGAAACTAGAGAGGATGCATTCCAAGTCAGCTTTCTTAAGGGGGATTGGGAAGCAGATGGCCTGTCAGATAGGCAGTTCACAAACTAAGATTTAAAAGCCTCCTTAAGCCACTAAATAACCCTATATTTTAGAATCAGATTTAAAGCAAACAAACAAAAACACACACACACAAGAATAATAAGGAAGACCAGTAAAAAATGGTTTGTATTTTTCTGCATGTCAGGGGAACAGAACATTCATATCTACCATCACTACAGAATGTAATGTTAATATAAAAGTTACTTTACATAGTCTATCTAAAAACTTTAACTACATTAGAAACAGAACAAACAACAAATAAATGTACTTTATGTTCATTACAAAAGTTTGTTGCCATAAGAGTCAGGAAAACCATCAAGACAGAGTTCTGCAGGATCCTGGTTAGTCACAGAGGTTGATGTTTATATAACAATTTCGCTGCCATTACTCAAAATGGAAATCGTCGGGCATGGGGGAGAAGAGGGAAAGAACACCTCAGGCTTTCCCTCATATGGACAGAAAGAGATAATGCACCCTCTGTAATGAGGGGAATCAAGGGAGTACTTCTCTGGATGGCATGTTCCTGTGAGGCTACAGAGACTATACAGCAGCCTTTGAGATAGAGCTACAGCTATTCCTGTGCCCTGGAAGCCCTCCCAACAGCAAGGCTACAAACCTTCTGCAGAGAAGACTGAAACCAACCAGGAGCTGGCCATGGACACACACAGCCTGAAGCGGTGCTGGCTATTAAGTCGCCAGGCAGGCCCTGCACAAAATCCATAACTTGCAAGGAGGAAGGGCTGAGACAATGGACCAATTGCTCCGTGAACAAGAACAGCCTCTTGGCAGGAACTCAGCGCAGGGTTACACCAATTTCTGCTCCTCCTTCAGGTGAACAGTTTGCAGGAACTGTCGTGAACTCTGATCTTTAGAGGAGGTGTCTGTCCCTAATTTGGGGGATTTGTGTAAGATGTGTTTTATCTCAAAGGGCTGAGAGAGCTAAGTGACAATGAGAACATGAAAACTGAAAGAGTGTAACAATGTGGTGTGCTGCTGTAAAAAGAACGAGGACGAGAAAATGTGCTGAAAAGACAGAGAGGCAAAGGAAGTTAAGAGAGCAGAAATGCTGCAGTATAAAGAAAAAATGAATAACAAAACAAGGTCAGGACAGAAGATGGAGGAAAACAGAATCAGTAGCACTCATTATAGCAACACTTAGGGGGAAGAGAAGTAACACTGCAAACAAAGAAAGAGAGAAGAGTTTAAGACAAGAGAGCAAGTGGAGGAAGGGAACAAAGAAAACTTCAGAAGGGGGAAACTTTGTGACTCATTTACTTCAGAGAAAAGTAATAAACTCAGAGAGACTCAGCACTGGGTGATTCATTCCTCAGCAGCAAACAAAAACACCTAAATACTTCCCTCTACTCATTTAAACTTAAAATTCTACCTTTAAGCCATCATCTCCTTCTCTTCCCATCTTTTACATGTTATTTTTCCCTCACTACGTTCTTAATCTACCTTAATGGTCTTCTAATTTATGCAAGTATAGTTTCTTCTTGAATGGTGTCTCTCAAATTCACACCTGCTCAGAGTTCTTCCACAGTCTTCATTTGTTGTAAAACAAAGCCACAAAAATCTAGCGATTTTTAAAACTAAAACATGTGGGATGGAGACCCTGACACAAGAACAACATATAACAGGCCATGAACATCAGCTAAGGTGCTACAGTCCCTGAATCCCCAAGTAGAGCACAGCACAACCATTTCTGCATTTCTGTTTGGAGAACAAAGCTATCAGTATGTCAGCTTCACCATCTGAACAGGCTGTCGATCATTCAACTCCCCCTTCAACAACTCAGAGTTAATTTCAAACAATTTGACAGTAGTGAGGCTTCAAAAACAATACATCTCTCAAGTCACTGTAAGGGAAATGAAGTATATTACATGTGACATTCAAGAGCTGGGCATACAGTCACAAGGCTGAGCTGAAAATACTATTGTGAAGGTGTCTGGAAATGAAAGGAGGACTTGAGGAAACTGCAACAAGGATGTCATTGAGGACACACAGGAGAGGGAAGAAAAAAAATAGCTAAGTGTAGGTGCTGAAGCTATTGCTATGGTGGCATGACATGGGAGACACAAGCAGCATCAGCCTTCGTTTCCAAGTACAGCTTCCTACGGTGAAAACTGAAAGTCCCCATAACAGGAGACATTCACAAGATTTTTCTATTCATAATAATCTGACAGGTAATCAGATTTTTCAGTCCCAGTCACATTATAATTAGGATACTGTTGCAGCCTGGTAATCTGGAGAATTATTTAGTGACTCATCTTAATAAAGAATGACTAGTAAGATTGATAAGACACACTGCCAATTTTTTTAATGCTCAAGAACTCTGTTTTGTTCAAACTGATTCCCTTGTCCCCTCCTTCTCAAACCAGCAACAAATCGAAACCACACAGATAACAGACAAGAAAAGTCCAGAACATGAAAAATTCCTACAGAAATGTAAGTACTCAATATTCATACTGTCACAACATTCATTTACTACTCCTAACACAGTAGTGTGAAAAATTACTAGTTAATACCTACATAACACGTACTAAAGCAGTGTTTAGCTTATGTTTACAGTACTACTGTATTTAACTCTCCTGTCTATTCAGACTGTATAAACTGCCATGTGTTCCACACTCCCCAGGTTCCTGCTTTCCTCTCTGCACAAGCTGTGTCCTCTTGTCACAACCTCTAATTGTCTCTTCTTCAGTGTGATCCAACATCAGCCGACAGTAAAGGCTGGAGGCTGTTTGCCCTGCTGGATCTCTTCCTTTCTGCAATCCCTGTTCTAACTCTCTTCCAGACCATCCTTTTCATTGCACCAGATTTTTACCCTAAAGGTCACACAAAAACTTTTTGTCCTGTAATCACCCCATTCTATTCTTACCTCCCAGGTTTTGTCTCCAGTTTCACAGAACTAAAACTTTGATTAGGGCAAACAAAAGAATAATGCATTTTTAAAGTTCTTTGGCTAGCTATGTGAGGCACAAATTTTCCCACAGTAATTAGCAATTGTGTTTAAAGGACAGTGTTTCTCTCTGAAAGTGTCTACACAGCCTACTCTGCCATGGTCCTTCCTGACTACAAACCAAGATTCTCTCTGGTAACAGTACTTAAAGAACAATCAACCTTTAGTAATTCAAAATCTCCTTCAGAAAGCTGGGAAAGTAGGGCAAAGAACTACAAACAACTACCACTGCTTTGCATTACCTGTAGATAAGGCTGTGCTTCCACATGCCACCAAATTTTGACCATCTGGATGCAGCTGACCTGTTGCTGGCAGAGCCCAGTGACAGCACCTGATCCACTGCACTCACATCTCAGAGAAACCAGTCTCAACTTGTAAAAAATCCTTCATTGACAAATGATCCCAATTTTCCAAAACAGGCACAAGCTTCTACGGTAAGTACTGTGCAGCTTAACATTACGCTTTTGGGGGGAAGGGGAGTTGCTTCTTTAAGTCATTTAAATTACCACTTAATACAATGCTTGGAATTTCATAGTACAATCATTGATTAAAAATCCTCCTAATTAAAGTAACAGTTCATTTCAGCAATAGATGTGAAGGTGACTTTTAAAGGATGGGCGATTTCTATCCTTTAAAAATCTCAATAACATAAATGAAAATTTGGTCTCCAAACACATGGACAATTATCAATACCTGAATAATGAAAATATTTCACAATTATCAACTAAATCCTTTTAGACCCAATAGGAGTTTGTAGAGAAGTTCCACAGTTCAGTTACACCACACCTAAACAATATGTAATTGTATTTTTTACCAAGTAAGTTCAGCAAGCACAGCTGCAAGACTGAAAGCCAGGAACACTGCAGGCTTCCACTCATTTACGGGACTTGGAAAGCACAAGCAGAATAAGGAAGAGAATCTTTCCCACAGTGACAATCAAAATGCCTCAAACAAGTCCATATGGACTACATAGATGGATGAGCAGGCAGTTTAATTTCCATCCTGTTTCAAATATTTCTAATTATTTTTTTAATACGAAATACAGAGTAGAACATTCATTTTTTGCATGGTCGTCTACCTAATATTAAACCATTACTGATTTTCTTAGTGTATATTCAAGGACAGAAGCCTCGAAGTATAGGCACTTCCAAGCATGAACTTTTTGCTTAATTGTCTGTCAAAAAACTTGAGACAGTTTTTGTGAAAACAGAAAAAGAGAAAGGGATGCATGAAAAGGTAGGATCTGGAAGTTTTATTGATCTACACAATGCAGTAGAGGGACTCATGTCCCTCCTAAAGTGAAGAACTCTGTAGCATAGTAGGAAGCCTAAGTTAAAGTTCTTTCAAGTACATTAGCTATGTTCAGAAGCATTTAATTCTCAGAAAAAAGTTTATCATTTTCTCCTGCTCCTGAGGGGTGGGCCAGGACTGAAGAAATGCAGGCATTATTAAAATGAGAAAATACCTGATACCTGTACTTGAACTTGGTGGCGTCAAAATCCTGTCTTTGTATTTGCATAGACGAAGAACATGTGTAAAAAAACTGAGAGATCCAGTCTGTACTGAAAAGTTCTGCCAGCACAGTTGAATTTATTAGAAGTCACAGCTTAAGCTAGCAAAATTTATTGTGCAGATGCAATGATGCTGACAGAAGAGTGCACTTTTAAAACCACTGATGTAGATAAGCTCTGAGACTGGAGCCGTTCTGATTAATATCATAGGCTCTTAACGCATCCAGGTGAAAGGATGAGCAGAGGCAGAAGGGTGAATGAGCAGAGGCAGAAGGGTGAATGAAGGGGTTCAGACTGCTCAGCTATCATTTCTGGACACACTCATCTTCTGGGGAGGTCTCATTCAGCTGTGAACAATGAATGTGCTACTGCACACCTCCAATTCATACACAGACTGCCTCGTACAGCTTCTGCTGCTCATACTGCCTCATACACAGCTGCACAAAGCTGTCAGGTAGGATTAGCAATACAAGTTTTTGTGTGTAAGTTAATCAAGGTTTCCAAGATGCAGGTGTCAGAAAGAAGAAGATTTAACGTAGGTTATTTGCTGGTATTGGGGGAGTTTATCTTTCATATGGGGGAACAGGAGAGATAAAGGCAATCTTAATATCCCTTTATGTCATTTAGGATCTCCATATAACTTAAGTCTATGCAATCAAAGAATCCTCACGCACACATTCAGCAAGCAGTGCAAACAAAATTCAGAAAAAAGACTAAACAAACCCAAAGCACCAAGCACAGCTGTAACAGAGAAAGACAGACTTGCACAGAGTTTGAAATATACTGATGGAGACTAGAGCAAAGCAAGTAAAAAAGGGATTGGAAAGGTAAAGAAACATTTTTATGCTCTATGGAATGACTAGACACATAACCATCAGATCTTAACCCATGTGCAGCTCTTGTTTCCTTAGTGGTAAAAAAGCTTAATTGAACATTACAAAGCTAGTGAAATGTGATTTTTTTCATATATATACCAATAAAAACCATCCATGAAAGATATGCCATGGGGAAAGTTTTATTGGAAGTATTTTTCTCTTAAACATAAAGTAAAACCAACTATGTAGATAACCTAAGTCAAGCCAGCTTGGGAAACGCATGTAACCAATCTGATTCCCCAGTTCCTTCCCAGTTATATATTCCAAACTGTCTAGATGCTGATAATTTGTCTCTTCAAAAAATTATGCTAAAGGTGACCAAATCAAGACAACCAGAGAGTACTGGAGGAAGGGGCAAGGCAGGAGAGTTCTTATAACTATGTAAGTTGAGTTTTTAAATAGTCTCTCTTCCATCTTCCCTGAAGAATAACAGCGGACCCTTCCACATAATAAAAGAAATGGCTTTAATTTTTTAAATGTAGATTACAAAGCAATCAGTCAAATGTGCAAAGTACCACTGTGGACTTTGAAGCTAGAAAAACACGACTGTAATTGCCTCCAAATTCCTTTTACCTATTTATTCAACTAAAATGAAATTTATTATAGAAACAAAACCAGCATCACTAAAACCAGCGAAATAGTGCTAACTACGTATTGCTCTGTATTTCCTTACCTGTTATTCCCTCGGGGATATGTTCCTGTGTACCAGAGAGAGAAATCAGTAGCTTTTGGCAGAGGTGCCAGATTTATCAGGAGCTGCTGCATGAGAAATACTGTCTGTCAGCAAGTCAAAAACATTGCTGCGAGGCTGCATCTTCCACCTCCTATTTAAGCATTTATTTACCTTTCACAAAAACGTGTCATCAACAGCAAAACCACTATGGGCTGGTACATGTCACTGATTTAAGGGCACTGACTGTCCTGCGGAATTGTTAAATTAGAGATTGTGTCACAGTGATTCAGTAACAGGTACAATACAAGGAACTAATGAAGTAGTACCTTACCTCACCAGGATGTCAGTCCTGAACACTTAGGCATACCAGCTCAGTCTGTGCCATACTTGTGATAGGACACAATACAGTTTCCTTAGAAAGCAATCTGTCAGTCTCAATTTCTGAATCAAACTGAATTTCTGAACGCCTTATCCATAAATCATGAAGCAGCTTGGCTTCCTCAAATGACACACAGTTCAGAGTCGCAAAGTACCATTTGCCAGAATCCTGGTGATAAGATTCTAGAGTCTGGGTTTTCATGCAACAACCGGAAAAAAAGACTTGGGAGTCTTGTGATGGAGTTTATGTTCTCCCTATTGACTGAAGAGGAAGCAAACTGGATTTGGCAGATGCTTACCAGAAATTAAGTTTAAAACTTACTTTTAAATAAATAAGTAAAATTGAATAGAACATCATTTCTTGTTTCTTAAAAAAGCAAGATGAAGAGCAATAGCAACTGTAAGAGATCCCTTCCCTCCTCTCCCCCTTGCAGATGCCCTCATTTAAATACTCTTCCAAGAGGACCAACTCTGTGCTCCAGCACTCCACAGATGGATAGGCCTGAGCACCCCTGGGATCATCCTATCCCTCTCCTGCTGAAGCTGTGCCTTGGTGTAGCACACAGGACAATCATGAGGCTGGGGGAGCAACAAGGAGGCGTCTGATAGCGTTTGGAGAAAACAGGCAGCACAGCATTGGCTTATTGCTTGTATCTTCTTGGCTTTATCGTTAAAGGAAAAAAGTACCTTTTTAGCCAGATTTAAATAAGAAGTTTCTGACCTGCAGCTATGACTTCAGTCTGGTTTTGAGTGCATTTGGTAGTACTCACTGGCACAATTCCCTCATACAGAAAATACAAGCAAGACGCACATGATTTCAGAAAGCTTTAATCTAATTGTATTTCTATATAAGAAGTAGCCCAATAAATACGATTCTTGCTAATGCTGGTGAAAGGCCAAAGGCTTTGCACTGACCAGACAGCACAGGGTCTCAAGAGGGGTGTGGGCTTGTCTTGACCTGAGCTGGTTTCAACAACTGCCAGGCGGTTGAGCAATTATTGCCTGGCCTGAACCTGAAAACAGAGGGAATGTCTGACACCCTGCAGGAATCACTGGGTAACAAGGAGAACCCTTTGTGTCACCTGAAGCTGACAAAGGCTTCAGAGCAACCCTCAAAACCCAGGCTCGGAACTGATGCGAACAAAGCAGGCTACAATAAAACACATAAAACCAGCCCCAAGTGGGCCAAGATCAAGTAAGATGCCAGAACCACCATGGACACTCCGTGGTGGAGAGCAGGGAATGCTGGTAACTTCATGGAAACAGCCCCCACCATTTTATTTCCACCCTCACAACCCAGAGGAACAATTAACACCAAAAATGGCAGGCACTTGGAAGTTCTGTTTAAAAATCTTAAATTACTATTAAAGATGCTTTTCTATATTCTATGGACTATTAGACTGTTAAAACACTAACTAGACTACTAGAAAAATCTTAGTTCTTTATCTTTGGCATGTGTCCTTTTAAGTTAAGAAGATTCTGAGTATATCAACAAAGCACACCTTCCCGTCCGTCCCGTCCCGTCCCGAGGAACAGTTTTTAAAAGCAAAGACAACTATAAAAGCTTTGGAAGATTTTAAAAAACGTGGTTTCCTGAGATCTGC
>JAWWMO010000138.1:39941296-39963665 GCA_035047845.1 Dendrocincla fuliginosa | reverse complement strand
CTCTCTTGTTTAGAATTTCTAAAAGAAAGTTTTTCACAGAAGTAAAATGAACACAGCAAAGGTTTCTTGAAAGACAGGATCAAAAAATGTGAGAGTCTAACAGACAGGTGATAGCAAACTAGTGTAGAAATAAATGTTTCCTCTATGGAGAAAGGTCCTACAGAGAGTTGTGCTGAAAAACTCATGAAAGATGAGACTCAAGATACTACTGTCTCTTATAACTAACGAAACAGAGATTTTGTCATATCTTTTCACATATGTGCACTGAAAGAAACAGGATAATAAACTAGCTGAATGCTTGGTGTGACCAGTACACTTGTTGTTATGCTTTTATTTTAGAAAATCCCAGTAACACAAACTGTAGCATTCCTTAATTCAAACTACCATGAGGCCCCTGCACTTACATTTGCAGTGCTTCAACTAGTAGCTGTACATCAGGATGAGCTAGAAAAATCAGCCAGCTGATTTGGCTGGGTGTGTTTTTCATGACTCCATAGAGGCAGTATGTGGGGGGAAAAAACCCCAGTGATTTCACACATTCACTTAAAATAAGGGTCTATTCTATGGAGAGTTGTAAATTATGCAAGTAGCAAGAAGGTGGTTGGGAGAAAAACATTTGGAGAATGGAAAATTTCATGACTTTGACCTTACTATAAGTAGATTACAAACTCCCTTTTAGCAAGTTCCTCAATTCGTATAGGTTTGTACTGGGTCAGTGAGCTGAAGCATCTCACGACACCAAACTCCAGAGCTGGTGATAGAAGTGAAAGAAATGGCACAGCTCAGAGGAGGGTATCTTCTGGTGGTGACAAGTTATTTAGTTCAGCTCCATTCTCTTACACACCAGTGTATACAAAAGAACAAACAGGGTCAAATATTCCATTAAGGACTAATAATAATAGTTACAAAATACTCATTTTTCTGGATAAACTCAGGAAAACTAATCAAGACTAAGGATATAACTGAAGAAAAATTTAAAACCTATAGCTAAGTGAAGATTATTCACATGCAGAAAGTGTTTTGTATAGCTTGAAAAGCATATTTACCTAACACACAATGTTGCTAGTTTACAATTGTGTACTGCTCATTATTTGAGACATGCAAAAAAAAATAGCTATCATACTCACTAAAAAAATTCCAACTCCACACTTCCAAAATAAAATCTACTGCTTGCAACTTCTTCATAATAGCTGACTCTTCAAATCTGTGTTTTGTTTCAAATATTGTATATTCATCAAATCTTATGTTCACAAATGTTGTCCTAAAGAAATCACTTCCATATTATACATTTTTATTTACAGCAACCTCTGTAAAGGAGAGAATTTTACAAGGAAAAATGTATTGATTCCAAGATAATAATAAATGGGAGCTGTGTTATCTACGTAGATTTTCCTCACCAAAAGGAACAAGTGATAAAGTAGTGTCATGATTTGTAAAGGTCACATGCTGGCAGATCAAATCAATCTTAATTTTGAGAACAGTGTAAGAATAAAACAAAAATGCAATTTCTAAGTGCTAGATTCTTATGAATGCCTAGCTTGAAAGAGCCAATCATAACCACAGCTCTAAGTAAGGTATTTTGACGAATTCACTGCATTAATTCCTACTTCTAAGATAGAAAACTCTTGTGAGCTATGCGTTTGCAGCAAGGTTAACTTTCTGCTCAGATACATTCTATCTCCCCATCTACCCTAGCTCCAATATTTTTTCCCGTATTGTATTATTTTTACTACTAATAGAAAAATTGCACATAGTAAAAAAAAAAAAGAAAAAAAAAGAAAAAAATCTAACACAATTCAACAAAAAAAAAATCTATGTGCATTTGGATTTAATCTATTTAACAATATTCTGCAAAGTGCATCTTGAGCTTTGGAAAGAGCTTTTAAAACCAAATCCTTAAGGTTAAAAGAGAAATTCAGTAGAAGATAGCTAAAGGACAGGACTGGTCTATCTCACTTGCCCTGTCTAAACATGTTTCAAGTAGAAATGTCATCGAAATAGACATATAGAGGACTACAGTTTAAGAGAAATACATGTGTTCTTTCCCTCCAAAATAAACAGTTCTTAGATTTGGGGGGACAAGTAGAATTTTACCAGCATGAAAAGTGCTAGTTCTAGTTTCTTCATTTCCTGAGTACTCAGAAGAACATCATCTCAACTCATCTGAAGCAACACTTCTGCAGAGATGTCTGTTTTATATGAACAATCTAGCAAAATACATTACTGCAGTCTTTAGGCAAAGGAAACCTAGACTGACTAAGTGAGAAACACTGCATATTTATTTTTCCAACTTCCCCAAGCTTACAGATTGTTCTATTAGTTTAATAAAAATATTTTTTTGTTCTTTATTAATAAATACACTAGAAATATTACACCACTAGAAATATTGCTATATTCTGCATGTAGCTTGCTGTGGAGTCTTTGTGAGTCTCTTGCATGAAGACTTACGCAAGTTATGGTGGCAAGTGAGCACAAAGAAAAGCAAAAACTGCTGATGAATGTCTAATAGCATAACTATGAAAAACAAGTATCTTCCAGATCCCTTACCCTTTAATGAAAGTTTTATGCCTTCCAGGAAAATACTAGATTTTTTTAAAAGAAAAGGAAATAATCTTCTTGATATCAACACAAAGTGCTTGGTAGTCACTGATCCTGGTCACAAGAAGGCAGCAAGAACACTAAGATTACTGGCATGCTCTTGTCCAGACTGGAGAAGGTTTATCCCTCTTGCTTACTTGCAGATCCCAGACGGCCAGGTGTGGATGCCAGCCACATCAGCCTGCACCAGTATGTCACAGCCATTTAGCACGTTTAACTCTGTGAATGTGAAAAACATTGAGGTGTCTTTAGCTAAGAGTGCTCCCAGTAACACCTGCCGAAGTCTGAGCATTGTTCAGTGGCTGCTGGCCACTTCTACAGTGATACTGTTTACGACAGCATCTTCCAGCAGATGGAAACACATGCAACACACACAGCTGCTAGCTGTAGGAAAATCTCTCGCCCATGCAGTAGAAAGTGAAGCACAACAGCAGCTTCTCTAGAGGTGAGAAGACTGCTTACACTATTGATGACAAAGTGATGGCAAGTAGCAAAGCTTGGTATTTGCAACCCTGCCACCTACAAACCAGGAGGAGGGAGAACGTGCTCCCAAGGATGGAGCAGACACGGGGTATGAGCAAGGCCAGTAGCCAAGGAAGCTGAGCATCGTGCACTAATACTTAAGTCCCACAGTAGGAGGGGGCTACCTTAATGTGTATGATGTACCACCTTGACTGTCAGAGCAACCAACTTAGGGAAAGAGCAACAATGAAAAATGAGGAGAGAAAAGAACTTGTGCTTCCACAAGTACAACACAGAAACTCAGCAATGGGGGGGAGGCAATCTAGTTAAGGAAAAAAAAAAAGGGCTGGCACTGAGCAACAGAAATCAATTTCCACAAAAGAAGTTCAGCTAGTAACTATCTGCTTCCTCTAGACCAGTATTCATGAGTATAACATCCCATTCTAAACCAATAGTAAGAAGAGAATAAAATTATTTCCCCTTACCCCAAAACATAAAGTCAACATAAACCAATTATTTCAGATTACAATAAGACACTAACTTAATCTTAGTCATATATAAAACCTAAAATTTAATTTCTACTACAAGTAATTATTAAGGTAAGTTTAATGAAAAAAATAACTATATGCCTACACTGACAGAGGCATCACAATTTCATACTCTTACTATGCCATACATTTTTGATCCCCAACTACTATTCCAAAACAGTTCTTAAGGTTATCTTATTACTCTTGCCTTTATGTCTAAATGATAAAGAAATTATCATCAGAGCCTTGCAGAATCTCTGTTAAAGACGCTTAAAGTACTTTTCTGCTTAAAAGGAGGACATTAATTCTGCAAGTTAGAAGACTAATCCCAACAGTAACTTCTCCTAATAGTTACTGGCCTGTACTGTGGCTGCTAAGAAGATACTAAATTACATCTGAAAAAAATACTCCAGATCCCCTAAAATATTGAAATACTCTAAACAATAGGCAAAATATCAAAGGACAAAAATGGTTCAACAAAAAAATGAAATTTTAAAGTTTCAAACAAAGTAAGAGACTTTTAAGGTCTCTCAGAGGCTTCTGGGTAAAATTTGTCTCTTGTGCTTGAAAATTTGCTAACATTTTGTAACTGTTTAGACAGCATTAACTTCAAAGCATAATACCTTTCAGAGCTACGCTCCAGCCAGTCAGTGAAGTCTAACTGAATTTGTCACAACGTGTAAACACTAATTTGGAAAGAACCGGTTTCCCTTAGTTCACATTTGAAGTTAAAACATTTTGACTGAAACAAACACAAGCCTCCAAATAGGCTCTGACCTTTGCATAACTGATCACCTCTTTTCAAGTTCTGCAGCTGTAAGCCAGCAACAACACACTAATGAACGATTTGCCGGCATTCAACAGTCTTCAAAATGCCTCAACCCTTGACATTTAGAAAAAAATCCCACACTTTCTCTGGCCAGAATCCAATGGTAGGAACATTATACCAGTTCTACAGATGATGAGAGATGGTGAGAGCTGATACACTGTCAATATAGGTAAGACTCAAGTTCAGAGCTAGAGCTGTTGTTGCCATTCAGCTTTATGGGTATCACACAGCAACACAGCTTGGGAATTGTCCCCCTGCCTCTTCCTCCTTGCTTGTGGTGCAAGCTGACAGCTTCCACTGCACTGCATATAGGCAAGGTCTTGTTTCTACAAAAAGCATCAACTTCTAGCTCCCACCAGTCCCATATACATACCTCTTGATCATGCAGACTGACTCTTTGAATGCAAATGCAAGCTGGGGATTAACTTTAAATTAGAGAAGACACTGAAAAGGAATCAAATCAGCGAACAAGGCAGTCATGAGCAGGGTGCAGACTGGATCTCAAATAGTTTCCTTTGATACTGGAACAAATCAAAGCTGTTTACAAAATGTTTGCTTTTTGTCTTGGGTCTGAAAGATACCTGCAGCAGTAATGCGGAGATCATTCTGAGCAAAGAAACTTCAGGGGTGAAAACATGTGGAGTAAACATTGATTTACAGTCAAACCAAAAATCAGCTGCAGGCTTAATTGTGAGTAGTCACTGCAGTAGCCATTAGAGCAGTCTTCCTAGGCTGTCCAGAAAGCAAAACCTGTAAGTCTTACAAGACCGTTCCAGCAAAACATCTATAGCTTCCTAAGTGCTTATACAGAATTGAATGATAAAGGACACTTGCATCCTGCCCAAAGTGGATTCAGGCATCTTGAAACTTTACAGAGAGAAATGTAGAAGCAGTAGGTAAAAAGTGCTTTATATCACCCACTAGACCTCTAGAACTGACATTTTTCTAAGTCTGCCTAAATCAGTCAACAAGCGAAGGACCTCAGCATTGGACTTGGTAACACAGAAACACTCTAAATATTTTTTTGTTATTCTCCAAAAGCTGAAGAACTGTATGAAATGTCAGGCATGAATCACAGTAAATGTAATTACACTTTAAAATCTAAGCGATGAAAACAACCACAAATGACTTCAAAATTAAGTTTTAAGAAAATTATTCACCCAAATAACATGACAGTCTAAAAATTATTTTCAAGTAATATGTATGACTCAAGAGCTCCTATTAAAATACCCTTTACTCGTGTAACTAAGATCTGCGCTAAAATGAAAGGAAAACACTGACAACAAAATAAAAGAGACAGCATATTGACCCCTCAAATTAACTGGAAGCCAGCCAAGCTATAGAACAGTCAGAAAAAGAATGAATGTTTCTTTCATATGCTGCAAATACAGAGATCAAGAAGAGATGGAGAGAAATGAAACTGGCAAGACAGGAAATTCAGACCACAAGGTACTAAATAAAATGCCAATGTTATATAAATAGTAAATAATATTTGCAGGTAGAGGAAAAGTATCAGTTGAGAAGTTCAGCATCAAATATGCCCCCAAGGTTATTCACCGAAAGTCTAAATAGCAACTATACAAGAAGAACAGTTGATTTGTCCCCAGGAGGAACACGTCCATGCGAAGTATTTAGACGGAAAGTCAACACCAGCAGGCAAAGAGAACCGAGAAGAGTCATTAAAGGTGTCAAGAAATAGGTACAGCTGAAAATCACAAGTACAGAACTGTCAGTGAGCAGCATAATTTAGACACAATATATAAGAAAGAGCAAATGGCCAAGAAGTGACCCTTGTGCAAGGGAATTGAGAGAGCCAGGGTCTTGTCACATATGAAATGAACAAATACACACCTTCTTCTATTTTTTAAGAGATGTGTAGAAAAACATCCACAATAAAAGAACAGGGCAAGGCAGTTGGATGAGGGATTTGTAGAGATTCAGTTGTTACACAAGGAGGAGCAAATTAAAGAAATAATAGCTGCACACAGAGACTGCACAGACTTCCTCACAACAGTTGTCATTATTATGAGTTTGGCTAATCTTAAATATAATTTCATACAAGAATTATGGAAAAGAGTATGAGCAATTTCTAACACTGACTATCTTCTCTTTTCACTAGCAAGCAATTCATGATAAAAATGTTCCTTAGCTGGAGGACTTTATATCAGGCCTTTCACAGACATGGTGTTTAAAACTTTCATGAACGGAACAATCTAAGCTAACTCAGCAAGCAAAGCAGCAGGCAGGCTAGTTCACTCCAGGTACTGTGTACGTTTACCCATTTATTTAAATTACCTAACTAGATAGAATTGGAAAGTGAAAATACCACTTGTCAGCACATATCAGCTGTATTTGGTACTGCACATTTCATGAATAAACCAAACTGAAGATTCCATAAGCATCTGACTAACTACCAACTCTGTCCATGCTTAAGTTTCTTCTCAGAGTCAGAACAGTTTCTAGATCATCTCCTTGCTCCTCTCAAGCTAAAGATTTGAGAGAGTATGCATAACATCTGGAAAAAACTAAATTGTCATCACAGGAAACATGCTATAAATGGTTAATAAACATATATTAGTAAAACGATATAACAGTAAAAAATGGCTAATGAGAAAACAGAAAGACATTTATCAACTTGCTGAAACCTGAAACAGTAAGACATTACTGACTGTTAAGAAAGAAATCTCAACTAATCGCAAATTTTTGTCACCTTCTTTTTTTTTTTTTTTCCTTTTTTAACTATGAAGATATTGGTTGAATATTAGGGGATGCTTAACTCCACTGCCTGGAGAACAGATCTATGCACTAAGCTTCATGTACCTCATATGACCTCTATTTATGGTCTACAAATGTTCATTATGTCCTTCACAGCAGTTGGAGGTGAAAACGGGAGAGTTCTCTCCAGTCTGGCAGTTTTTACATGAATTAAATAGAGGCCATCTTAACAAATGGGTATGTAAGTCTGAGGACCCTTGCATTTTTTGCCAAAATTTTGTCTTCAAAAAAAAAAGGAGTAGCAGAACCTGCCTTTTATTACTAAGATCAGGAAAATTGGAATAAAAAAGAAAACATAGGAAGAGAAAAGAGAGAATATATTAAATGAAGATTTAAATGTTTTAAATCACAACAATTCATCATATGCACATCATTACTAAGCACATAAAAACATAACATCCTAATATGATTACATTTAAGTGTTCTATAAGGATATGCACACAATATCTTGTGATTGAAAACATTTTATTCTATTGAAGTAGCTCTACAGCTTTAAAACCTGCTGCAATTTTGCATGCCTCTTACATTCTTGAACATCAAATGACAGAGTCTACCGAATATTTACTTACAAGAAACTTGGCAGAACGTGCAGGTCCTGATTTTATTATAGGATTGTAACTCTATATACAAGTTACCAGACCTTCTGCTTAGAATCATGGCATCAAGAACTACAGTAATCTTAAGCAAAGGTTTTGTTCAATTGATTTTTCTCTGTCAAATCTCCTCTGCTTAAAAATCTTGACGCTTTGAAGGATCCAAAATTTACTAACGTTCAGCACACAAAAGACATCTCTGCTGAATTGTTAGACCAAGACTCAGTGGACAAATCAGAAATCCAAATGTCACACCAATACAGATGTTTATATTTTACAGGATATTTCTAGTCCTGCTTCAACTGGTAAAGACAAACACATGCTGAATACTTATGCAAGAATGTAACACATAAATAAATGTTCAAGTACATGCACTGTATACATACCTACAAGTTACATATGTAGCTACACAGAAATAATACTCTAAGACATCTTGCAGTACAAACAGATAAAAGCCCCAAGATGCATGAATGAATATTACCAATTTTCAAGTTTTCAACCGCACAGGTTTCAAAGCCAAGCATGAAACTGAGAGTATAACATATTGTTCTGACACTGAATAAACCAGGAAAAGGAGGAAAGTTTGTCAGAAAACATAGATAGTGTCACATGCCACAAGTGGGGAAGTAGCTTTGCCAGTGTTTGAAAACCAGCAGCACAACAACCAAAAAACCTCCAACCCTGCAAAAACCCAAAAGTTTCTTTTTGTCAAACACTATTTCAAGTCAGCTGATCTTGAGAAATCAAAGAATAGCTCAATTATCTCATCTTTCATTTCAAATCACAATAGAGAAAGAAATTTAGTAAGCACAGGATCAGTCTCTGTATCGCTAGCAATAACTCAGCAAAACTTCTCTATCTGTTATAAGTGCCTAGCGTTAACAACTGTTTCATATTCAAATTGAAAAGGTTACTCTGAGGGTTGAAGACCCTTCCAGAAGATTTATTACGAGGAGATCAAGGAAGTCTTCTTTTTGCTTAGGAAGAGGCCACCTTGAAGAGGCATCTTTCTCAGAGACAGTTTTAGATGTTTTCTCCTGCTGCATTGCAGAGAAACTCTCCCTGGTATGAGAAAAAGATAAGTCCTTGCAGACATGTTTGAAAGCCCCTACAGATGGGAGGGAAAGGGAAGGCAGGGATTATAAAAGCCCTGAGAAGAACAGGGGGTGTGTCTTTCCCCAGGCCTGGTGTTTGAAACGCTGTTAAGGTTAATGTTCTTTAAGTCCAGTGCTCTCAACTTTGGGTTCTACATTCAAAGACATTGAAGATTCTCCTCTTCCATGAAAAGGGCTGGAGGAAAACTAGGAATAGCAGAGAAATCTCTCTCCCGTCTCCTCCTCATCTCTGATACTGATTTTTATGAAGCCATGCTACTAATTAATTACTATGATAATTAAATGACCTGTCCAGATAGGCATTCCCTGTTTTCTGGGCAATTGACCTGTCTAACAGCACTGCTGTAAAATGACCCGGTGCTAAACCCTGTCCTGCTTCCTCCACACCGCGTCCTGTGGTTGCAGTATGCCATCCACGCTGCAGGAGCACAAGAGGCCCAGCCCAGCTCTCCCAAACGTGGTGGCTCACTCCACTCTCACAACATGCAGCCAATGGAGTGGTAATGTGAATTTAGAACTGGTAGTGTCTGACTACAAATTTGTGGATTTCAACTGAAATTTAAAATTTTAAAGGTGTCAGATTTACGGAAAACTGAAGAAACTGAAGCTCATGATCTCTCATCCTTCCCAATTAAAGCACACGCATCAATATGGGAAGGACAACTAAGTAGTCATCTGAAATACAACTCAGCTTTCACTTTCCATTGCTCCCTGCAGAAGAAAAGCAGGTTATACTTCAGTCCTGAAAGTTTTAATTTAGGGATTTCACAGGTATTTGTATTCTTTTAGTTTGTTGAGTGCCTGTTTTTAGTAAAAAACTTTCCATCAAAACAAACTGGTAAGCTGATGGCAGGATATTTCTCTCTGAATATCACAACATTACTTAGTTGGTAGACTGTCTGCCTTCACAAATTAATGTTATTCAAAGAGAGGCTAACTAGCTTGAAAAATAAATACAGTGGTAAAAACAAACTATCAATCAATCGCAGAAAAATAAAACAGAGGCTAAGTGGAGAATGGTACTTTTGAGGGAGGCAAGTAATGCTCAGAAAGAATCTCCTCTAATTCTCCTTTAATAACTACATTTGTTAGAAAGCATGGAACCAACTATTGTTCCAATATACATAATGTATTCAGAGACCTCAAATAACAGACATTACTACCTGGCATTTTGAGCCCAGTTGTTGAAGTATACTGACTGTAAGCATAAATGTTCATATTATGAAACAGGCAGATGGTCTGCTTCACCAGAAACATTACAATCTGACATTTGTTATCAATTGTACTGATTTAATACTAATGAGAGCAAATGGAGACAGATTTGCAAAAATCTGTCTCAAGAAGATGTATTCGTGCCTTTAAAAATGTTTTACTTCAGATAGATCATGCTATGTACCAAGAAGAATAATGATATATTTTAATATATAGCACTACTCCTGACATTTGCGTAGTTTTCAGGCCAGGAACCAAAAACTACGAGAGAATAAATTTATTCAGGAAAAGAAGCAGAGGTGATGTTTCAGGAACTCTGCCAGAGCAGCAAACAAATCAAGATTAAACTTGGTTTTATGATATTATAAAATACCGTTATAAGCATTTCTGAGACTTTTGTTCACAAGTACAGCAATTTTAAGACAAGCACAGAAAGGGTAAGTTATATGTGTTTTCCAAAGGCCAAAGTGTTCTGCCCTTAGACAGTGTGCCCTTGCTGACAGCATGCTCACTGCTGGCAGGGGAACCAAGGAAGAGCCACAGGCTCCTCCCAGCATGATGAACTATCAAAAAACTCAACACTGGTTAAGCAGCACAGCCTGCCCCATCCCAGTCACTGCCTGCGTTATGGATGATGGTATAAATCCAAAATTCAAATGGACAAACATTAAACAAGAGGCATAAATTATCAGTGCTTTCTCAAGCGTAACACTTCTCCTTAGACTTATTCTTCTCCATACAATTGCTTCAGATCTTAAGAATCATATAAATAAAATCATTCCATAATGATGAAATAGTTTCTTTAAGTTAGAAACTGGTCATCAGCATTTCTGCGAAGTGACCAAATTAGTATTGCTCACTTTTGTGCTACTATGAATTATGATAAAGCATACTGAATCTTAAAAGCATCTTTTCAAATACAAATTAACAACAAACATGCTCATGCAGAAAGGTGCTGAAAGATGGTTGAGGCATTATTTTAAAATTCATTCTTATAGGTTAATATGGTGCTGTCTTAATATCAAAGCACTGAGGCAGGCCATTCAGTGAACACCTGACCCTCTACTAAACGCAAAAAATTGACTAAAACTGCAATGCTTCACCACCGCACTTGCATTCCTCATCTAGCAGCACATGCCAAGGCAGGGACACAGAGCCTCTACAGCAAACAAACACCACAGAAGATCCTTTCTTGTTTTGATCCCTTCAGATACTTTCCTTTCTGTTTTGTTTCTTCAGTGACACCATAGTGGGATCAATTATACAGCAATTTGTTACTCTCATTAATTACACAGCATCACTTCCATGAAGACTTCCAAGTTTATTGAAATGACTCTGAGCACAAGCACATTTTAAGACTGAGGTGTAACAACACAGCATTAGGTTACAATTTGATTGCTTCATTTCAATTTATGTCAGACACCAAAACTTAACTGATTTGGAGAGACTAATAGTGAACATCTGGATTTCCACTTTTATAGTCAGAACTGTAACTATGATTATTCACTCATTTACTATTTCATCAAAAACCAATGTCTGTTTATTATCCAAGGATAGAATACTAGGGGCCTTATTATGAAGAAAAACATTGTTTCTAATCATCCATATAATATAACAAATTAATACAGCTGATAAAAAGGTGTTTTAAATAAACCTTTTAACCTAATGTGTCTATAGGCTACTGATAGAAAATATATTTCATTGTATTTTTCACTGCTTGGAAGAACTGATTCAGCTATGATTTCCTGACCCTATGAATTGAAAGTTGGACATTAAATATTACATTTTCCAAATTTTGTAACATTTTATAGCAAAGACATGGTCATTGCCTGTAACTTCTAAAGTAAGATTAAACCCAAGATTCGAATCCTTGCACAGATTGCTGTATTAGCATACTGCAAAAAAGATGTACTGTACTCCAAGCTGAGATAAAAATGCCTCTGCTATAAAGAAAATTTAAAGTAAAGTCAGCTGTACATGCTGTAACACACTTTCTCTGAAGCTGCTACACTGAAACACAAAACACAAATTAACTGTCATGTTTAAGCAATTATATTCTATCAAAACGATCAAAAAACTAATTTACACAAGAGATACAGTAGATGCATTTCCAATTCCCCCTCTAGCTTTTCCAAGACAGTGTAACTGATCTAAACAAATACAGTCAATTATTTGCAGGGTGGGAAAAGCATTTTTTAAAAATTATTATTTATTCTTAAGTAAACAGGAGGAGTGTGATCTTGCCTGTAAGGAATAGACTGAAAATACACAAAACATGTCAGTGAATGTTTTATGTATAGGGATGTCATCCAGATCAATATCCTACTTTATTATTCTTTACAAGAAACTGATAGTACAAATGGATACTGCTCAATTTTCCAAGCAAGCTTTTCACAAGATAAAGAGGGAACTTTCAAGTGAAGAGAACAAATTTTGGATTTAGCCTCCCGAAACAGAATTTGACTCTGATGAGGTAAATGTCTGCTCCTACCTCACCAACACTAGCATCTAGAACATGAGCAGCATCAGGCACCCAGGTTCCGAATCAAAATGTATACATAAATCAGTGTCATTACCTAAGGGGAAAGGGGACCGGACACCATGGATGACAAAGACAGAGGGGACACAACTTCTCCCACCTTCATTCTTTCTAGATACTTTTGTGGATATACAGCAATGGAGTTTTCTACTCAATTTGGTTTTTTAAAGTACAGGACTGGGTCTTGGTTGTACAATTTTAATACTTTAAAATGATTTGCTGTAATAAAATTAATAAACCTGCATGCATATACTTCATACATGCTCTCTCTGTTCTGCATGCAATATGCAAATTCCACTAAAATCTATTGCAAATACCAGAGCCTAATTTTGAAGAGTGACTGAAAAAACACAATATACAAAAGAACAAAGTCTTTTTTGTTACTAAAAATATCTCTCCTGGTGATATGAACTACTTTTCCTCCTGTGGTTTATTTTTTGTTTGTTTTCCCTCATCCCTTGATGTATACAATCATCAGTATTGAACCTAGGGCTTTTTTACTAAGGAACAGAATACAATGCACAATTTCTATTCAAAAAATCAGAAAATTAAACTATTTGTAAATTACTTATTTTAAATTGAATCGGGCATTTAAACATTGCCATATGAAAGACAATAAATATATACTTTTTTAAATACTAAAGATATACACAGGTTTTTGCCCCTTTTTTTCAATCAAAACAAAACTCACCAATTCCACCACCTCCCCAAAACTACTGTCACTGTCCTTATGAAGCAGTGATTTGCAAATTGGAAGAGCAATCATCTTGGATCAAACAGAATTGACTGGTACAGTGATATAGGAAAACAGTGATGGACCAGTGTATCATTTTATATCCCTTCACCTTTGGTTTTGGTTAGAAGCTGAAGTATGCTCACTGGCACAAAGACAATAATAAAATATGTTGTCTTCTCTGCAAACTAAAGTAAAAACAAAAATCCCCAAGAGCCATAACAAATTTTACTTATATCAGTTAGTAAACGGTTAAGAGACAAAAATCTTTGCCATGAAACTCATTTTCCTTTCTACAGAGACACAAAATCTATTGCTAAAACCTGAATGGTAGACACTTCTTGTCAGAAAAGCTGAATCCATTTGTTCTAATACTGAGATACACTTGAACCACCTTCCTTGGAGACACACACGCTAGCAGCATACAAATTTGCAGCATGCAGGTACTTGAACCAGTGCTTGTAAATCTGGGTATAAGCATGCACAGTAGCTTTTGCTTTGCACAGACAACAGCACTTCCCTCTACAGTCTCTAAGAGCTTCTCTTGGCTCTCAAGGCTGTTTGAAGAAAGATGTATCTGGAAGCAGATGGTTCTGGGAAAACAACAGTTAAAAGTTCTGAAACATAAAATAAGAAGTTTCCATAGACTTCTTAGACTCCTTTACACTTCACTGACTAAATACATAGCAAATCAGTTATGACCATCTGTGGTTAACTTTCACTACATTCCCAAAATACAGAGGTTCAATTTTGAAATTTGATCAACACTTAAACCATATTACATACCAAGATAATTGGTAAAAATGATGCAATATATTCTTTGAGACTGCTCCGAGGAACAATTTAAGTATTTGTTACCCAATGTGAATAGACCTCCTGTTTGCAAATACTGATGATGGTTAATGGAAGCATTACATTGTTAGAAGAGTTTCAAAGTGACTTACATGAACATGTAAACAGGATAAAAATTGAACTAAAAATAATGTAATGAAACCATGAAGGCATAATGTAGATACGCTCACAAAATGCAAAGTCCTTTTCCCTCTCAACAAGAGAAATAATAAAACACATCAGTCACATACAAAGAAGCAGCTTTAACAATGAAGTGACTGCTGTGTAGCTCGCAGCTGTAAGAGAGATGTCGCAAGTACAGACGCTAAAAAGGCCACTATTTAAAATTTTGCTGCATAATTTTACAAAGGAGAGATCTAGCAGTCTGCAGACTACACACATAAATAAGAATCAATTTTGCAAACAAAAAGCTAAAAAAATCTGAGGAAAGACAACTGAAGTCAATTGTAGATTTTATATATTCTTTAATTAGGACCTATTGCCCACTTTATCACCTATGATCCTGGCAAAACTCTGGGATTTGCACACTAACAGTAGCTGCACATCAATCACTGTCATCTCCCAAACCAGAAATGTGCATATGTATTTCTAGAATAGGATTAAGATTAGTTTTAATGAAACTTTACACAAGTGTAAGTCCACAGCACTGCTAAAAGCAGCAACCCTGTGTTCTGTTGCTTCTGCCCAGGTCTGTGCACCCCTGCCCCTTGTCTCATCCCAAAGTTTGGGGTGCCCCTGTTACCAAAGCTCACCTGAGTTAGATACTCATTTTCGCCATGTCAGTTCTAACTTGGGCTCATTCTCCTGCCTTTACTGGCATCCAGCCACTCTAACATGCAGGCAGGTGGAGGCACAGGCAGGGACCTCCTGTGTTCATGAAACTATGATTCTCACCCCATAACGTGGCTTCATCATTTGAATCCAGCAAGCATTACACAGTGAATCCAGACCTGAAAACTATTTCTGATGTAACAGTCACTTCTTGCTGCGATACTCATCTTCTCCCAGCAAGAGCACCATAAAAACGTAAGGAGGGCAGATGAGCACAGCTCTTTCTCCGCTTGTCTGCTCCTGGTCTTCTCCTGTACTGCTGACCTCAAGCATTTACCAGTGGCATTCAGGTGCATAATTCAGGTTTCCACATAAAATCAATTTGGAGTTTTGGTAGCTAGATTTCTAGTGTTTATTTCTCATTCTCTTTTGTACAACCAGAGCTAGGCATCACTACCAAAGGCATTTCATCTTTACTCATACAAACTGGAAAATGTCATATTATCATACTGGTCTTGGATCTAGTGGAGAATACGAAATAAAGATTCAGTCAGGATAGGGAAGCTGAACAAGACAGTAATTGTTGACACACATATACATATTTGCCACCCAAATCTGAATGCAGTGGTGAAAAGCAGATAAAGGAAATAGAAAATAAATCAATTACTGCACAGGAAAAAAGTGCACCTTGGGAATAGGGACTGTGGAAAACAAGCTCACTAAAGCTGCCAGCATCTGTCTGAGTATATTTTTTTTCTTTTCACATTACAAAAGGTGAGACAATATCATAGGCTTCCTCCCTGCTGAAAGGCCACTTGCAGTTTGGAGTGATGAAAACCCTTTGAGAGACAGTACTTGTAAGGTAGAATTACAGTGACTTGGTGGATCTATGATTGATATAAAACTAAACATACTAGCAATAATGTATTTTCAGGTCTCCTGTGTGAATTCATAAAGGAAATTTAAGGGACAGTTTTAAACAGACTCCATATTTTTATTAGAAACCAGACATCTATATTATGAAGCATCCTCTGGCTAAAAGGCAAGTGTTCTTATCTGAAAAAAAAATCTCAAGTTATGCTTTATCCTGTCCAGTCACAGTAATTATTGCAATGATTGCCCTTCCTCTTTTTCTAAGGGGGGAATATCCATCATCTTATTGGATTCTTTAAGGAGAAACGACATTCTGGTGCCATCTGATTGTTTTAGCCCCATTTTTCCAAAAAATAATGTTATCATGAGAAGACTAAACAGAAAATCATAACATTTGAACCATGTTGTCCAAGTTCTATCAAATTTTGCAAGATACTAGATGTCTCAGATATAGATTTCGCAGAAGTTAGAAACCTCACAGAAAAAAACTCCACAAAGCAACCACAGCTTGAAGGCAATCTACTAGGTAATCAGAATTCAGGTTCTGTTTGTTGAAACCACAAGCACAATGCTCCTAATAAAGCAAAAAACCATTGAGACTGAAATGAATGACACACTTGAGGGACCTGGCAGGAACCTGGGGTACCTGACACTGGACGCTAAAATACATAGGGAATGAACCTAGAAAAAAAATGGAGGTTTTAGGTCTACTAATCATGAAACAACTCCATAGTTATGAAGTATTCTCAAGCCATAGCACCTAAGAAAGGAAAACAAAGAAAACAACACTTGAAGAGCAGATACATACAAAACATAGATAATTTGAGTAAGTCAATACCAATAAACAAAAGGGATGAAAACCACTGCATTATTATTGTGACAGGACAGCTTTAACTACCTTGGTAGCATGCAATATAGCAACGTAGATTTGTGCTGAGGTGCCTAAACAAAAGACAGAGCATATCTCTTTTCATCAAAATGTCCAAGTAATATGATAAACATTAAAACAGAACAGGAGAAAAAACTCCCACCATTTATTCTTCATACAAATAGATTTTATTTTTATATGTGGTCTGTAAGCACACGCATCCTTTCAAAGGCCTGGCTTTCAAAGTAGATTTCATTTTTTCCCCCTTCCTCTAAGAAGAAAATAACATTGAAAGATGTAAAGAAGTCCAATAAAATAAGAAACAGAATAACTAATGTCCCCCAAAATCTAGGGCAGATACAAATTATTGTTGACTCATATTGTAAATTGCCTGTCCACTACAAGCTTTCAGAGTAATGCAACAAGGAAAAAAATGTTTTTCAATCACTGCCATCCATCAACTTGGTAAACAAGGAAAATGTATACTCTGCCATCTGCTAGCTATTAGTCTGTGTAATCATAAAATATCATGTAATGTAATCATAAAAAACACTATTATTACCTACTCTTTCAATTTATAAGCAAATATTTCTATCTGTCAAATGATTTTATGCTAGCATGAGACTTGAACCTTGTGCACTGCTCACCATCAATCTAGTCGTCAGTCTGAGATAACTCTGTCTCTTTTTTGGTCCTCCTACGTTTGGGAAATGCTCAGCATGGCATTACTCTATTTGATCCCAGAAGAAATCACATGAAGAGAAGGGTCAGTAAATGATCCAGCTGTCAAGGTTCCTTTTGTCAAGGAACAGTTTAACAGCAATGGCTACGAGAGTCACTGCTCTTGGTCAGACTGACTTAGATGCTACCAAGAAAGAACAGAAATCCTCAATTCTTTTTTTTTTTTCCTGTACCATATTCTATTTATCCCTGATGCTCATCTTTAAACATATTTGTATGAGAAAGAACCCTAGAAAATTTACAATTTTCTCAAATTACATCTTTAAAAGATACAGCAGAAACAGCTTTAATTTAAAAAGCTTAAGTCAGAGGAATAGTGCTTTTTTTCATAGATTTCCAACCAAAACTATCCATTAGAAAGCAAACACATTAATGAGCAAGTCTGTGCAGGGAAGCTGGTAACATTTTACAGTGTATTGTATATTCATGTATTACTAAAATATGCCAAAGCAATGGTACTGATCTTATTCCAAGAAATGTCTTAATGAACTGAAAAGTTGTCACATAGAATGACATTCATTGTTTTCACCAGCTCACAGAACCTGTCAGAGTTATTACACCTTCAGACCAACAGGAGGTCAAGTTGTCTAGAGCTCAGACATGTGTTCCATATTAAGTACTTTTAATCTATGGCAGAAAAAAAACAGGTTTACAACAGGGAAGACTCTGCTAAGCAGATTCTTTTTCTCACCAGCTAAACGCCAAAACCAAAGGTAATTAGTGGGAGACACAAGCCATTATTTCAGCTGTACATGACTCCCATTTGTTCTTGTAGGTGATTCTCTTCTAACTTCAGGGTTAGAATCTACTCCTGCAGTGACTGAATGAAGCTTAGCAGCATACCAAGGGAACACCTGGGGTTTTGGTGGCCTCCCAGGTGTCACTGTAAACTGAAATACTTTAGGATAGATCCACTGAGCAAAGATTGACTTTAAAACTCTGAATGAATATGTGTCTCAAGCTATAAAAGTATCTTTCTTCAGATCAGCTGTTTCAGGGCCAACTTCCTTATAGCCCATCAGAAACCTCAATTTTCTTTCATGTCTTGATAATAAAGCTGTCATATTCCACAGACATTATCAGCACACCTTCAAAGTATGGTCCAGGGTCCCAAATCAGTTAAGAGTAAGAACACAGCCAAAAGGATAGGAGAGAGATTATATTCTTAAAACACAAGTATGAATTCCATGCTACTGGAAACAGCAACTCTCATGCCACCTCGTAGCTTCTTGGGGTAAACACCTGAATCCCTGCAGCAATAAGGATTTTGTTTGAGGCAACAGCCACAGTCTGGTGTATGGTGGGTGCTGCCAATCCAGTTCAGAGCCCTTTAAGCAACAGAGATCATCCAAACTACTGAAATAAGGAGGAAACTGAACTACATCTCTCAAACACATTTGTCTCCTAAATCTAATCTTGTCATCTTCTCCAGGGGTTTATTAAATAGTTCTGCAGTTTGTATGGCAGACTCTGCTGTGATGGAGAAGAGTTAAGGGTTCAAGAACCACACTTAAAAACTACACTACCTATGCTGCAGGAATATGCTGCTTATGGAATGAAATACGTATGATGGTGAGACTTCCCATTTAAAGCCAGATATCAATAAACAAACTGAGACATGTTATTTTAGTTTTAGGCATTTTGATGCAATCTTGAATTATATAATCACATATTTGCTACACAGTCCATGACTGATACCACAGGAAAACAGTAGCAAGATTCTATCTGCAAGCACCGACCTCTTATTTTCTCAACTTCCAAAACTTTGTCTGTCTATTGTACTTGACTTTGATATATAAATATATGATACATAGTATTTATGAAATTTAACAATTAATGCTGTCACAAAAAGATGTACACAAATAACAGAAATGAGATAGTGATAGCAGTTTTCAGTCTGGAAGAGGTTTCATTTTCTAGGATGCATCCTGTAAGTCTACTCAACTTGACCACTAATAGCACTATCTACATCACTGCCACGGAAAATTTAAAGTCTCCCAAAGCAAAGGCATTTCCTTTTTTCTGGATCAATTTTGTAGTTACGCCATATGGTTTATGACATAAAGGAATTTAAGGATTCACAGAAACTGAAGATGACTTCAATAAACTATTATGCAATATTATTCAGTTGGGAACAGGCACAAGGAGAGAAATAAGGGGGCTGGAGAGACAGCAAAACCAAACCAAAACAAAACCCACAACACACAAAAATAATGCCCCAACAACATACCAAACCTCCTGGAATACCTTACTATTCTTTTGCAAAATTTGAAAACGGGCTCTTTTCCTGAATATTAGAGCAACATGCCTCTCTCACCCATGTAATACATGAAGAAGAGGGAATGTCCCAAGAGAGAAAAATACAATGAATATATTCTATGCCAACCCAAATATATATTAGAGAATTGGTGTGAGAACTAAAGAATATTTTATTTTTATTTTAGGCTTCTCTCTGTTAAGGAGTTAAAAATTCCATACAACCACAGAAGTTTGACTGACTTACATTAACCTCATGGTGTATGGTAAAGTCCTAAAACAGCTTGCTATGACCAATTCTATACTTTTTCAGAAAAAGTATATTCAATATTTCAATATTTTACAGTACCTCTTGTTTAGTCTATCTAGGTATTTGTTTCCAGAATTCATAACCTCTGACCACTTCAGAATTTCTAACACCAGCTCCACAGAATCAAGCCCAAAAAACTGACTCTGTTAACCTTCACTGGTTGCTGTAAAAAAAATTTAGAAAAATGCTTGCTTGACCTCTTTCCCACTGCATTAATACAGAGGGAAATTTACCTCTGTCAATGGTTGACACAATAAACTGTGAGCACTCAAACTAAAAATGCTGATTAGGCTAACAAGGCAGTGATTCTATGAACAGTGGCAGCTGAGAGGAGCCCTGCTCCATCATCTAATGGTACAAATCTGACCTGGAGGATTGGGTCTCAACAAAAAAGACTATTATAACTGCCAAGCTAGCCTGTCTTGGAGTTTATGCAAGCTTAAGTCCTGCACCAAGTCAAAATGGTATGGATAGATGAAATGTGAACCAACATAAAAACTGCTTATATGAATAAAAACCACTTGAAATAAAACAGACCAGAGGAATGAATTAATATCAAGTCAGAATTTGCATTTTGATCTTGTACCGGAGTCCTGGATACTTCAGGGATCGATTTACAAAGAGTAAAGAGTATTTACAGAGAGTAATACAAAGAGTATTTACAGAGTATACTTTAAAGACAAGGAAACAGAGGTACTTGATTGAAGAGATGGAAAGTGGGATGTGGCATGCAAAGCTCATGACCATGCAGGGCTGGAGCTGGGGAGAAGTCACAGCAGCAAACTGGAGAGCAAGTCACTGATGCCACAGCTGAAAAGCAGGTGTCAAGGAGATGGGGTTGAGATAAAGTAGCTAAAACTCTGCTTTCTTCCTCCCACACTGCCAAGTGAATCTCCAGTTAATTTATGACTTTTCACACACAGAAAGCATACATATTGTCAAGTGGCAATTAAGTTATCTGCAATAAAAATCACAGTAGTGTTTTCTAAGAAAGAAAAGGCAGCATAACCCAAAAGTAAATTGTATATATTAATTCCCTCCAAACTTTATGATGTAACTCATTATATGCAATTCTATTATGGCTATAAGTTTGTGACAGTCAGGTATTGCTAGAGCAGCCCACTACTTTCAATTGACAGTTCTCTCGCTTGAGATATCATTCAGGGAAGAAGTTAGTAGATTTACATTTCTTACATTGGAGTCAAAATTTTAACTCTCCATAACAAGCGGCTAAATATGATTTTAACTCCATAGCAAAGGACTATGCAGCATTTTAATAATCTGTAACAAATGACTATGGAACACAACAATAAAGTATCTTCCCCATTTTTAGAAGAATAAATAAGGAAGATGAATACTGAAGAGACTTAGATGCAAGATCAGCACACCTATGTTCAGTAAACAACTGATTGTAAGACAAAAAATATGCATAAATTGAGGACTTAGTTGCATTTCTAATGTATATCTTTTAAGATACAAATAATACTGTATTATCAGGGAAAAAGTGTTGGTATTCAGCATTTCAGATTCAATTAGGTATTTAGCAAAATTTTAGCTAATAGTGTGCTTACTATAACTAACTAAAGGAAAATAACACCTAGATGTTAAAATCATCAAGTGGTTTCAGTAAAACATACTCCACCTTTCCCAGCTTGTACTCACAAAGCTGGATGGAGGATTTCCTGTGTTAGATATACCTTTAACACTATGTCTTCTAAAGGCAAGGACTACCATGTTCATCTCTGTGCAACATGCAGTGCTGTACAGCTCCCTCCAGCAAGGGTCTCTTGACAAATAAACATGCTAACCAGAAATGCTGAAACATTAAGGCCAAGGTCACTGGGGAGCATAACTCCGGAGAACAATCAGACAACAGATCCACCACAACACTAAGTCAGTGTAACAAGTTCTTCAGCAATCTTGAAATAATTAAAATGTTAATAAAATATACTGTATATTATTCAGTCTCAAGGAACAGATATATACTTACCTACTTGACCAAAAAAATAAAAATTAATAGGATACTAGCAGAAGGACTATTAAAAATACATAGGGTACTGAAGATATCATGAGGGTGTATCCAGGGATTCTCAAAAGTCCAAATGCCTCGCTCCTACCTAATTCCATACGTACAAATAGGGTCTTAGCCCTTGTCTCTTGACATGAGATTATTACCGAAACTCAGAATAGGGGCTGTGCTCCCATTTTCCAAGCAAGGGTCCATGCTTGGTAATTCACTTCAAGTGCTTTGAGTTCAAGTGGCTTTTAACAGTATGAGAGACCATTATAAAAATATAAATGCATAGGTGCATAGC
>JAWWMO010000138.1:39930175-39941196 GCA_035047845.1 Dendrocincla fuliginosa | reverse complement strand
TTCAAGTGCTTTGAGTTCAAGTGGCTTTTAACAGTATGAGAGACCATTATAAAAATATAAATGCATAGGTGCATAGCTGTTATTTGTTTTTCCCCTTGCATTGATGAACCAGTGACCTACCAAGTTAACCATAGGTGAACAGAAGTGCTGTAATATTACACTAAACCAGTACATAGTCCAACTTCTAGGATTATATTACAGAAAAGACTTAATTTCCACTTCTAATGTGAGCAAGTATCAAGGGATCTTAGAAAAGGGCCTTAGAAAAATGCAACAAAATTTTCTCTAAAAAGCTATAAAATCAATAACAGTAATAATAAAAATATTTTAAGAAATATTCTAAAACAGGTTCTCAGTCAAGTGGTCAAAACTTTCAGAGCACAGTATTTGGATGAGTTTTTCTGACACACATTTGGAATGACCGGCATATTCACCACTTGCCAGTTCCCTTAACTCAGGGAACAGAAGTGTACCAAACACACTGGTTTTGCTTTAAAAACATGTTCCTAAAATATGTACCCAGAAGATGTAGTTTGGAAAAGACATACCAGACAGACTACACAAACACCTCCTCTCTCAATGCTTTCATCATAGTTCACACAGACAGCACCTTAAATTTTCGAAGACATTTGCTATGAGGCATCGAATAAACTACTCATTCCTGAAAATATCATTGGCAGCAGTGACAGCTTTAGCGCCCTTACACTTCATTAGCACTTGAGTTAAGTCCCTTTCTTCAGAAGACGGTAGTGTTCATATAGAAAAAAAACCCACATGAAAAGTGATAAAACCTTATGGATAACTCGATCTTCAACCACCCATGTAATTTTAGAAGCCCCTGATTAGCTAGAGAAAAACCCTACACCTTTCCACTTTTCTTTGCCCTTCAAGAAAAAGTTTTAGCTAGGTTATCATCTACCTTCAGACCCTTGTTCTCTTGGGAATATCCATTCCCAAGATAATGGATAATGGATAATGGTAATGGTAATATCCATATTACCATTCTCAAGCTACGCAGTTTGATGCACACACCACAACACTACTTTTTCTGAAGTCAGCAGAAAATAATGGCACTGTCTACGGAAACAGCCCCAAAACTCAGACAGGTGCAAGCTCCTCATCTCAGCATTAGCCCTGAAAGAGGACACAGTTCAGAAACAAAATAATAAATATATGTAAACTATTTAACATGGTGATAGAACTAAACGTTTCAGGAATTACAAAACAATCCCTGGTAGGTCCAATATATCAAAATAGATGTCAACAAGTGAAATCCTAACACTGATTTAAAAGCAATTAAGTATTTTTAAAGGGTATCACTTAAAAGCTCTAGCTCAAAAACAAACAGGCTTGATACGTTCAATTAATCTGCATCTTACCCAGAAGTAAAAAAATGAGACACTCAAGTCAACATCAGAATCCAAAATGTGTAAAATACACCGAAAACGCCTTCCTGCAGTTTCAAAACGAGAATGGTTAAGAGCTGGAACTGCCTGCCAAGAGACACTGTAAAATCTTCATCCTTGTGGATTTTCTGAGCTTGACTTAAAAACACGCGGAGCCACCTGACCACACTTTGAAGGGTAGCCCTGTTCTGAGCAAGGGGCTGGACTAGACGACCTGAAGAATAATACCCTGTATAATAACTGTAATTATTCCCCGATTTACCTTATTGCACGCTGGAGAACTCCTTAATGAGACACTAACAAAAGCTCTTAGAACTACAAATTATACATTCAGGACCTGAATAATGAGTTTCACAAACAAACAAAAAAATTTTATACTACCCTGAAAAGGTGATTCTGGTGAAAAAAAGTCTATTGGAATGTCTTCCAGTGAACTAATAGAGATGTACCACTTTGATAAAGCTAACAAGAAAGGACTGCAGGTCCCAGGAGCTTAAGACTCTGAAGAGACTTTGGCACAGTCCCTCTCCTTGGCCTCGTTGGCAAACATCCACATCCTTCCCATAAATTAGGCATTGCAGTTGAGATGATTAAGACTCCTAGTAAGAGTCTGAACTCATGAAATCCTATTCATTGTGCGTGCAATGCTTCACAGGGCTCTAAAACTTGAAGGCATTCTTGATTAACAGTTTAAATCTCCAGGAAAATGAGTGAGAAGGGTAGCACCAAAACATGCAGTTGACCCCAGATTTGGTTTGTAACTTCAAGATAATGTTAAAACAAACACACGGACAGGCAAACAGAACTGTAAAAGCACACTCACTTCCTTGCCTCAGTTTCCTCACCAGCAAGAATAAATTACTGAAGCCTAAGTTATTTTGCACATCCAAACTTCTCTTAACATAGCTTTTTCTTTCCATCAGGGAATTTATCAGCTCCCTAGAGATCAGATTGCACATATTCCTCCTTTCTCCAGGTATTTCCCAAATGCTTAGGAAATACTGTTCCCATTAGAATTCTCAGTTCTCTTTGTATGATGACCTGCAGATCAGACTCACAAATGTCTTTAAAACCTCTTAAAACATGATTAACTGCTTCTGAGTTCAGATGTGAAAAATCAGTTTGTCTAGCCAGCAGCTATTTCTCTGCCAAGGATGCTCCCTTTAATAATAATAACAAATAAAAAAAGCCAAACATTAACATTGTTATTAGGCCTATGCCAGGTGAAAGTTTTGCAGTAACAGATTTTTGCACTTGTGGATTTTATTTCCTGTAGTGTTTTCAGCCCAACATTTGTACATTTTCCACAGACCGGTATCAAATAGAATCAATACTCAGAAGACATCAGATTACCTGACACATCACAGCACTCTTTCAGTCACACACAGATACGAACCTCAAGTACAATACAGTCTAATGAAGTTAATGAAACTTTGTAACAGTTTAAATCAAAGTCACTACTGTTTCTGTCCCTTCCCCATCGCCCTAACCATAGAGTTCCTCCTTTGCTCTGACATTTTAATAAGCACAAGGTGCACTGTTTTAAGAAAGTAGTAACAATACTGGAGAAAATAAGAGGAGCTTGAGGTTAATATTTGCTCTGAGCAGCTCTCTGAACCAGCCTCAATTTGTTGTATATAACCACCAGCAACAACACAAAAGAACAGTGCACACCTACCTTACTTTTGCTTAAACAACAACAGAACACCAACCTCACAAATGTGAGTTATAGTTAAAACAAAAGCTAAATGTCTTTTGTTATTTTTTTTTTTATTTCCCCACAGAAGCAGCACTCAATGCATCTATATTGGCATCTCTTTGCTGAAACACAAAATCATTGAATATACTGTGCCTTCCTGATTTTAAGATTGTCTCTAAGTGTTTATTGACTTCCTCAATGACATTTTTTTTGGCTCAGTTTCAAAGCAGCTGCTCTTTCCAAGTTGAACTAGAAGTTTCTTAGCCCCTTGGTTTACACCTATAATTGGAGGTCAGGAAAAAATAAAATGTAAATTTATTTTATCCATTACAGCGCCAAATGGAATGATTGCCTATAATCTAAGACACGAGAGTAGAATTTTTCCTGATACCTCTAATTCTACTGAGGCTTATTTTTTAAATCTTTTCAAATAGATTTTTAAAAAGGAAACTTTAAAAGGTTAATGTCAATCCCATTATTTCAAATAGTCTTTACACAACTTAAGAATGTAAGACATTCAGTGTTGCCCAGGAATCCAATTAGACTACAAATCAGAGTATCCAAATTACAAAAGCACCATAAAACCCACTGTGCTACTAACAGCATGCTAGATGATCATGTTTGTTATGCATTTTAGGAAAAGTTAATTCTCATCTAGTTTATATTGTACTGTAGTCTGATTCTACCTCCCCTGCCTACAACTTAGCTTGTACAGATACTGTTCTTTACAACAGTACAACTGTGAAATCCCAATTAGACTGAGTAAATGTGCATGTGATGTTTTAGCCCATTGAAAATATCGAAATAATTCTTTGAAGTACTCTGTAGCACCATATGGTATTTTATCCTGCTTCATCATTTGTACAGAATAGCTTGCAGTGATTTGTTAAAAAATATTCTGAAATACTCTGCAGCTGTAGACTGTGGGACTAAAAGCTCTCTCCTTCTCTTCATTACTTATTAGGATCTCAGGAATGCAAAACCCTTAGTAGAAGATCCACTAATAAGGGTATCAGGTTCTGCCCAAAGAAGCTTCTATAGTAGAGGGAAACAGACAGAAAAAAAAAATAATTATAGTAATGAACGTGTACAAAATTAATTTTACTGTTTCTCTTTAGGTACCTGTAGCTCTTATAATAATAAAAGTCTTGGAATTAAGGAGATAAATATCACCTAGAGATATTAACATGCTTGGGACTATGTGTAAACTTACTTAATTTCATTAAAAGCAATGTCTGTTACATTTACCCCCACCACCCTCTCCATTAAGACACACAACCAATGACTTGTATTTTAGCATTCAATGTGCTTTGGATGTAGGAGTTTAACTGCCTCTATTTTTTAAAAAAAACCCCAGTCTAACAGAAGCTCAATGTGATACATCAACAACAATGGATTCATTAACAAGCTTCATTAAAAAAACTATTTTTTATGTCCTAACAAAACAAAGTGAATCATTTCTGCTCCAGCCCATTCACTTACCCTATCCATTGTTGCCTTTGCAAACAAGTCTGAAATTCCTTTCAGGATTCCTCAGGAGAGGAAAATGTTCTGTATCGCTATTATCAGCTATTCCTGCATGCTGCTGCATGCCACCTCCAAAATGCTATGCACCTTTTCCCTCAAATATAAACTGAAAGTGCTTCGCAGCACAGAAAAAAACTGGTATGTCCTAACCCCAGCTTTTTTACATTTCAGTTATTTTTTTCATCTGTCTGTTCTGTCAAGGTTTACAGTCAGGCTGATTTGCAAGCCAGGAGGACCTTGTGGTTTGTGTAGCAGAGAGATCTGGGCAGGTTAGCAACTGCAGTTAAAGCAGTACTGCTGCCTGATCTCTCTGCCTCTCACTGTCCTTGATAATTATTCACAGCAGTAACAGAAGCAAATGCACCAAAGTAAAGCTACCACAGTTCCCAGCCCAACATATTAATTCGCAATGTTAGAAATTTCCCAAAATAGCACTGATATACTGGCTGATATCACAGCCGATCAGACAATATACCACAGGCTGTAATTATTATATCATTCTGTAACCATGGATAAACCTAATTTTTGATATCTTTATTAATACTTCAAACAAAATACAGAGATGAAAATGAAAAGTGAATACTAGTGAATATACATGGTTCAAATATGGTTTACAGAAAAGCCACCTAAATGCTGCCTATGCAAGTTGCAGATACAGAGCCTTATAAATACATTGACAAGGGAGATGGGAAAGTGCTATTCAAAGACAACACAGGCTACTAGAATATTAGAAGTAAATGAATATAGTAAGTAATAAGACATTTATAAACCTTACCAGAGGAATCTGAAGTAAAACAGGAAGGACAGAATGTTATTTCAAGTATTTTTAAGATTTTGTTCAAACTTTACATTCTCTAAATTAAACCAAAACATGCATTCCCTTTTTATTAGTATGCTATACTTGCAGTACCATGTGCTTATTCTAAAACTAACTTAAGTGTACACATGACAATGCATGTAAGTGTGGTTACATTTTCCAGTAGTATGAGTCTTTTGTGGTTAACAAGCAAGCAATGAATTTTATTACTATAGTGATAAAGCTCATGTATGAATCTTAGAAAAGATGAATGACCTCTTTTTTTCCTCAAAGAGGAGTTCCACTGTTACAAAAACGATGGCTCACAAAATAATTATGCCATCAAAAGACCTAACTAATTTAGCTGGAACTCAAGATCTATCAGTAGTGGTGCTCACAAGTGTTACTGAAAATGTTTATGATCCCGGCAAAAATGGCATTAGAAGGCTCCGACAGTTTTTCAGATAGCTGATACTCGAGAGAAAGCTAAGTGAAGTTAGAAAAAGAAACAGTGAAAAAAATTACTCACTTGTTCCAAACTAAAATTTGAAGTTTACGTCAAACTGTACATTTTTATACTAGCATTAAAAACTGTTAAACCACTAAAGACCTACATCTGGAGAAGTATCCAGCAAGCTTTATAAACAGTAGCTATACTTGTTTTAAATGAACTACACATTTAAGTCTCGAAATATCACAGTTAAAATCAGGAAAAAAACCCCCATGCATTAGTTGTTCTAAGGCAGAACTTATTATAATGCCAAATTCTACCATGTACCTTGGTTTTGCATACTTGGAATAGTGTTTCCAAGGAACACTCGTGTATAGATTTAAGTTCCACCCACAGCGTCTGAATATTCACAGATTAAAGAAATGCTTACAATGGTGTTACAAATAATAAACTCAGTAGTTACTTACAATGAAACAAAGTATCTCCCCCTCACTTTACATGTCTAAAAAGAGCCAGTTATAAGTGAAAATACCACATACAACTAAGCAGAATGCTAAAAAGCTACTTTATATGTATTATTAGCAGCAATATTCAGCTATTTAGCATTAAAGAATAATAACAATAAACCCTCCCTTGGAGGGAATTATTTCCATTGTTGATAGGTCAGTAACTGAGATTTCAGAATTTAACCTCTGACTAAAAGATATTGCCTTTTTAGGTCATGGGGTCCTACAAGAGGTCTCAGAAGACAAGCATAAAAGTCCTAAAATAACAAGCACACACAGAGGTTTCTCTTAATTTGCCCTGTTGGATTCCCATAATAAGTGCTTAACAGCTCCAACCCCAGAGCAACTCTGCAGTCATCAACAAGACCATTTACCACATGATTTAGCAAACGTATTTCCAAGATTTTCACTTACATGTGCTACACAGAATTGGAATAGAAATTAATCTAAAGCAATTTATGGGCAGTATCATTCTTGCATTCGCAGTTCTTTGCCTATCAGATTCAAGAGGAAAAAGAAGGTATACAGAACTTGTATAGGAGCAGCCTCCTCCCCCAGTTACTGTGCTATGGGCAGTCAGTCCTTTTCTTTTTTTCCAGACTAGGATTTGGGTTTGAAGAAAGACAATGAAAAAAAATAATTCAAAATGTAGTACCATTCACATAAACCAGTGATGAAATCCACACTGTTTGTACTATTCACAATGAAGTATGCTGCCACCTTTCACAAAATATGCCACTTTTTTTTCTTTACCCCACATTACTCTGTCTAACTGGGAACCTGAGCACCCTGCAGACTTCTGAGGAACTGCTCAGCTAATTGTCAGCCTGCCTTCTGCTGTAACACCACCAGTTAAACACTCCAAACAGCACGAGGCACAAATGTAAGGCAGTGTGCTAGTTGAAATCAGAGATACCCAGAAGATTGCAGAGACTGTATTGGAACTGATGGATCAGCACTGTTTGCCTGCTCTCTCACTCACACTATCTTTTCCACAGTGAGGGCAAGGACCAGAATGCAAACGGGGTGGTGAGAGCAGGAACCCATTTTAATGGCCTCTCTCCCTGGCCATCCATGCTTAAGAATCCCTATTAGCCCATCCACATAGCTCTTGTGTGATCTTACAATTTCTTTAAGGACTATGCCCAACAGAGAACACACAACTCTAGCTGAAGTCTTAGCAGTACTGATTAGTTTATAGATCTTGCAACATAAACTTCAGCTCAGCCTTGGGGTTGCTTAAATTTGTTTAACCCCTCTCCCTCAGCTGTAAGGCAATAGAATCTACTCTAACTTTACATATTTTTTCTTAACTGAAATGGCAGCAGTGGCCAGTATATGCTCACCATCCTGGATTTATTTAGTTTATTCCTCCAGCCCATCAGCAGTAATTTAAATATATCCAATGAAATATATGTCCACAAAGAATGACAGCCAACTACTCCAACTAAATGAGTGTTTTCTAAAGAGCAAAATTTTCTCTTTTACCAGACTGAATGTCAATTGACTTTGTTAAGATTATTTGATTCTAGCCATATACTAAAGCACTAATGACTAAGCTCAAAAAAGCTTACAGTCCTTTCCACCATCTCATGTAAAAAAAGAAACAAGCAAAAAAATTTGGTTTCTGCTGGAGAAGAAGGCAGCTGTTTATTTCCACATGAATAGGTGTCAGAAGTCTTTAAAAACCCACACTGTTCAGAAGGATCCAAAATGGAAGGAAGTTAGGTTAGACTGGCGTTGTCTTCCCTCCTCCCTAGAAAACCCACACAAACCTTCAACTCTAATTTGTATTTCAGGCATACTCTTATCATCATCTTGACATTCTAGAGACAGAATAAACTAATTTGTCTTAGTTAATTTTTCGTCTTTTGGTACATCACCTTCCACCACTTCTCAAAGATCCTTCATTTACAGCTCTGAAATATTCACAACTAGGAGGACAAAAGAAAAAGCACCAACACAAATCAGACATGATTCCTGTATTTTCCTCTTAAAAAACCCCAACAATAAAACAATAAACAAAGAAACAAGAGCTTAACAACAATTAATTTCAGTTTCCAGAGAAATAATAGAAATAAATATTGCAGGATGGATAAATGACTGAGCTACCATCTGCTTCTGTTCTCAGCAGCTCTTTGGAAACACAGCTACCTCAGTGAAGTGTTTGCCAAATACTGCAGTAAAGAGGGCAGTAAACTGAGAGGAGTGAGGCAACAAAGCAAAACTGTGATATCCACTCATGTGTAGGAGTTACTTACATATGTCACCTTTCTAATCACAAGCCAGACAATCTCTTCAGATAAGTGCCACATGCATCCTGGATTTGTATCTTCCTGTTTGATGCTCCCACATACCTGCTGGTATGCAGAACTACTCAAAGAGAATTTTATCTGTTCAGAAATATTCCTACTACCTCAGTACAGTAACATAATCCTGCACAGAGAAGCATTCACATGTTTGTTTTCCAATTCCTTAATATGCAACTAATCTGATTACAGGCAGACATTTTAACAGATTCATTATAGACTGGAGAAGAGTAAACTCTAACTTTATGTTTTTTGCAGAAGCATTTTTCATCTACTTCTGTGATACACATGATTAGCTAATTTACTACACTCACCACGCAGAGATGTCATTGCAAAAAATTATCATTCCTGGTACAAATTCTACTTAACTGGCCACTGCCTGAATGACTGAAAGATAGGAAAACTACCAATTCATCCACTGGTTTCTCACAAATGGCAATTGTCCAAGGAGCAACCTGAATCACTCTTGTAACTTTAAGCACATCACACTTATGCATATTCCTTACTGCTTTGCTTCCTGCCCCCAAGGTATGACACCAAGAAATCCTAATCCCTCAGAAGTTATGAAACACTGCTGAATCAGGAGCTTCATAGTGCAACATACACAAGTGCACACACACACACACACACAAATAATTAAGTTAGAGTAAAGAAAAAGCAAGCAGAAAAAAGACCAAGTTAAAAGCAGAAAAGGGCTAGGAAAAAATGTTAGCACATACAAGTATAGCCAGGAGAAACATGGCAGAACTCCCTTGGTTTCTTTTGCCTGTTATAAGTAGTCCTATGTATCTCTACGCCTCTCACTCAGAGTGTCTTTACTTTCACACCACTTCTCAGATTCTGATGGAACACAACTCTGCTGGTTTGTGTTTGTTTTGGTACAAAATACACAACCACTGGACTTTTAGTCAAACATTCAGATGACTTCTGTATCTGTATTCAGATTACTTCTGTACCTGGACCAAAGGGGAATGAGACACATGGGTTGAATGACTCTCAAATCACCACTGGTATGCAACTGTCCAGGAGCAGAGAGAGATCCCATGAAAAACCGCGCCACAATCATGAGAAATCTTCTGATAAACACATATCACTTCCCCCCTACTTTTAACTATTGCAACTTAGTCTAGAAGATCAAGATTTTGAGCTCATTTTGTAAAAGTGGCAGATTATATCTTGAATGATATCCAAAAACTATGCTCTTCTTCAAGCTCTGAGAGCACCCAACTTCAGTGTCTTCCCCAATATAATTTTAAATACAACAAAATGTTTATTTCAGTAAAGAAGTTGTCCCCAAATAAAAGCCTCATGACCTCAGAAGCTGGATGTCCTTCTTTCTTTATGTTCTTTATAACATATAAAACTTAATGTGCAAAAATTTATATGTGACACAGCTGTGTGTAACAGCGTCTGTGAAATAGATGTCACTGCTAAGTGTTAGCAAGGACAACTATTAGCCACCTAATAGCACATACATTTTATCTTCTACTGTAACTAAAAGTTTAAGGAATTTTTGGTTCTAGAATTGGTACGAGAAAGCATTATTATTAAATCAGAAGTATTTCTCAGGGCATGTCAAGCCTGAAAAAGCTAAATGCTGGAAGGTCAGCTTTAGGTCAATGTACATTGACATTGCAACACAGCAGAAATAAAGCTTCCAGACTCTTCTTCCATGAGAGACAGCTAGGGCTATCAAAGAGACATCTGCAGATTTCTTAAGAAAAACACTGATCTAAATCAAACACTCCTGGATGCAAATAGAGCATTAAGTCAGATGAGTTATGAAGAAGTTCTAAATTTATCATGGAAAGATAGCAGGAGCTTAATTAAGGCTGTTATCAGCTTCCACTATGAATATTTGCTATCAGCTCTCCAGTTCATGCCTCAGACATCTGACTTGATTTAACAAGTAATACACATTAAATACAGTTCAATACTTATAGGAAGGTTAGGTACAAATACATATTTGTCAGATTCTAATTTTCATCTCTTTTACCATAAATTACTTATTTCTTCAAGTAGATTTGCACGCACACAAAAAAAATATTTTAAATAAAACACACTGCTTTTGATAGTTGGAATAACTGGTGCTTCTAGGGATCTAAAAATGGATGTTTAGTTCATGAAGGCATTCACTGACAGCTATACAAGTTTGTTTTATTAATTTAACTCAAGCATTGCATTTGTGAATACCTCACCTTTTATAAGGTTACAAGAGGTCATGAAGATTACTACTTTGATCTTTCTGTACAGACAGTTACAGAAACTGTCCCTTTGTTCTGCAGATAACTGAGCTCTGTATGTGAGCAATATTCTATCTTGAACAT
>JAWWMO010000138.1:39884212-39930075 GCA_035047845.1 Dendrocincla fuliginosa | reverse complement strand
CAGACAGTTACAGAAACTGTCCCTTTGTTCTGCAGATAACTGAGCTCTGTATGTGAGCAATATTCTATCTTGAACATCGGCAGTGCACAGATAATTGCTAACCTGTTTCCTTTACTTGAGGTTCATTTTATTCTTCTAGAAGTCAGCCTTTTTCCCACCTTTTCTGCTTCATCTTTCTTGCCAAGAAACCAGGTGTTTCCAAAAACAGATTACAGTTCAATAAAAATTTACACAATTCCAGCCTGAAAACGACTAACATTTTTCCTCTTCCTCTTCTATAGCATTCTTGTGTCCACTTTGTGCAACACATGAACTTAGCCTATGAAGAACTAGTAGGCTGCGCAAGACAACAAAGAAGAAAAATACTAACAGCTGTTAAGACATTATCATTACTTGAAAACTGGAGATGATGTCCCAAGGTGACACTGAAAGTAAAAAGTCAATGGCGAATGTGGCCTGTTCTATCAAAGCCCTGCTGTCAGCAGATTCTCTCTACCACCAAAGAAAGATACGAAAGTGATGTATCGTTGCAAACAGGGCACTGTAGCTGCCGAATACTTTCGATGCTCCCTACAAAAAGCAAGCCCCAATCCTTCAAAGTGATCTATGAAGCCAGTGATGCTTTAGGCAAGTATACAGGTTCCTCTTGCACTGCGAGATTAACACAGGAGGTCACACTGTAGCCACGCGTTTCTTGCAATGTTCTTTGCTGATAACCTGTTAACAATACTAAAGCTTCCAAAAAAATATGGGTGTTCCTCTGCAAACATAATTAGCTTTATCAACTGTTTATTGCTGGTTTTGCAGTGTAGCAGTTAAAAGCAGATAAAACAAGCATGACAGAAGCCATGAGAAGGAAAGGAAGAGCTTTTAGAACAAAACCAGAACGAAATACTTTTCAAGAGGCAGCTAGAGCTACCAAGTGAAGATTGAATACTTGCTCATCACATTATTTACAGATCCCTAAAGGAAAACAATTTGCCACTGTCCAACAACACTGAGCAGTTGATGATAACGTCTATATTTAGGCTAACTCTTTCAACAAGAAAAGATGCTGGCTTTTTTTTCTCCTAGTGAAATGATCTAACAACTTAATTTTTTGGATAAGATTTTACTATTCAATAGGGAGAAAGTAGTACTGTGCCAAGTGAAATTATCACCATATTGGTCAAAGTCAGAAACTTCCCAAAACATTCATCTTCTGTCATCTGCCACACCGGAAAAATTAGTGAGCTAATGATGATACTAGATTAATGTGGTCTTGGCAACACAAGGCAGGTCCCAATCTGATTTCAAGAGAAGAAACAGTGGTGTACAGGAAATCTTGAGAGACAACAAACTTCTGAAAGGCAAGAAGTCCTTGCTATTCTTGGTAACTTTCACAACATCTGGCTCATGACACCTATAAATCACCTTCGAGTAAAAAGCCTTATAAACTAGCCTATAGCTCAGACCCACAAGAGCTTATACCATGGAACAACAGCCTTCCCCTGTTAATGCCTAGTATATTCAGCCCTACATTGAAAATATTCTTTAAAGGTTCACTGTGATGCCTCATTGTAATCAGAGCTGAACAAAACAGAACCTACATTCCATGCTCCCCATCCCACCCATGTCAGAAACAAAGCAAAGACCTAGGGCTTCATATATGCAAAACTACACAGCAAGACAAGCACTGCAGGCTGCAGCCACACACAGAGAAGTTCTAATGGCCAAAGATTCCTACGCAGTCCTGTCACCTTGAGCATAAATACTATCATACATCTGCATTTGTATGTACACAATGTAAAAAAAAAAAAGGAATGGAGAAATTCTTAGAAACATCAAACTTTTACCATGGTTGCCCAGCTTGGGAAAACTACATGTGAGGTTTTATGCTGCGTTGCTTTGTGCAGCCAAAATGAGGATGGATTCAAACCACTTTGCTCTGTCCTGATCTCACTCTTTTTTGGGGGTTAAAGTGGAGGCACCACAAACTAGCACCTGGACGTCACAGAATTACAGTGAATCTTTACATCTCTGCCTGAAGTAATGTATTTTTTTTTCTGCTTTATTTTAAGTTTAGGAAAGTCAGAATACAGGTGAAAACTAACAATATATTACTAAAGTATTTAACAACTTTTAAAAGGACACAAATAAAGAGCCATCCTGAAGAGCCTGAACGACATGGGAAAAAAAATAGACCTCTTCAATGGTTAAAAATCTCTCTAAAGCCTTTGGCTTTTCCATGCAAACAAGAGAAACAAAAGGAAATTATAACACATATTCTACAGAACATTTCAGTAAAGGACAAAAATATGGGTTTTTTCATTTTTGAACTGTCATCTTTTGTTACATTCTCAGCAAATACAGCACATCTCAGCAAGATATTTAACCAGGCTAAAAGACACAGTGATTGAAGTTTTGAGAACAAAAGCAGGTGGCAAACATGTCCCACTTTGTATTAAAAACATTCACTTCCATTATTGTCTTATGCAATTCATACGAGATTAAATAACTCCAAATTTTTTAAAATACAGACAATTTTCACTATTTCTAAGATTTTTTTTTCAAATTAAAAATAGTTGATTTAATTTTTGGTCTGTGTAACAAATCCCATTGATTATTCATATATTCTTTATCATTCAGTTTGACTACCAATCAAAGCTCTGCTCAAGAACAAGGACAAAAAGCAGGATCAGGAGTACAGTTAGATTTCCTTACACTAACAACTATCATAAATTATTTACTGAACTTCAAAGCTTTGAAACTGGTGATGAACATGGTGGGAAAAATAAGATGTGTTTGTTTCCTATCAATTATTTATTACATATGTTTCACAGTATAAGATGCAAAAAATAATAAAAATGTATTGTGCTCATTTCATTAAAATTTACTGTTCTTTCCATTCAGAGATTATGAATGGATTCTTTGGAACTTTTTAATATTAAGAGATGAAAAAACCTGACATGTTAAGAAAAAGGAAATTATTAAATCCATACTTTGCAGTAAGAAACTTACATCTCTATATGCAAAACATTACTCAAGACTAGGGAAAATGAAGTCTTGAATCAAAATAAACTCCTTACATAAGCCAACTCAAGTAATAAAACATTTACAGCCTAGAATACAAATGATAGCTGAACTAAACTCAGTTCCAAACCAGACAGATCAAAGAATTAACATGTCAAGTCATGTTAATCTAAGCAAAGAAGTTCAGTTCTCTAAGCAAAGAAGGATATCAAACTAGTCGAGCAGTTAAGGGGTCCAAATTTTCTTCTGATTAGAAGTAAGTCTGGGATGCCCGACTGTATGCCAGATAGCTACTGGTTTTAATGTGCCTTAGGTCAAAAGCGGTAAACTTCACACTTCTAACCAGTGCTCTTTGTAATACATTGGATGAAACAAGTTTACAAAAGAATCAATAAATGTAAAGACTGGAAAGAATTAGAGAGGCTTGCAGGCTTGTAGCTATTGTCTGAGGGAATTAGATGTCAGTTTGAGCACTCTAACTCCAACAAAGGTTTCCTAGTTTTAATTTACTAGAACACATAATGGGCTATGTAGAAGCGGGGAAACACTAGTCAGTGTGAATACATTACTTAACAAACAGTTTAATGAATGTTACAAACATTATTATAGTCCTGGCATACTCTCTCTACTCATTCGTTCCTACTTCACAAACTCATCATCAAAGGACATTTCTTTGTGAGGTTGTTCCAATTCAAGCCTCAGACGTGAGAAACAATACAACATGCTCAAAACATAGACCTAAATAAATTGCAATAAACAGCAATGCTAAAAGCTATATAAATAACTAGTGATACACAGCTTTCTAGTCCATCTCACACAGACAGCATATATATTTGCACAGCTTAAGCACTTCCACAGGTTAGCTACACTATATCCAAAATACGTATCTTAAGAAAATCTTCCATTTGTAAACTATTGTATAAAAACAAATGTATACAAGAAGACAAGTAAATAAATGTAGGCCACAGCGGAAATGAAAAAAAAAACAAAAAAACAAACCACCACCAGCACATTCTTTAAAAATCAAAAAGACTGGCTGATATCACAAAATATACCCCAAGTCTGGTTCAAACATTAAAAAGAATAATAATTTTTTCCTGAGGAGGTTTTAATTCTTCACCTAGTTCTTGTGAAACAAAAAATCCATACCCTTTTTCCAATTAAATATTTCAAAATGATCTGATTTTTAGTCCTCAGTTCAATCTGACTTTAATTCAAATGTACTGCCTAAATCAAAGGGGCACAACTTTTGTGCTCCACTAAAATAATGAAGACATAATGTATAGTTTAACACCATGCTGAGATTCGAGGTTTACATTTGATACTCACAATATGTTTCCTTACATTACCTGATACATAAAGTAGAAAAGAAAGAAACAAAGATGAACAAACTATCCATAAGCTTCTCCAAAGAAACCATATGGTCTAGTTTCCAACAGACAAAATGAAATTTTAAACACACAATAGGGTTGTTTAATGTCATATTCCACTGAGTAAAATTGGATACAGGAGGTTGGATTTCTCCATCCCAGGTTCCCTCTTCAAACCACAAACTGTTCATGTGCAGCTGATAAGTACAGTATCTCTGAAACTCCCTTTATAACCCACTGCATACAATGAAACAATCACTGGAGTGCATTTTTTGTCAGGGAAATGTGTAAAGAACCCAATTTCTGAAGACAGAAATGTATTCTGTCATAGGATTTTGAATAACAAGTTATTGAGTTCTTGTTCTATCATGATGGGAAAGTCTCACTTGGGACTTTTTGGTTCATTTGACAAGAAGTCATTATGATTGTAAAAGAGAAGGTATACATATATCTACATTACAAAGAATGTCCTTGTTGCTGAGAAAGACTTTGTCAATATTCCTACCCCCAGAAAAAAGTAAGCATAACCTATATTCATTTCTGTGTATTACATGCTTACATGTTCTGATAAAAGAATGCTGGTATATTTATCCCACTGTGTTGTTGCATGCCATTAAGTTTGGTTTCTATCCTGTCAGCAACAACCCAGCTGGTTAATATACTCATATGTGCTTTAACTAGTACAAAGTATTGCTACACTAGATCTACAGGAACAAATACACATATTTGACATTCTGCTTTCTTCTCATTTAAATCTACTTTAACAACTTGAGAGCCTTGTCACTTCAACAGCCAAGGTCATGATTTTTGAAGAAGGTTCACACTGCAAGCAAATCCCAAAGGGCTCTATGAGTCTCTCTTTGTCTGGTCACATCAAAAGGAAGTTTTAAAAAGGGTTAATCATCCCTTTAAAATAAAAAGGAAGCACACTTCACAACAGAAGCTCCTGTTTATGCTCCTTTGGGCTGTTCATTGTGGAAATCTAGTTGACAGAAATCGGAATGAAAAGCTTAGAAACAGCTATTCCTAGAAATAGCTGCCTCAGAAAAAAGAGGATACATGATTAACCTTTTGGTACACCCTTAGCCTAGGAAATTGTAGCACTCCACAGTGCAGAAACATATGCAGTTCTTTCTCTGAAAGGAAATCTTATTCAAATTTGTATTTCAGCATATTCTTTAATTTCTACAATAACACAAAAGTTTTTGAGATGTAAAAAAAATAAAACTAATAGTTCATTCTTCTAGCAGCTTTCACTCACCTTTCCCCAATAAATTAAGAATTACTACCATCCTTACACAACTGATGAGTGCCCAGTTTTTAAACCGGGGGCAGAGGGGCTGGGCACTGCATTATTTTGGAAGCAGGTAAAACACATCTTCAGTCAATAAAGTTTTTTCAGTGTGAGTAGCGTCAGGGAAATACTGTCCTGGCAAAAAGTGTGATTCACTTTTCTTCAGCCAAAAACTATATTCTTAGATATACACTCCTATAAAGTCCATTACTGTTGTGGTTAAATAACTGAATGAATAGCTAAACCATTTTTTACTGCCAGTGAGAGAGGGAAGCAGCATACCTATTCAAAACACCTATTCGCCAACTGGATGAAGGGTAAGAAGTACGCAACATCAGTAAAGGATGAGCACAAATATTATTGGTTATAGGCACCCATGGAAACAGGCATACATATATATACATGGAAAGGTCATCTTCCTTAAACACCATTCTTATTTTTCCAGTTTCCTCTCACTTCCCTTCCAGTATGATACCAAACAACACACTTAATGAGAGCTTACCTCAAAAGTTTTAAAAAAAGTTGCCTGCTTGTTGCCAACGTCTCACAGACTTTCATTCACCTTGCAATAGACTCCTATGGAAAATGGAAAGCCAATTATTGAAGCAGAATCAGCTAAGAGAAGTGTGCTCTTCCTCGCTAACATAGAAAACTACAATCAGACTACATATCTTTTTGAAGTATGGAAACAGGCCTGCTTTGAACTGATGAAGGAGATGAATGAGGCAACCTCTGGAGGTCCCTCCCAACCTAATTATTCACATACAATCAAAGAATAATTTATAACACCAATTCATTTTCCAGTAATACAACCTCTGTATTCAGGTTCACTGTACTCCTGCCATACAAAGTAGCCTGAAGAGTATGGCACCCTTTGTGATTCATGGAAAATTATTAAGTGACTGGCACATGGCAGGAATAGTAAATTTTAGAATTCCCAAGATTAACACCCAGAGAGGTGACAGCCTCCAGGACACCTGGGATATGCTCTTATTTTGTTGATATAATAACTATTTCCCATTTAACTTCAATCCCTACCTCACTTCACCTCCCACAAAGAAAATCAAGGGCGTTATCCAAGAATCCTCAAAGAGCTAGCTGTCATCATCGCAAAACCTCTCTCAATGATTTGAGAAGTGCTGGGAATCTGGAGAGGTCCCAGCCAACTGGAAGCTGGTAAACATTGTCCAGATTTTCAAGAAGGGTGAGAAGGAGGGCCCCAGAAACTACAGGCCTGTCAGTCTCACTTCAGTGCCTGGTAAAGTTATGGAGAAGATTATTCTGGAAGGTATTGAGAAACACCTGAAAGACAACACTGTCAAGGGTCACAGGCAGTACAACTTCATGAGGGGAAAGTCCTGCTTATCCAACCTGATTTCCTTCTATAACAAGGTAATAACCAACCTAGTTGATCATGAAAAACCAGTGGATGTAATCTTTTGGGATTACAGTACAGCTTTCAATACAGTCTCTCACAGGATCCTTCTGGACAAAATGTCCATCCCACAGCTGGATAAACACATCATGGGGTGGGTGAGCAATTGGCTCATGAGTTGAGCTCAGAGGATAATAGTGAACAGGATCACTTCAGACTGGTGGCCTATCACTAGTGGGGTTCTGCAGAGGCCCATCTATGACCCTGTGCTCTTCAACATCTTCATCAATGACTTGGACACAGAACTGGAAGGAATACTGAGCAAGTCTGTAGATGACACAAAACTGAGAACAGCTGTTGACTCCCTTGAACTCAGAAAGGCCCTGCAGAGAGACCTTGACAAATCAGAGGGCTGGGCAATCACCAACCAAATGAAGTTCAACAAGGGGAAGTGCCGTATTTTACACCTGGGATGGAGCAACCTTGGATGTTTGTACAGACTGGGGAATGAGATGATGGAAAGCAGTGCCACGGAAAGTGACCTGGGGGACCTGGTTGACAGCAAGTTGAATATGAGTCAGCAGTGCCCTGGCAACCAGGAGGGCCAACCCTGTCCTGGGCGGCATCAGGCAAAGCAATGCCAGCTGGTCTAGGAAAGGGACTGTCCCGCTCTTCTCTGCACTGGGGTGGCCTCACCTGGAATATTGTGTACAGTTTTGGGCACCACAATGTAAGAAAGATATTAAGGTATTGGAGAGTGTCCAAAGGAGGGCAATGAAGCTGGTGAAGGGCCTTGAGGGGAAGCTGTATGAGGAGTGGCTGAGGTCACTTGGTCTGTTCAGCCTGGAGGAGACTGAGGGAAGACCTCACTGCAGTTACAACTTCCTTGTGAGGGGAAGAGGAGGGGCAGGCACTGATCTCTCTCTGTGGTGACCAGTGACAGGACCCGAGGGAATGGCCTGAAGTTGTGTCAGAGGAGGTTTAGGTTGGATACTAAAAAGAGCTTCTTCACCCAGAGGGTGGCTGCCCAGGGAAGTGGTCACAGCACCAAGCCTGACAGAACTGAAGAAGCGTTTAGATGATACTCTTAGGCCCATGACTTTTGGGGAGGGTCCTGTGCAGGGCTAAGGGTTGGACTTGATGACCCTTCCAACTCAGCAGATTCTGTGATTATTTGAAACTAATTCTTAATAGGAGGGAAGGTCCCCCTTAATAAGAGGGAAGGTTTCAGAAGCTTTTACATGCTCTTCATTCATGTACCTCATCCTTTTCAGACAACAGTATTTCACTTCCATGAACATACTTCAGAGAATGTTCTCTGGCAATATATTCAATTTGCTTTTTGAACTTAATCGCTTAATTCTTAAGCTTAATAACTTAATTCTTCCATGTGTGTGGTCGTCTAGATAGGTAGAAATTTTCCTTTGTTCCTGCACGCCCCCCTAACCCTAACCCAAAAATTCCTTACTGGATATGGCCTTATGTATTACAAAAGAAACAAAATAACTTGATTTTTATTCTGTCACATTCTACAGGAAAGTTCCAAGCTAGTATAAAAACAGATTGATTGCTTTATCTACTCATAAATTAATATTTCCATATTTTAGGCACCCCCATGTAAATTTCCTTCCCCCTGCTCACCATCCCCTGCCTTGTGAATCCCTATGTAGCACTTAGTTCCACTGCAAAATTTTATTCTCAAGTAGATTTTTCTATGGACATATTTCCACTGTTAATCCAGACAACAAAGGCAGAGCAGAAGAAACATGCAGCTAACAGACAATACCTTAAATTTAGCACTAATATGACAAATTTTTCTTTCCACAAAATTAAACCTGTCAGTCCACACCTGTTCATGAAGAAGGAAACAACTCTGTATTCCAGCAACTTCAATTTACCTTTCAAAACAAAAGTCTAGGCTTACTATGCTCCTCTCCAGTACAGGAATCATTAACATAAGCTATCTCTCGATTCATGAGCATCACAGCAGGCAAGACATTACTTTCTCCCATTCTACATTTGCAGTTGATTTTTCCGTGTTTATGCTGTTCGGATAGACAAGAAGTACTGCATATTTACCTGCTGACACCCTCGGAAGCACACCTAACAGTGCTTTAGATTAAATACCTGATGCAAGTATCTGTGTGGGATACTTCATCTGCTACACAGAGATCTATAAGAATGTACTGCTATAAAGTCATTGATATAGTTTAGTCTATTTGGGATATTTCTGAATGCTGCTATCCAAGCCATTTATCATACTACACATGGTACTGGTACAGCTAATCAATAGTATTTGAAACCCAGCAAGACTGAAAAAGCAATCCTACAGTCCAGGACAACAAACACATGGCTTGCATATGCACACTCAGTAATGAGGGATGAAAAAGAATGAAGTTTTTTGCTAATGATGCATTAACAAAGCTATTCTGTTTGTTAAATGCCATGCAGCCCACATAGCATTAATTAGTGCAATCCTCATCTGAATTGTTGCCATCATTTACATAAGACAAGTACCATGCTTCATAAAGGCCTATGTGAAATTTTTGTGCATTTTCTTGACTAAAATGGCACGCTCGATTTTTGTCAATTACACATATTAAAAAGAAGGAAGCAAATTAGGATAAACTAGTAGAAAAAAATATCATCTTATTACCTTTAGAATATTCAGGTAGTTTCTGTGCTGCAGAAACCACATATACAAATGCCAGACTGTCTTTAATTATTTTTCTTCTATACAGTTAAACCAGCCAACAGACTGGTTTATTGGTAGCTGTCCTAAGGAATTAATTTCAACTCTTGACACAAAATACTTCATACTAGAACATTTAGCAAAAATTCAATTATATTAAAAGACATTTCAGCTAACAAATTTCATTTCAGCTGGAAATATTTCTGTTCCCATTTTACAGCTTTAGCAGCATTTTAAGGAATCAACTAGATTATCCCTATTTTATGGTTCTTAAAAATCTAAAAATAGTTACTAGATGAGCTAAAATATTTGTTTGCAACCCAGAGTGATCTCCACATCCCAAGAACACTTCAGATAAAGTAGTCCTGTCAGGAGCCTGAAAACAACTTTCTTTAGTGGTTATCATCTTTTCTGATTTGCAACTGTTTACTGTTACCAAACAACACCCAAACCTGGGGTCATATCTATGACCCCTATGGTATAATTTACTGTGATAAAGACTGAAAAATAAAAACATGTAGTTGATCTAATCCCATCTTTAACTTACAGCTACAGTTCCTGATCACACAGCTCTACACAGCTTAAAGGCTCGCTGTATACAAGAGCAGCAGCCCAAATCAGTTATTGACTATGAATCAACTACTGGATTTTTCTGCTTAAGAATCCCTAAACACACTCCTAAACTTGGATACTGGTTACTCTATGTTACAGCTAAGCAACAGAAACAAGCATATTCCTTAGTTCTCCTGAACTACGTTTGCAGTAATGGGTTTCTGGAAGGCCATGTGAGAGCATGGCAAGGTTTTGGTTTTTTTTTTCTTTTGTTTGTTTGTTTTTTTGTGTTTGTTTTTCCCTGATCTGCATGAGTGTTCTAAGTGTTTTGGGGGTTTTCTGGTTTGGTTTTTTGGGGAGATGGAGAGGAAGATACGGCTTTTTTTTTTGCTTTGGCTTTTTGAGCTTCTACAGAGAAAAACAATTGTTTAAGCACAGCTCTAGTTTTTCCACCCTGTATCAATGCATTTTAATATCTTTCACTATTATTTGTAATTCACTTAGTCACATGCAGGAAAAAAAAAGAAAGTTCAAGAGGATTTTTTGTAAGTTTTCTAATTCTAAGGTTTCTCATTTTTTCCTGTAAATGCTTACTTTTCACCTCTAAGGCATGTCAGTGAGTATTTCTTTTCCCACCAATATACCTATTCTCATAAACATGAAAAGGAGAAAACTAAATGTAGTTATATAACACACACATTTTGGGTTTTTTTTAAGTTGGCTTAAGCTTAGTGTGTTGTTTTAGAAGGTTAATACTGACTGGGATCACACTGGAAAGTTATCTGTACTTCCATTTGCTAAAATAAAGCATCAATAAGAAGCAATAGAAAGACATCTTATTTCTGAATGCAAGGACAAAGTGTTAAATATAAAGCTACATTAATTATGTTCAAAATAGCAAGCTACTAATTCCTATGCAATTTATTGTGCTATATATGTCCAGTACTATTCAGTAGAGGGCATTCTCCTGATCAGATATTATGCTGACATGAGCCCCATTTTAAAAGCCTTAAATTTGTGCGAAGAAACAAAATAAAGACCATGAAACCAAAGTGAAAAAAACCTGTCCTTGCAAATATATTCTGCTAAAGGAATTCTCAGTGTCATAGGGATAATGCTACTTATAAACTGAACACACACAGAGAACAGATTTATCTTCCACAGGCATCAGAGCACTTGACCAGGACTGGGACTACTCCTATTCAATAAACAGGAAAACCAGAATGAAAAGTTATTTACAAAAATTCAGCGGCAGGCATGAAAGAATCCAAGTCCATAATTACAATATCTTTATTCTATACAACAAACTTTACTATCTTTAAACACTAATTACCTGTCTGATTTGTAATATTAATATTGATTTCAGGCAAAACCTTCTTAACTTTATCCAAATACCTAATGAACACTGAGCAAGTTGAATTTCAATATTCCTTTCTATGAAATTCAAAACCAGGGAAGTGCTAGATGCAACAAATATAATATCTTGAAATTGTGCACTCTGAATTTCAAAACAGAGAAGACTTAAATAAAACTGATATTACATAAATATAACATCACCAATATCTACCTGAAAGGCATAATATCCATTCCTAGTCTAATGAAAGTACAGAATAAACAAGCTGTATGCTTATATCATCACAAAACCAATTTAAAATTGGAAAAAATGCTTATTTACATCATCAATATTCTAGTCTTGATTTTTTTTCCTCCGTCATTTTTTTCTTTTAAAGCATCTTAGAGTGCTTTTGAACAGTTGGTTCATTCTCTTTATCCCCTTTGATACCTGTACATTTGGAATTTTGTACTTGGAATCTTTCTATAGTGTCTCCATTTAATTAAATGACACATTTTAAGATCATCTACTTACCAAAGAAACATGCACTTTACTTCCTACCTCACAGTAACTTACTATATAGTAGCAATATTTAAGGCTAGAAACTAATTGACCTAGGGTTTACAGCTCAGATATATTCTTAACTCCTGATAAAAATCTCGTGTTTTCTTGCAGCAGCACATACTGCAAAAGCATTGACTTTTTTAAAATATAAGCCAGATAGAATATTTTTGTGCATTTGCCATAGGCAAATAGTATTTTCTTCCGGACAATTTGATCTTACACTGCAAATTGTACACACAGTGCATGTTTCACTCACACAGGAATTCAGGAAATGGAGGCAAGAAATTTTCTGCAAAGGAAGGATTTTGCTCTAAGATCTTCCAAATCATCTTTTTTCACTCACTTGGTCAGGAAAGACAACTGGACACATATAGCATTCAGCACTCTCCTCCTTTTGAAGAGTACAGCGCTGTTAGACCACAGCGAAGAACAATAATGGAATTGTAACGAACAAGCATTTTGTCTTTGAGAGATCACTCCGAAAACATTAATTACTCAGCAAAGAGACCTTTGTTGTCTAAGTAAAAAATGAAAGCATTTTTGCTATCTAAGACTTCACTCAGATTCTGACCTTATGTTCTGAAAGTCAGAACCACCTGTGTGACTCAGTAGCTTTGGTCAGGTTCATGATAAGGTCTCTACAGAGGATCACTGCAAGGATGTAAAACACTTTCTGGTCAAACACTCAAGTGCTCATAGACTGCGCTGTTTATTCTGCTGCACCATGAATTTAAATCTTACTACCTCCAATTAAGAGCTGAAAATGCCTACATATACTTAAATATGAACATGGCTCATGTAACCACTTTAACAGAAGTCACTCAATTAAACAAATCACTGTAGCATGCACTCTGGTTTCATTTTTAAACCTTTTAGTATTCATTTTCATGAAAGAAATGAAAATAGACTTTTACAGAATACATAAAGGATTGAATCAATAACAAAGCGAAAAGTCCACACAGCAGTCTGCTTTATCCCACAGGACTGACTGATCTTAGGTACAAAAGTGTGATTGAGATGTTAGTCAATTCCGATATATATCTTTCCAATATGAAAAAAAAAAAAAAAAAACAAACTAGTGAACAGAAGCATTTAAGAAATGGAAACTGATAAAAAGTCCATAAGGCCAGATATTATATAGCCTAAGCTGCAAACCTAGCTTAGTTACTGGAAAATATTATTACTGACTTGATACAACTAAGGTGTGTGTGTAGGAGGGGGCAGGGCAAGTCCTTCCAAGGTGGGACAATGCACTGCTCATACTCCCATGCCCTAGAGCCTCTGGGACAGCCCCAGAGTGGCTGGCAGTCACTAGCACATGGGACACGGTGCTCCACACCACACCTCTGGAGCCCCTAACCCAGCCCCAGGATGGATGGCAAACTGAAAGCCCCGCCTGGGGGGAGAGGGGAGTCCACAGTGAGCCAGAGCAGATAAAAATCTCATGGAGGCCTCCACGTGTTGCATCCCTGATGTCCTTGGCTAGGACCACACTGGAACCACAGTGGTAGCTATCCTTTTGCTTTGTCTTTTTCTTTCTCTCTCTTATTCTTCTCCTAATTTCCTCTTCTTGAAATCGGGGTAACTTAAATTGGATGGACTGGAGTTTGTCAAGTCAATGCTTCATGAAACGCTTAATTGTGACAGAATGTTGCCTCTAAAAATTGCCAAGTTCCCTTATTTCCTCAAGTTTGCCAGTAAGTTTGTTGTTTAACCTCCTGAAAAACATTGTTGCACTTTTTTTCCTTGTGCCCTCGCAGGGTATGAAAAACCCAAAGCCCCTTTAAGAAACTCACACTGCGACATTGAGGGCTTGCAGTTGCCTCTCATCATTAGCACTGCAAAATTCTGTATCTAGAAAACAAAGCAAGTGTCTTAAAGCACACTAAACAACCTATCAAAAAGAATTTTATTCTCTTTAAAAAGCTCTTGTAAAAAAATTGCCTAGGAAAGGTAAACAGCTAAGCATTACACCTACATCACTCAACACACCCTACTCCAAACCAAAGACCACACATTAGTTTTCAGTCATTTGATACTTTATCTGGTCACTTCTGGCTTCCTCCTACCTGCTCCTGCACAAACCTTGTTTTATAGCTGAGACCTGTTGTCAAGGCATGGGCAAGATTCTAAAGGACCGAAGCCTGCAGCAGGGGCTATCAAGTACATTCCTTCTACTAATTGTTAAAATCTTTTCAACTCTAAGTGGTTGATATCCAATGTGTACTTTTACTACAACTGAAAAAATATTTTAACTTGATGTAAAAGAAGACCCGTCTTGTGCAGCAGAGAAAGAAACCCAGCTATGCAAGTCTGTGAGACACTCACTGGATTATCATGTTAATTATTGACTTGGACCAATTCAAGTGGGAAGGGTCAGGGAAGAGAGGGGACAAGTTAAATTTCATGCAGGTGAGGTGACGCCCTATCCCATACTCCAGCCCCTTGGAGTCTCCCTGGACAACTGCAGAGCAGCTGCCAGTCAGGAGCAGCCTCGGAGCACCCCTCAATACCACATCTCCCTAAACCAGCCTCTGACTGGCTGGCATACTGAGGACATTGCCCCTCACCCCTTTGTGACCCAGAGCTCCAGAGTGGTCAGTGGGCTGTAATTCCTGCCTGAGGGCAGGGAGGTGTGGCCACAGAGGGGCCAAAGCAAATAAAAGCCGCAACATGCGCTTCCCATGCCGTTCAGATCCTTCTGGAGTCCTGGTACCTGGACCTATTCTGGATCTAGGGGTGGTAGCTATAATCAGCTACCACCTATTATCTTTGTCTTTCTTTGCTTCTTCTTCTCCTAATAGCCTTTCTTAATATTTTGCATAGCTTGAGACAGGATGGATTGGATTTTGCTAAGTTGCATGTTAGCATGGGCTAAGTCAATGCTTTGTGGAATGCTTTATTTTGGTTGAATGTCACCCTTTAAACTTTTGCCAAGTTCCATTATTTTCTAAAGTTTACCAGTAAAAGTACCTCCTGAGAAAACATGTGCAGTGTTTCTCCTTTGCACTCTCTCCTAAGGCTTTAAAAGAACTAAAGGCTCTTCTAATAAATTCAATGGGTGAATTTTTGAAGCCTCGTATATTTTTGAAGTAAAACCCCATTCAGCGAGCTTGTAGCTTAGAGCCTGGGGTCTTACAGAGTCATGCATTAGATTGTTTTAATCGGAGATCATTACTACTCTTGATCTTAGCCCATCCAAAACAAGACACAGAAAATAAGCCAATTGTTTCCAAGCTGAACAACTTCCCAGTGTTGAATTTTAAAAGTCTACTTCTTGAAGGCAGTTTTCCATTCTCTTGAAATATTGTATCAAGGTTTCACTGATATTTAAAATTTGTCAGTGTGATTCTTTCCCTCCCCCCGCCAAGGTCAGGCTCACACATCATGCCTTGAAGTATCAGATGGAAGCTTTCTTATATTTTTCCTTGAAATCCAGATTGAACTCAAGTTTCTACTTGGAATCCATGACTTCCAGCTTCACTCATCATTCCTCAATAATTACCACACAGCATCAACACCAGCCAAGAAAAACAGTAACAACCCAACCTCCTTGAGCTTGGCTACTTCTAGGATTTCTCTGTTAGCAAGTTCCATATGTTTTCTTCATCTCAAAATACTATTGTCTCAGTTTTCTTCCACTGTTGCATTGTGAGTCTCCTCTTGATACTTAGAAAAGGTGCCAGTAGGTAACTCTAGGGCCTTTCTGTGACGTCCAAAACACAACACAGACCTCCTCCATAAGTAGACTTAAGAAAATGTCAAAACTGACACTATGACTCAATAGTTTAAAAAAGTGGGGGGGGGGAGGAAGTTTACATGCCTTACTAATACATATTAAAAAACCCCTCTTGTTATTGCTGAGTTTTGTGCAGCACAAAGGAAGAATTAAGTATTGTTACACAGTCTGCTAAGCAATTTTCATACCACTGAAACTGCAACACGCTACAATAAATTTTATTTAACAACAACTTTTTTTGACAGATAGGAAGTCAATACAGAAGCCTTTTGAATGTTATTAATTTAAATCCAATAATCATCACAAAAGCTACCTTTTAACAAGAATTTCTACTGTGGAAATGGCATTTGTTTTTCAGACTGAAACAAGCCACTTAAAATGTTTAAAGTATGCTTCACTTATGCGCATTTCAGCCCTTAAAATAGATAATTTTTATACCGTGGTCAGAATTGGCTGTTGTCAGTTCTTTATAGAAGCTTTCTGCTTATAATATATTTATGCCCTCTCAAGTGGTTAATCAAGGATTCTGTTTAGCATACTCACACTTAAAATTGTTTCATAATTTGCAATACCAATGCTCTCTAACCCCTAAAAACCGAAAAAACAAAAACAAAAAACCCACAGACAAACAAACAAAAAACCACGAGGAAAACAGAAAACATCATTGCCCCTTCATTGCCCCTTCTCCTGTTATTCATTTTGCTTTTTTTATTAAAATCAAGCAAATCAAAATCCACAGTCATCTCTCAAACTTGAAATACCAGATAGTCAAGCAAAAATAAACAAAAGTAAGTTTCTGAACTTTAAGATATTTCTGACATATCTTAAATATTTAAAGAGAAATCTGATTTCCATTATGATTCTTTCAGCTAATCTCAAATGATAAAATACTGAGTCAAACACATTTTTTTAAGTCATAACTTTGTCCTGAGGTTCTGACTGAAGACTTTTTATTAAGTAATCTAACAGCATTTCACAAAATTAGGCTACAAGTATTTAGGAATCTGTGCCAGAAGAGCAACGAAATCCTCCCCCTGTCCCCAAACACCTATGACCCATTTATTACTAGCATTTCCATCCTTTTCATCTTTAGTCACAATGATTTATCTTTTCTTTTCTGATCAATACATTTATAATGACCAACCTTTTGACTGAGCTCTTTTCCTCAGACTATCTTCACAAGCTCAACCTTTCTTCAACCCTTTATAGCAATTATTTCCAACTAGTTAAGCTCAGAAATTCTTACTTTTAATTAAAATATACATTAGTGAAATACACTGAAAAACCAAGCACATCTCCTTAAAGTTCATTTTGAAATCAGAACTGTGATGTGTTTCATCAACAACAAAATATGGTTGCACAACTAAATTTCCAAGAGTATTAAAACTTCTTGACTTTTTTTTTAAATTAGTTTTTCTGTCAGTTTTCTGAAGTGGCACTGAACACGTTCTCAGTACTCACTTTCTGTTAACACACTATCAGCGACCTGTATCTGGGTTTTTTCAGAGAAGGTTTGCATACCAAGATGTGTCAGATCAGTTTCAACCACTGTAGACAGGAAAGAAGAAGCAGAAATGATGTGCAGGTCATATACTAATTCTCGTGACAGATGGTGACAGGGAAAAGGGGACCTCAGTGTTTGCAGAAGTTAATGGAAAGCTTCATTCGTGCTGAAGATGCTGGCCAAAGCTAGTGTAAAGCCATCACCATCATGCACTGGAAATCTTCCACCACAGTTCATGCCAATTGCTCCACACAACTCAGAAGCCACTGGCAAAGGAAAATTATTTGGACACGTCAGGCCCCTGACTACTCAAAAGTATGGTGATACCAACTGGCACTAAAGTGTGGGCCAAGAAGTATGCTTTGAAAGGCAAACCATCCCTGCTGCTGCCATGGACGTTAGAGATGTATCACCATCTAATCTTGACTTCCATGATAAATTCGGCCCTTGATCAAGGGGATCACTGTTTGTTCCTGGCTTGCTCAATACAATGAAAACATTAAGATCCCAAAGATTTATTTTCTCATGCAGACATTTTGGATGTTGACAGGACATTTTAGACAGGAGGCAGTTCCTTCTTCAAAGGCTCTCCCCTTCAGTAACATCAAAATCTGGCAAAGAGCACAGAAATTTCTTTAATATTTATCTTTCAGATAAACCACGATGTGGTGAAACAAGAAAAAGAAGTCTACAAATACCACCAAGGATCCCAACATGCTCTATGCTTTCCACTCTACACCAGGTAAATCCATGAGCAACATGACATCCTGTCATAATAATAATTCCACCAACAGATTATGAAATTTTCACCTAATAAATATTTCTATTTCACTATATACACTGAATTTTTATTTCAATCCACAAAGTTTTATATTTCTGTTATTTCCTGGTCAGTATTATAAAACATTTAAGCATCACTTTTAATATTTACAACCTTCACACTTCTCTATTTAGAAACATTCATATTTCTTTACATAATCTATCTTGCGAGTTGACATTTTTTCTTATTAGCCTAACCAGCTACTGTAATACAGAAGCAAAGTCCAATCTGGCAGCAATTTTACGCAATTATCTTCCCCATATTAGACCTGATCAGCTGTTAAATCTAATAATTTCTAAGCTTCCTTCTTTTTGAAAACTTTGAGTATGACTCCACTGCTTACATATTTCAAGATTTTACAATAAAATATAGATAACTAGTCTGTAGAGTAAATAGTGTTTTCTTAAGGTATTCCTAATGAGTCTCTGCTTTATTCATAAGTGTAGGGCACAAACAAATTCTTGAAATTTTAAAAAAAGCATGGCAAAAGTTTCTGATTTTTATGGAAAACTCCCACAATTTTAATGGCGAAAAAGATAACTTAGGGTTAAAAGACAGGAAAAAAAAAGTGATTTTTGCACGCACATGATTGAAATATCTATAAAATTAAAAATTTCAAGTCAGATGGCATTCATCAAGAAGACAACTTAGAAATTGTAATAAAATGCAATCACTCTCATTACTTAAGTCATTGAAGAACTATAAACAATAGCATTGTACACTAAGAGTGAGAATAATCTCATATTGACAGTTTATTAATATAGTATTCCAGTCAAAAGAAATATATCCATAAAGTTTTGAATTACATACATAATTTACCGGAAACAACTATTTGCTCATCAGGGAAATCAAGCAATGCCATATTATTTAAGTACCAATTAAGTACTTAGATTATATATCTAAGTTCTGGAATTAAGTGATGGTTCAAACACTGCATTTTCATGCAAAAGAACCCAAATGTAGCAGAGAGATATTGCAAAAATATTGCCTTTCTAATACATTCATAATAAGCTACATCATTAAAAGAAACTTGTGACAAGAAACCCTATTATTGGGCTAAGCGACAGGTATTCCTAAATTTGTCCCTTTTAACTGATCATTTTTCCTTTCGTGAAAGTCTGTACTTTGTTTATTCACTGCTCGAATGATAACCAGGCAGGAGAACCTGGATATCACCTCTTGCTGAAACAATCACTAATAATACCATCTGTTTGCAAATTCAGCAGTGTGAACATTTTGAACAGTCTTAAGCAGGACTCACTTTTTTCTGCAGTTGTTTCTTCCACTCCTAACTGAGACAGGTCCTGTGACCCACTTTCAATAATACTGAGAAGGAGTCTAGTAAAAAACAATGCCAAGCTATAAAAGGCGACAATTGCGATCACCAGAAAAGTTAAAACCAAACCAAAAAACCCCAACCAATCCACAGTTTGATGTGCTTGCAAAGGCTAACAAGAAATTATTTGTTTGGTATTTGAGACCTCAGTAGTTCAGGACATTTAGAAAATGAAACTCAAAATCTTTCATTTAGTGGCAACAATGCTTTTAGAGTGAGACCTTGGTATAACAGAATGACATTGATGCAGTCCAGGTAAATCTGTTCTATGTATCACAGAAACTGTTTCATATTAACAATGTACTGTTGTGCCATGTACACACAACAAAATTTCCACCCTGATATTAGATCTCCACTCACGCCCTTTAAGCAGGAGCACTTTTTTACATACTGTTCTTTCTCCAGTTCTTTTACATTAAGATCAAAGATCTCTAAAACATCCCTCTATGAATCAGAAATCCAAAACACCTTTTCAATATTCTTTGGTTTTCATTGCAAAAAGGTATGGCATTTTAAGTTAAATTCAGTAAAAACCAGGACCGTGCACTACTGACCTGCCGAGGTTTTGGTTCAACTTGGCTGTATATTGCAAGTGGGTCTGACTGAGCAGGCATTATGTAAATGGATGGACTTAAATAAAAGGCAGTGCTCATGTATTAATCCAAGGCCTGGGGTGCTTTCAGAGTAGGCTGGAGACAATCCCAGACACCTGGCTTTTGAAAGACCACCGAGGGAATATGCAAGGGAGGAGGGGGCAGGGAGGGAAGGTCAGCAAAAGCAGCCTGAAATAAAATTTAACTAAATTCAAGCATATCTCAAAGCATCTGGGTCAGCAGCCTTGGAAAAGTTTCTTTTTAGTTATCAGATGCTGAAATATACTTTTCTATCTTAAGGATATAGAATGCTTTCCAAAGCAATGCATTATTACATGCTTCAGGATTCAGCAAGAAGTACTACCTAGAAACAAGATGTTTTTAACTATAGCTTCAGAATGCATTTTGTCTTGGCAGCTTCAATGTTTACAGTCTCTACCTTAAGCCTCTCTGGAAAAAAATGTAAAAAGCAACTGTGCCATTCAAATTGTGGAGATGCAAATCTGCAGAGCACAGACTTGGCTATCAGATGGAAAAGCTACTGCTCTGTAATCATGAACAACCAGGGGTTTAAGCTAGACTGGGCAGATGATAAAACATCAATATAATCAGGTACCCCATACTCTGTTTCAGCTGTCCCTTCTGTCTTCCCACATCAGAGCCTAAAGTAGGTTCTCCATAAACTGCCTTAAATAAAAAATAAAAAAATAGAAGAGATTGAATTGCTTTTCTCTTGGATTCTTTCTTTCCTCTTGACTATTTTCTTTGTAATGGGGCTTCTTTTAGGAGTTTTTCTTGAAACTTCTGAAGTAAGTAGGAGCAGACAGAACATTTGCTTTTTCTTCTTTCCATGATTTTCTTTACCTCAAGTTTATGACAGTCTCCTTACCTATATGCTTCTCCATGTTACTTCCCATCCATAGCATTGATTTTCAGTTATATATCCCTTTTTGGTAAATTCCTGACTCCTCCTTTCTCCCAATCCTGTTGCTGTTATCATCTTCTCACTTAGCCTCCTTCACATTCTCCATCTGATGCAGACATTTGCTTGCCTGTTTGGTTCTCCCCTCTACCAGATCTAGGGAAGCAGCCAGTGGACAGACATGTCAGCTCTTGACCAGGCCAACCAGCACACTGGCAGCTCTGCATCAATCCCATCATCTGCTGCCTTCCAAAGTGCTGACCCAGAGACAAGAACTCCAAAACCAAAGAAAGGATAACTGAAAAGCTACTGTGGGGAGCGGATGTTGATGCCAATGAAAGGAAACTTCTGGAAGCCTATCAGAACTATCTGATGAATTACCATCCATCAACTACTAGCTTGTTATAGGAAAAGGGTGCCACCTGGTGCCCAATCTATCTTCCTTTAGCTAGTCACTTAGCCTGCTCTTCTGGCTTTCTGTCCATTGTTCTCCAGAAGTTCATCTACTTTTCTACCACGAGTCCTCAAAACTTAACATACTCTGAAAGTCTCTTAATATCATGCAAATCTTAACAGACCTTGGAAGGTTTTTGAACTTATTATACTCTGAAAAGAAGAACAAAAGTGCAAATAATGTCCCAAACCAAACCCAGAACCTGAACTAACTACCAAGTAGAAAATGTCTAGTTTGCTCATCCAACAGGTACCCCATATAAATCAACCTGAAGACTTCTTGCTTAGTAATTAATTAGTAGGCCAGGATCATGTGCTGCCTCAAAGAATGGGACAAGAGGAAACGGAATCACTAGATCTTTGCTCTAGAAAACCTGTTTAAAAACATTAAGTGTTTTCCCCATTATTTTGCTTTTCACTCTATCTCACTGCACCCAGCAAAAGACTGCTTTTATTTCCTACAGTGCTGCTGAAAACTACTCCAAATGAAAGCAAAGGTATTTATACATCCAATTACTTGAGGTGGATATTTAATAATTTCTTGTCTACATAAAATATAAGGATCATACTGAGTCCAAAGTAGAACTTCTGTCACTGTTTATCACAAGAAAAAGTCATGGTTTGTTTTTTTGAGTTTTGTTTGAGTTTTTTTGGTTTAGTTCGGTTTTTTGTTTTGGTTTTGTTCTGTGTTGTGTTTTTTTTTTTTTTGGGGGGGGGGGGTGGGGGTGTGGATATCTGCAATAAGTAATAACCCATCAGGAAGTGCCTTAGCTGGCTGCAAGACCCTCTGAGGCTGTCTGAGTTGGGGAAGAGATACTTCCTCTCATATTTGCTCCGTTCTACCTCCAAGCACCCAGCTGAAATTCAGCTTTATGAGACACGAATGCTTTCTATTATTCTAGATTTTCACATCTCTCTACTTTCCTGGGTCAGCTCAGTGGCTGTGTCTTGGAAAATGTGCATTGGCTCCAACGGTTGGCAACTTTCACTTTATGCAACTGTTTAGTACTAAATACAATATTCATGTGTCTGGGCAAAACACAGTTAAAGGAACGAAAATAAAACCCTTCCTATTGCTTATGTCAAAATTGAATTCATACTTCATTTGTCACACTGAATTGAATCACTTTATTTTAAGATTCCTTTCAATTTAAAGACAAAAGTACTTATTTCCAAGTACTTATTTATACTTAGACTAGTTTTTGATGTAGAGCAGCTGGATATTTTTTGCCATTTCTACATCCATCTTCTAACTACAGCATGTTGAGTGATAATGCGAATATATTTGACTTGCTTTTATTATTACATGTGGGCTGCAAATGAACTTCAACCCATTGATGCCTACAGAGTGCTGTTTTAAAGCTAGGTTTAAAGTAGCCTAGAAGAAAAAAATAAACACATATACTATTCCATTATGAGATTATTTTCCCTACTGTTTTGATAATTAAAATATTTTTAGTTAGTTTCATTTGGGGGAGGGGAAAGACAAACCACAAAGGAAAGCCTATTTTCCCTCCTGTTAGTCTAGAGATTAACACCAAATAAACAGTATTATTATTAAGAGCTTTCAACAGCCTTTCACTAAGACCTTGGTATAATTGTATTTAACAAGTGGGTGTACACAACATCTTCAAGTTTCTACACAACCGTGTTCTATATTTTAAGCTTTTAATTCTGTGTTTTACATATACTCACACATACACATAAAGTATTGAGTTAAATAATTACATACAGTACCTCCATACATAAATATTTATATACACAAAATTATACAAGTAATAATACACACTTGATACTTTAAAAATGTCAGATGATATAAATGTGATTGCTTTGAAAAAATCTGAAACAGAGTTAATAACTATACCCTAGTCATTGCAGTAAAACAGAAAGTATAGAAGAGAAAACGGCAAGTTAACACACATGATACACCTGCTAAATTTAACAGAAATATTATTGCAAAATCAGAGAAGGAACTGAAAATCCTAGTCCTTAAAGATAAGGCAATTTCTTCCTAGGCTAAAGCACACATTCTTTTTTAAATGTCAATATTCAAGTATATCTTTTCTAGTTGTGAACCCATTTATTCGTCCCAATCAGGCAACAGAGCTTCAAAAAGACAAATACCCATCAAGTACAAGGCTGTTGACTGTTAATTTACTTGGTTCCTTAAAAAATACCATTCTCTATGCTCTGATTAGTCATCATTTCCTGACCTATAGGCTGATGAAGTGATCAGCAGAGAACATGAGCTCTCCTATGAAGGAAATATATAAGAACCTTAAAACTAATAGAATATGTGAAATTTAATTTAAAACAGCATTACTAGCAAGCCATATTGTAAAACTGCTAACAAAAAATAAACTGCTTGGACTAGAAGTGAGAACAGAAGCTCTGCTCGCCATTACTCCACTGCAGCTCTCTGCATTTCTCTCTTGTTGCTAATGCTGTTCCCATAGAGAAATCCATAGGCAGAGCTGACAGAGGATTCCTTGGCAGGGCAGCTTCTTTAGAAATGGAAGCCAGCCACAACCAAAAGATAGAAGACACAAGATACTGTTAAAAAATATATCCATAGACTGTTATAATACCTTTCAATAGGCAATATTTGTGTGTAAATTATGAGATCTACTATGTATCCATCTGTTAAAACTGAAGCTTTACTATTTGCACATACATAGTTCCCAGTTATATTTTCTGAAAGCTAGTTTTAAAATTAATTTTTAAATAAAAATTTAAAAACCCTAAAAATCATGCAGCAAATACTAAGCTCACCAAGAAAACACAGATCACTGATTTTTTCCAAATCATATAAAAGCCCCAAGCCTGATATAAAACATTCCTATAGTTATCTTCTTAATGCAATATATAACAAGCATCAGTGAAAACACTGCTTCAGTCACTTAAAGATTTACACAGTCTGTAACATGGTTGACTAATAAGATTCTATTATATCTGCTCATTGAATACATGTAAGAGGTTGAGTTTTGGGGTTTTTTTTTTAACTTGGAATAAGATCAAAATGCTTGCAGATTTCAGATTGCTATTAGACAAAATAATGATATGCTAAACTAATTACAACTAAAGCAAAACCTGACTTACAACTAATTAAATTTTATTGCATCAAAATAAAGCATAGTCTTATTTAACACAGGGTACAGCTATAAATGTTTATGAACTCACCCGTCTGTATATTTATTTCAAGTAAAATGCTTAGGTCACACTGGCAAAGTTGGAATGTGGCATGATTTGGACACCCAACAGCTCACTTTATTAAGTCATTCATATGCAAGACAATAAAAATGATATAAACATTCCTAAAATTGTTGCTTATACTGCTAAGAAGCAAATATAAACAAGAAATTCTCCATTAGCATTCTATTTCATTTTCATGTAGATCTTCATTCCAGTTTAACAACAAGGTTTCAGTTTCAGGAATAGATAAGAATTAGACTTATGAGCTTAAGTTCAATTATCAAGACTTAGAGCCAGATCTTTTTAAAAAGCCTATTCAGACCTATAAAGATGCTGACAAGCAGCTTCCACGGAATATGAAGTTAGATACTTTACTTAAAAATCCCACTATTTGACCAGCTAGTATGTGGCAACAGTATTTTTAACTTTGGCAGAACACTAGCATGCTTGTACAAGCCTAAGTAAATAAATCAATGCTTCTAGAAGAACAGAGCAAAGCAAGAGGATTTAGACATCAAGAAGGAAGGGTGAATATAACCTCAAAGAGCAGAGAAAACAGAGGTTGAAAGAACCAGCTGAAACCACCAGACACCAAAGTTAAGCAGGAACAGCCTACAGCTTTTTTCTGGGTTTACTGACCCTTTGGAGTCTGAAAAGCGTTGTTCTCATTTTACTATTACCAAGCTATTTTTGCTGAGTTCATACCTCTGCTAAGTTTTTTCCTGCCCTTCTCCCCTTAGGAACCAAGGGCACCGCTACTATATCATTGGCTCGGGTGCTTGTTGATCTTTTCACAAAATCCTATGTTTTTCAACAAATGCTGCCTAATTCAGAGATCCTAACATAGTGATTTCATTAAAGAATAATAATAAAAAAGGCAGTAAATTTCCTTCAGAAAGATAAAGATGACCTTAAAGACTTAAAACCTAAAGGCAAACCAAACTCTCATGTGCTCTGCTTCAGTTCTGTCTCATCCACTCCCATCAATCACACAATCTCCATGTGTAAAATGGCTAGCAATGTTCATCCCTTCAAATCATGCGTATCTAAATCAGCATCCTACCATAAATACATTTTATTTATATAAGTGTTCTAGGCCATAACAATTATGGAAATTTGCCTTCCCCACCATCATGTAAAACTTTTCATCAGGCTGCACCAATAGAAAACAAAATGGAACAGTGAAGAGAATGGATTAGCATTTAACCAATTTTATGAACAACATAATTAAGCCTGGTTTGCTAATGTGTCTCTAGTCTTTCCTCTCCCTCCATATAGCTCATGCTCCAGGGCACTGTTAAGGTGTCCCCTCTCTACCAAGCCACCTAGATTCAAACAGTATGGAAAATCAATGCCTTTGGAATCTTCTTCTTACTCATGTTTATTTGAAATTGGCTAACAGGTTTATAACTATTACAGTGGGACTGATGCACACATGGCATGAGTGTGTAAACTCTGTTTCTTTAGAAAACCAATCAATAACTTTGAACAAAATAACAGCCTCAGAAGATAAAAAGCAGACAAATAAAGAAATAAAAGAGTGGCAAAACATAATATAGATGAAAAAAACCAAGGATGAATAGGAAAAACCCCATAAAGGTATAAGAAAAGCAATCATGTTACTGCTTCAGTTAGACCTATGCATTCTGCATGCATACATTTTATCACATTTCACTGAAAAACATGCTGGATTGTCTGAGCAGAAGAAAGGCATCTAACTATTGAATAAGTAGAGAAGTTAATAAAGCAGATATTCTGAAACAATTTTATGCATCAATGCACTTGCATAACAATCTTTTAAATATAACCATGATCTTCCTATTGAAGATTTTTATCAATTTGATACAACTTATTTGCAGCAGACTGAAACCACAAGGGGCTTGCTACCTTAACTTCAATTTCCTAAAAAATGTTTACTTTCTTCCAGATGGCAAGATTAAATTACATAAACACTGTCAGCAAGTTGAATCCTCAAATGTATTCATTTCCAACACAGAAGCTTCAAAACCATCTATAATTTTGTTACTGATGTTTGGAAACAGCTGTAGCTGACATGGCTTTGTGTTGTATATGTCAGCATTAAAGCATTAAATATTCTTAACCCCCGATGGAACAAACCTGCTCTATTAGCAAGACACAGAATAAGGCACTTCCGAGAGTAGTACTACAATAGAAATCTCTTGTTAGTTCATTGATAAACAAAAGTCAAAGACTATGTATCTGGCTTTCCTCAGGAGAAATGCTGGAAGGAAGTCTAAAATTTAAGACATACTGGTATTTTTAAATATCACATGGTTTGAGTGACATGTCAAGCTTACTCTCTAGCTAGAGAAAAATATTTTTTAGATAATTTTATAACCCTTTTATTACTTTTTTAAAGTAATGACATAATGCAGTTAAGAATCAAACCTCAGAAAAAATAAAAGAAGAAACTTTTATGTTCTGTTTTTTGTGTGCTAATGTAAAAACATAATTTATACAAATGATGTATCATATGAGTAAATCAAAATGTATACTTCTGAACAGTATTCCTTGGGAAGGGTCTTTGACATGACTGAATGCCTCAGGTACATTCCTGAAGCCAAAAACCATGCTGGTACTTTCACTTAAGTCAGAAAGGTCAAAGCCCAGGAATCAACTGCAAAGCTACTTCGGTCTTCTGGTTATAGGACTGACGAATAGAGCAACAGCTTAAGACCATTAGGAAAAAAACAAGCATTTTTATATATATAAAAAAATTATATATATAAATATAGCCAGGAAGGAAGGTGGCCATTCCGCTTTGGTGCAACAGAAATCTACCCATTTATTGGTGATCTCAGTGGGGCTGAGGGAGCAAGAACAGCTTCAACTGTGAATGGAATGAAAAACAGCATCTTTTTAAACTTACCTTACACAGATTAAAGAAATTAATAAATGTGTGGCTTTTTATACACACACTGCACACATATACACTTTATGTACACCAAGCACATATACAAGTCTGAAAGCCCTGTTCTATACACACTCCTGACCCTACTAGTTAATGGCATTTTTACATTAGGGTGAGTAGGAGAAGATACTTATAAGTAATGCTGCAATTTTCTTGTTTACACTTATTTAAAAGAACTTCCTTTATAAAATGTGCCCAACCTAAATTGCCCACACCAATGGAAGCCTTCTAACCAGCTTGAATGGAAGCGGAGAAAGATCCTGTTACTGTGGAAAAAATGGAAAGTGAGAGAAAAAATTGTGCATAAGCAACATGATTCTTTGTACCTCATAGGGAATTTTGTGAACCCTTGCAAAAAAATTAGATGATAAATTAGGGTTGCCCTAGAGAGTTCAGCATTTCAGCAGATCACATGAAGAGATCATTGGTCTTAAATAATACCAGAGATATTTTCCCCTTGCAGACAGCACAGCATTTTTTTTCTCAAATGTTTCCTGAGGTACATTTTGAATTCAGCATGTTTTTTCATTAGACTTTCACGTCTTTCCCCTTTCCCTTAGTTTTCAAGTCAGTTTTGGCAATTGCAAGAAAAGCTCTTCTGTTTGTCTGCTTCTAACCCCCACTAAACACTTCCAACTCCTTTCAGAGGGCTGCATGATAGGGAGGAGTAAGACTCATCTTTTCCCCGATTTGAACTCCACAAGCATTGCCAACCCACTTAATTCCAAATCTAAATGAAATTTAAGATTTCATTTCCTCACTTTTACACATGAAGATTCAGGCTGTTCCTTTTGTCCCATCAATTTAGGGTATGCTTTGGCAGCAGATACACTGAGCCGTATTCTGGGGCATCAAAATGAACATCGGCAGGAACAGACTGTTCCATCAATTTTGCCACCACTTTCCCACAGATGCAAGCTGTTCTGTGCCCTGCCATTGGGAAAAAGTTGTCCTGTGGCAAAATGCTAAAATAAGTATAATCACTATGATAAAAAAGCCACCTTATTTGAAATTTGAGGGGTTTTGCACATCTGACGTATCACACTGTTGCACAACACGTTGCACAGCAACAATTTGGATAAAGAAACAGGATAACAAAGTAGCAGAATAGGTATCTGGAAAATTATTAGTTTTCTTTGTAAATGTTTATATGCTTACTTACATGCTACATGAATAAGTGAAATCTTTTCTTAGTGACATAATACTCCAAAAAGAATAGGTGAATGATTTACAAAGAATAGCTTTTTTTCTTTTGAAATCCAATATAACCGTATATCTCATATACTTCTGCAATCTAAGGTAAAAAGTGATGTTTACACAAAGTATTTTGAAACAGAAAAATGTAGACTCTGCAGAAGGCACAGGCAACCTGATTTATAAGAAAACAGCATACAAAGTGACCTCTGTATCAAAGTTAGAGCAGATGCACACTTGCAAGGTCAGTCTACCATTGCTGTTCAGAGTAGGTCAGCTTTTGAAGACATATTACTGCAAGCACACTTGCCACCCTGACACAGACCTCACAGGCACGAGTCTACCTTCACACTAGACAGCTTAACTAAAATGCCTGTATTGCTTAAGAAGGACACAGTGTCCTACACTGACACTCCCAATACTTACATACCTATGTAGTATCAATTTCAGTTGGCATATAGTCTCACGTTCAGACTTTTACTTTACCAGATGAACTAACCTCGATTTACCATCTTAGGACAAAATCTTTTCATTTCACTAAAATCATGGGGATGGAGCTGCATCACTATAATTCACATGGATGTCAGCAGAGACAATTATCTGGTCCTCAAATCTGGCGAAGTAAGTCTGTAAAACCATCCAATATAATTGCTTGGCATTAGTACCAGAACAGCATGACTTCTCCTGCCCACTGCATTTGTTAACCCCACACCAACTGAGCAAGCCTTTACCTTCATCCTGAACAGACCACTCCTTGTACACTAGCAGTAAGGAACTCCACCTCTGGGAGTTCACTGTACAGAGCACAAAGCCCCATTAGGCAAAGTCTAAAACAAGAAATAACTACAACAGCTGAACGGGATCACTAGGTATCACGTGTTTTCAAAAAAAAAAAAAAAGTATTACATTAAACATTTTAGTTATCCTAAAAATTAAAAAACTCTACAGTCAGATGTTCTGTTCTGCACATCACTTCAAAATAAGAAGTGATTTCCATTGCATGTGGAAATGAAAGAGCAGCTAAAAATGACACTAAAAAAAAATGGAGAAAATAATAAGGAATTAAATCAACACTGAGCCAGAGTAGCATACAAAAGTTAAGCTGGAAGAGCTACCAAATAATCTAGTCATCCTTATGGACAAATCAAAACCAATCATCACAGACATGTACCACAAATTGTTAATTATCAGCTGACAGTAGAAGAAAAAGAAAGTACATCTCTTAGAACTAGAATTCAATTTTCTGTCTCTTTTCTGAAGTACAATGTATTAATTCCAGTGCCTTCTGAACAGTGACCCATGGACCAAAGCAATAGGCAAAGCTGCATTTCATGATTCACAGTTCACCTATTCAGATTCACCTGTTCAGATTCTCTCTCTAAAGACAGCTTATAAATCTTACTTCTCTAACCCTACTTTTCCAAGTTGTTCCAAGGACATTACATAACCGAAATCAGAGGAAAGGCAACAGATGAAACATTCTCTCTGTTCAAGTAAACTGTCCTTAATCTCACAAAGCGCAGGAGATTTTGGAGACTAAATGTTTTACACACTAAACAAGTACACCTTTTCCATCTCAGTTGTCATCTGAGAACTTTCTAAACACACAATGAATACATCATCTGATTAGGAATTTTCCAAAGATGATTTTCCCTCTTGAAATAATAATCTCTACTGGTGAGCTGCATCCTGCATCCTAGCCTTTCCACACAAGAAAGCAGCAGGAGGGGTGACAGATTATGGACCTAAAGGGGCTGAATGCTGCACAGAGTCTTCCTCCTTCTCCACGGGAGTACCACTCAGCCAGAGGCTCAGCCACATCCACACAGCCTCTCTCCCCTCAGCACACCTCAGCCACTGTTTGAAACCAGATGAACATTAACTGCTCCACTGAGTAAACCAGTAAGTGAGTAAAAACCCAATAGAGGTCAACAACATTCACATTTACTGGGACAACACCTGCTCAGCCCGGATTCATAACACAAAACATGCCAGAATTATCATATTATTATCAGAGTTCACATCTTCTTTTGAACAGGCAACTCAGACTGATTCATGGGTGGAACATGCTGCTTTATGTCATTGTCTTTTCTTTCAGTGCTCCCTTACAGAGAAGCATGCGCAGGCTCCAAAAATTGGCAGTATCTTGACCTTTATAATGTTTCCTTTCCTCAATAATGATGACTCTCATCTATGAGACTCATCTATGAGTCAATATCAAAATTCTCTTAAGTGGTAACTACACATATAGAAGTAAGCTGATGATTCAGAAAAGTAACAAAAAAAATTATTTTTAAAATTCGTATTTTAACTGAAAGTTAATAATTTCTTATAGCAAGCAAATTCTGGGTCATACAATGTCTTTGCCAGACTACATGATTCTGTGAAATAAGTTCATATAGCTGCTACTGAACATTTTTATACTGCTGAGGGAATGGAAGACAATAATTTTCTACTCATTTTAACGATGATCTATACAAATCTGTGAAGTCAACTACCTACTAACAGTTCTATACCACCAAAACAATGGACTTCTATTACTCAAGTTGAAGGACACACTCATAAGTGTCTAGATACAAAACATTCCTCCTCAGTGATGTTATCTTTAGTTCATAGCTTTAAAGCATAAGATTCAACTAAGAAAAAACCAACAAATTTACATTTAGAAGACACAATGTACACCTTCATGGGAACATTTTTGAGACCACTTAATTTAAGGCCATACCTGTGCTACCATGTACACTCAAAAACAATCACTGCTTTCACTGATGGTAGCAGCAAGAAATTCATAGTATTAAAATGTGTGAGCTGCTAAGACTATCACCTAAAAACACTATAAACATGGTAGTCAGCACCTTGTTCGGTGTTAGATTAGTCAGCAAAGTTTTGCAATGAAATGTAACCACACTGGAACTAGGAAGCAACAGTGGTGGGTGATTTTTAAACTAAGGGAATTGAATGAAAATGTCTTCCACTTTGAAGCGTGGTCATATTTGAGGACAGGCAACTCATAACCACAGATGACACATTATCTTCGTTCTATACAGAAGAAAATGTGAATGCTTCCAGAAAACTCTAAGACAAATTAATGCACCAAGTCAAAATTAAGGGCAAGTCAAAAATAAACCTGTAAAGAACAAGAACCATCTTCCATACAGCCTAATACGGAGTCAAGTTATATGAGGGCTCTACTCCTAACTTTTTGTGGTCCTACAAGCAAATCATCTTTCACTGCCTCAGTGGTCAGGTCGGTAAAATAAGGCTAAACTTCATAAGTTTTATCACACCTAATAAACTCCACTGGTAACTTTTATCCATGAACAACTGAAAGGAGTTTACAGTGTCAGTTGTGTTTCAACCTGTAATGACAGCAGTCGTTCCACTCTTACTGGGGGGGAGGCAAACAAGAAAGTGATTAGAGGGCAAACTCAGGATACCTGTGCATACAGGAATAACCTGCTGAATTACATCAGAAACACTGTGCTGCTTATAACATGAGAAATAAGGATTTGTCTTTTAAACTATTTCATTTTGGACCTGTTTACTTTGCCACATTATTTTCATTTTATATTTCTACCCTTTGCATGTACAAAACCAGTCCATGTGATCCAGGACCACAGTCTGACCCAAAGGAACTGGCAACTGTTCCTCCAGAGAGAACTAAAGTATGATCCAAAAAGGGACACATGCTTAAACTCAGATTTGGGCTAGGAAAGTGGTAACACCCCTTACAAGCAGAAAATGGTCATTTTTCCCATCCTTGCTTTTAATAGGTACGCAATCATGTTGTAGATACATGTTCACTTTATACCACATAATTCCTTTTAAAAGTGCATTTCCAGCCTTCTTAGCAATTTCATATTCCCAGCTCTGGCTACTGATCCTTTCCTCTTGCATGCCAGCACTAGCAACTGTACTGTGGCACAAAGAAACACTTGAAAAATTGAGCTAGCAAAGACTAACCCCACAAAAAAGAAAACGAAAATTAACTTGGGGTGGGGGGGGAAACAATAAAAAAATCTTTCAGACTGATAAATTCTGGTTCAGCCCAAAGGCGTACCAGCACTTGTGTCAGCACCAGGAACGAAAGAAAAGGACACTTCTGGCAGATTAAAGGAAGCTGTGATTTTTCCCCTTTTCAGATGCAATCCCTAAGCATCACGCTGCAGTGACACATCCCCCCTTCTTTGCCCTCTTCTGATCCAATGAATTTTTGAGTTGTTCATGGGAAGCAGAACAGCTCCAACAGGAAAAATAAAAGTAGCAGCATCATAACATATAGCTAAGTGACGATGACCTTCTCCAGGAAAAAACAGGAACTGAACTGTGCTGTCTCAAAACCACAAGGCTGTACAAGGCATAACCATAAGTCCATCACAATGCAGCATTACCTGCTGTCACATCAGCTGGTACTAGAGGGTAGGGTTAAAGTGTGAAAACCCCAGTGATCCCCTTATAAATCCATGTCTGGAAAGAGAAATAGGTGGGCGGAAGGAAAGGCTACATAAATAGCTGCATCTCCTCTCTTTCAGGTTTGTTTCTCAGACAAAATCAATTCCAGGTTAGTCTTTCCTTAAAAACATCAAAAGGCAGAAACTACCAACACAGGCATCAATAGCACTGGCACTAGACTGACATCTGTTTTTTTAAAAAAACCTCAAATACAAAATGCATATGCTAGAGAAATCAGCCCTGTTATGTCCTCTGTAAACAAGTGCTGATTGCTGCAACATCCCTTCTGCTGCTGATCTAATTCCTAGAGAATTAATGTAATTTGAATACAGAGCAAGGGAATGTTAAATCATAGAATGGCTTGAGTTGGAAGGAACCTTAAGGAATATCTAGTTCCAACTCCCTGCCATGGACAGGAATACCTTCCTTTATACCAGGTTGCTCAGAGCTTCATCCATCTGTCTTGTAAGTACCTTCAGGTACTGGAAGGCTTCAGTTAGGTCACCCCTAAGTCTTCTCTTTTCCAGGCTGAACAAGCCCAATTCTCTCAGCCTTTCCTCATAGGAGACATGCTCCATCCCTCTAATCATCTTGGTGGCCCTCCTCTGGACTCTCAGTATCACTGCTTTTCTTTCTATAAAATGGGATATATGGGGAAAAATAACCCCACCAAGCAACCATGTGGTCCTGCTATAGGCACACATGCACAGTTGTTGGAAGGGTGAAAAAAAAAAATTAAAAAAAAAAAAAAAAGAGGCAGTCTCATATTTCAGTTTCCTCTCTATTATTTATGGTTTCTCTTGGTTAGCCTAGTCCCATAAGTGTTCTGCTGTGGTGCTGAGCATGAAACAACAATTCACAGAGAAGAAAAAACGTAAGTTGCAAACACATTTCTAGGACCTCCTTCCTCTTGTAGTGTTTCTAACTTAGTAAGTCAGGAAAATGTAGGGAGTGTGTTTTTCTTTTTTAAATAATAAACTAAAAAGTCAGTCCTATCCTTCTTATATTCCTGTTCTGCACCTACCACTAAGCTGTGGCTATCTGTTGAACTGGGTCAGTGAGCTGACTACCAAACTGGCAAAAAATAAATGAAAATTATAAAAATTGAAAAGAAACCATTCAAAATCTTTTTTAACTATATTGCTGCTGTGAACTCAGTATACAAAGAGGCAAACAGCTGAGCTTATATATGAGAGAGGGAAACAAAGAGGACAAGTTGTAAAGGGTACAGGATGGCAATTTTAAATTTTTAAAGAAAGTACTGGCAGCTTATGAAAGCTTAAAATGTTAATCAAACCAAAGCCTTACTGTTTTTTTAAGACAGTTATGAACCACCACAGAGGAGATGAAAGAACAAGCAGTTCCTGCACTTGTCACGCAAAAATCGTATAACCCATCTTCTACAAGCAGAAATTGGTATCTAACAGTAATTTTCAGCCATAAGGGAGAAATGCTACAGGGCTGAGTGAATGGCACAATAAAGGAGGAAGAAAAAATATTAAGATCAAGTTTTCAGAATTCCTGGTACTTTTGATTTGTAGTATATGAAATTAAACTAACAATATTGGCAATGTTGGGGGGCGGGGGGAAGTCTACATCCGCTACCTACTTACATTTCTGACAATATCAATGAGCTACAAGAGTTTTAATAGTTAAACACAACCCAATTTTTTCACATTTTCTAATTTAAAATGATTTGAATTGCATTGAGCAAAAACATTCAAAATAGCAGTACAGTGCTTATTCGTTTATAAATAGGTAACTTATAAACATTTGTCTCCTGAAACAATATCAATGCAAACCATATTTAAAACATAAAAACTTCTACATATTTGCAGCAACATTTGTTTTTACTGTGCAGTTCATGTATGTTAATGTAGAAACCAAGGTCCTATTTTAACCTGGGGACAATATTGAATCTACAAATCAGTGATGAACAGTTTGGAAATACCTATAATTTGAGGCCAGTTATAACATTAAAAAAATAAGGCAAACCTGAAAATAATAATTTTAGTTCCAGTTAAATAAACCCTTAACTTGCACACTATTTTTACATGCTTTCCCAGCTGTTGATGCAGTTGGGTTGAGGCAGCATGTATGAAATCCAGTCTCTTTAGCTTAGATCACTAAATTGAGACTATGCTTTAGGCATTTCAAAGCAGTGCTACTGCAGAAAGTGTCCAACTTTCAAAGCAATGGAGAGAAGGTCATGACATGCCTTAAAGACCTTCACAAAGCTAGCTCGTTTGGGTGCCTAATCGTAGACAGACAAGATTCCTTACAGGCTGTTTCATTTATTTTCCTCCATTAAGCATGAAACTGAAGCACTGCAAAGAAGGGCTTCATAGGGCACCTGCCCCTAGGTTTCATTTAACTGCTTGTGCTCAGTGGACTGCTGCCAACAGAGTTGCCAGTTCAGGTGCACAATTGTTGTTCAATCCCACAATAAGTAAATGCTTTAATGTCTAATCTATAGATCCAAATGGATTTACATCAATTCAGTGTAATTCCTGGATTCCATTCAGGATAGATGTAAGCAAAGCTTCTTCACAGCTGAAAAGCGGGGAGTTAGTGAACAATTTTTTAAAATTATTTTTTCATTAATGTTAAGAAACCTGCACTGTAGCTTGTTACTCTTGCCCATTTTTTAACAATTCACATTAAAAAAAAAAACACTTTAAAAGAACCCCTACAGATTTGTGATTCTCATAAGTCAGTTAATGTAATCTTTAATCCAGTCTCATAATAAAAACCTTAACAAAAAGCTGTTAATCAGGGTTTTATACATGATGTTGCAAATTAACAGTAACGCTAGCTATTGTGCACTTAATATAATCCAGTAAACTTCTGTCATGTTAGCAGTGAGTATAAATAACAGGTATGTGCAATAAAACTAAGGGTTTTTTTCTTTCTAAATATTTTAATTAATTGTATCAAATTTGTAGTGCAGGAAAACTTACTGCACCTAATAATAATTTGAAATAAAGGCTGAAACAAAGACTTCTTTGTACAGTCCTTTTTTTGTGCCTAGTATATTTTAAAAAAGCTAACTTGCATAGGTAAAATACCTCTTTTCAAGAAATGCCTTGAAGTTTTTAACAGAGAATCCTATTTGTGCTTGTCCACTCCCATAGATCCTCTTGATGAGTTAATAGGGACAATCTTATACAAGCAGGGTTATAAAACCCTAACATAAATTCATTAAAACTGATTAAAACAGAAATACAACTATTTTAATTCTGAGCCTATTAAACCAAACTATACTTGGAAATGTATTTAACAGAATTACAACTGGCAACACAGAACTCAGATGCGACACCCAGCTAGTACATGCAACATCCCCAAGAGGGACTGCAGGCTTGGATCTGCAGAATAATTTAGGTAGGACAGGACTTCTGAAGGTCATCTTGTCCAAAACCATACTTAAAGGAGGACTATTTAAATCAGATCTGTGCTACCGAGAAGTCTTAACCTCTAAGTTAGGAACCTGGAGACAATGTTCTTAATGGAGACAACTCCCAAGAACATGCCCCCAGTCTCAACAGCAGGACCACACCCAAGAACTGTCTGGGGGTAACATTTATCAGTACAGACCAAAATGCTATACAGACACTCTTCAAGAGCTAAGCCATATAGATGTTTGAGTCCCAACATGCGGGAATCTATAGCATAGGGTTTAATATGGTAGTATAGAAGTAACTTCACTGTGCCCCCTTTTGGACCAGTGTGCCCTTTGGTGCAGTCCATCAAATAAACGGTCACTAGATTTGCTTATTCAAAGTGCTGAGGGTGGGGGTGGAAATCATCTTAAATACATTTAATAATAAAGTTTAACTGAGGAGTAGAGTGCAGCCAGACCGCTCAGTGCTTTATGGACTCTCCATAAAAAATGAGCGGATTGTCAAGTATTTACTAAAAAAAAAAAAGACTCAAAAAGCAAAGGTAGATTTATATCAGAGCTTATGGGAAGAGCGTGCAAGCCCAAATCAAGAGGAAAAAAAAAGAAAAAAACATTGATGATTCTCAAACTCTCCTCATCTTAGACATCTCCTCATCTCTCTGAAAGCAACGAGCCTAAGCCTATATTCCACTGATCACAGGCACAATGCCTATTCATTACACAGTCTCATTGAAGTCCCTGGACCTACCACCTGAACAGATTATTTAGAGATTTGCAGAACTGGACTCAACACCACTCAATTTCCTATTTCTGTATCAAAGTTACACTGAAGAATTCAGACAATGCATTCAAGAAAACATGTATGCCCTATAACTCATGTGATAAAAATATAATACTTGTAATCTGCAAGAAGAAAAAATCTGAACTACTCCCAGGTTATATATATATAAAAAAAATTAAATAGCCTTGTATTTTCCCTGAATAAATAAATCTGATATCATAATAATCACTGAAAAGCAACCAATGGAAAATTTTGTATCAAATAAGTACCAAATATTCTGCCCTAGATCCTTGAATGAATTTTAATGAGTGCTGCCATTTTGACTGAACAAATTTTTAATTTTGGACCTCAGGAATTTTATCTCCTGATGACAAATTAGGGAGAGAAGAGAGGAACATTACCACTCACATTCCTTTTTTAATGACAATATTAAAACCTCTAACAATGTTAAAATATCTTCTTTAAAAAGAAAAGTTTACGTAAAACACCAGATATATTAAACTTCTATTACTGAGCTGCACTGATTAAGTGAAAGTTGACATATGCAGCTAATATTAAATTTAGAAATTAAATACCTGTCCATATTGTATGCAGCCTAGCTGGAATTCACTAGATTAAACATACTAATTAATTTGGTCATGGTGTGCTTTGTATTATAATTCAGCATTTATTTATGAGGCCCACATATTCAGTTTACTGAATTTAATGACTGCACTGTTCTTACACATATCATTAGAAGTGCTAACATTTTATATCATTAACCCTGTATCATTCCACAATTAACATAAAATTATCAAAAGAATAATAAAAGCAGCTATGCATTTTTAAGCCACTTAAAATGTCTCCAAATGTAATTATAACTATTTCATGCTAAGTAAAAGTAGATATTTCATTTTCATGCTAAGATATTCTTCACTCAAGAAAGAAAACAAAACTCCAGCTTTTCTGATCACTTAGTACTTCTACGTTTCCTGCAGAGCACAGTCATTCATAGATGTATTTCTAGGTTATCATACATTTAGAAAGACTGAATTACTAGGTGAGTCCTCTTTCACAGTCTATTAGTATACAAATGACTGAAAAACTTCCTGAAAGGTGGTGACAATTTCTGCTCCCAACATTTACTGAGATGTCACTGTAGACTTCAGACCCTAAGTTTTCTTGACGCCTCCCAACATGCTGGCCTCTGCTGAAATCACACACTTCTGCAATTGTCAGGTAAGCAAGAGAAAGTGGGGGGAAATCCTCCTATAATATTGTATTGTAGGCTTACTCAGTCAAACCATACTGAATGTGCATATAGAAAGCTTTTCATTCATCTGCCATTAATTTATATAAAAATCAAATTAATACCATTGAAGATTAGATAAAATGTGTGTCTGTGTGTGTACTACCAGCAAAGCAAGGTATGAAAAACAAGTCTTCTTACTATCTGTACAGTACTAAAGGGCTCTCTTTGGCCTAAAATTTTTATTTTCTAACTAGTTATGGATGAAGGGAAATCAAATTTGAAGACTTATCATTTATCAGGATTACATGCCAAATGCAAGGTAGTACTCCTCAGCATTGCCAATTAGCTGTTTATTTGTTAGGGCTAAGCTCAATCATTTGCAGAGACCCAGCATTTCTCAAGTTCCATTATTACTTTAAAAATACATTTCTACCTTCCAGTACGGGAACAATGGTGAACAAATGGTAGTTTAGTAACTGCTGCCTGAATGTTAAGCCTTCCAATGGGCTCTGCCTTTGTTGTTAAAGCAATACACAGACACTCACAACTTGTAACCAAGATTTCAACCAGCTGATTTGCTGGAGTATCAAATCTTTTCTCAGTTCCTATTGTGTAGGTTTGGATGCTGCCACTCAACCTTTTGACAATGAAATCAAAAATATCTCTCAGGAGAGTAGGGAGACATCAAGCACTTTATATATATTCAGTAGCACAAATAAATAATGTCTTTCTAAGAAAAACTGATTTAATAACATGATTTATTTTCTGCTTTGCCAAGTTTTCTAACAGAATGAGCGTTTTTTTCTTTTACTGGAAAAAAACATGAGCCATGGTGCTTTTCAGAGGCACCAAAGCCTATTCAAATTAGCAATGTATTTTACAACAGGGGAAAAAAAAAAAAAAAAAAAAGAGTTCAAGTGAAACCTAAACTTAAAGTGTTTCCTGAGCAAAAATCCTATGCTTCATCACCCGGAAGGTAAAAGACATCTTCCCTGAGATGAATAAAGCTACGCTGCCTTGCTTTAGCTGGGCATCTCCTAGCTTCACAAATCTTCACACTTCCAGCTATAAAAACAAAACTACTCCCCCAATCCCAGCTTTTGAAATGTACAGACTCTAATAGAGCTGAGACGAAAGATATTAGCAATACAATCTGGCTTTAGATTTTTGTTAGACAACCATGATACTATTTGCTTTTATAAAGCTGCTTCACATTCATTAATCTCAACCATTACATCATTAAGAAAAGAGATTTTAAAATAAATTAATGATTTGCTGTGGCAAGTAATGTTTGATATTTTTGTGTTAAAAAGATGTATTATGGCTCCTGTCATTAGATTACAAACTTCCTGAGACAAGTGTTGGTCAGTTTATTTATGCAGGACTTTAAGCATAAAGTTTCATAGGATTTCTTTAGAAAGGTCAGACAAATGTTCAAAGGATTATAATGAGAATGGATGAGGCCTTTGAAGGACTATGCAGTCTTTCATTTGCTAATCTAAAGTAGCACTTATTAGCAATGATGATTTCTTCAGCCACTACAGTCACCCCCTCCGTGATTCAGACAAAGTGTATCAAGGACTTCTATGATTTAGAAAACTATTGCTGTATTATAGTAAATCATGCGCTGATTAATTTCTTTCCCCCTCCACTAAAAATTCTATTCAATTCCTGCCAAGAAAAATATTTAAAAATCTATATTTCACCAATTTTACTCTTGACAGGAGTTTTCTTAAAACACTAAAAATTGTCAAGACTCAAGGCGGTAAGACATATTAGTTCCTTTGTATGTTGGCTTAACCACTGTCAAGAAATACTATTAAAAATTCAACATAATATTGAAAAATAACACTAGCACTACTGATTTCAACAAAACACATTCTATGTTCCATACCAACACAGCTTTTCTAAATATTTTTCTACGGTGTCACAGGAAAAACTGAAGTTGTAATATCATAAGATTTTTACAAACTGCTGTTCTACACTTCAGTAATTCAGATGCAAAAATACAGATGTAAATGTTAGCTTTTAAAATTAAAAGGTGTATAGAATACAGATTTTATATAGTCATTATAAGATATTCTCCTTACTTTTAAAATAAATTACTTGAAAGAGTAAACAAAGTTGGCAAACCTGTTTTTCACTAAAAATTTCTGCCATCATTCAACCATTTTGCCAGGGATGCGAGGGGGGGGGAAATAAAAGAAGAGAAACAGAGACTATTATCACACAAGAGACTCTAGTATCACATAATTATAATCCACAGGTAACACATGTTAAGATTCTCATTGCAAACATTTATTAGAAGTGTGTTAAAAATACTTTTTTTATGAAAAAGGAAGGCAACAAAAATAATTTAATGTCTTTTCTCAAGCTAAAAGTGTTTTCTCTTACATAGGAAGACTGAATTTGCATTCATGAAAGCCTACTGTAAAAGTAATCCACAGTTGCTGTTATAACCTACAATACACAGTTAATATACTAAGACATTTTAACACAAAGAGCTACTACAGCCTCCCAGCTCAGAAGTACCCAGCAACCCAGGTAATTTGCTGATTTCAGTGGATTTGCACAGTACACTAATCAGTGCTGAATTTAGTACAGCACTTTGCAGTTTCTAGTTTACTGTTTTGCCTCCTGTATATCTAGGCACTGATGTGTACAATTAACTTTTTTGTAGACACAAACATACACATTAAATACCAACAAACTCAATCTGTTACACAGACTCAAGTTGCAAAATTTAAAATAATCAGGTCAGCTAGGCTTGAACTTATTTGTTGAATTTCAGACTAAATTATAGAAGTATACCCACTCCTTTGCAAGACTGAGGGCATATATCAGCACAAAACAGTTCCAGGCTTAAACTCCTTTTTTACCTCATGTCATTCAAGCACCAGCTTTGTGTAAAAAGTATTTTACAACAGTAAAGATACTGTAGGATGAAAGCATGTAATGTGTAGTCAGACTTCCATTTCAGTAGGTAATCAGAGAGACAGTTTGCATTATACTCTTTATTTTATAATATGTTTAAGATGTTATTCCCTCCATATTAGTTCAGTAGCAGTTATTACAGTTACAATATTAAAATGAACCTGTGCTGACAATGTTTCTTCCATAAAAAAAGACTGAACTAAGTAGTGAGGAACACTTACAGCCTGGTATTCGTAAACATTTTGTAATTTTATTAACGTCTGATCTGCATAAGGACAGAAATATTTTTATGCAATGCCTCAGTTGCAACCTTCTGTTATTGTTCACATGCACACTTGAACTAAAAGACTGATGTAATAGTCTAATATGCAAACTTTAAAAATGTGCTGAATGCAATTAGCATGTATTGCAAGAAACACATAACTAAAATTTAGATTTAAACTACTATCCTGATAATAGATGCACACGCATCTTCTTGCAATTGGTTGCCATTTTCAGAGGTTACTCATATTTATTTTTTAAAGTTTGGCCTTTTTTAGCTCATTTTTCTCTCACTATTAAGAAATCATTTTGTCCTGAACTTTAAATACTTATGCATCCCACTCAGCAGTAGTGTGTGACCACAGCCTATTGGTTACAAATTGTGTAACCAGTGGCGAAGCTGGGACTAGAAGGTGCACAGACGGAATGTGCAAATATTTCAGCAGCTATTGAAACAAGTACCACCCTTGCAACTTTTAAAAGATAAAAAAATAGAACTAGCACATTTCCCATTAATTATACAGATCCTAATGCAGTAGGTGTGCACCTTGTTATTTGAAAGTAGCCCTATGAGTTTTGATTTCAAACACAAAGCCACTTTTCAAAATGATCTATCAGACAGGCATTGTAACAATACGTAGTGATGCACAAAGACAATGTCTGTGCATTATACCTGTAACTCCAGACTGCCTGTGAAGACCAACAGCACAGTTGAAGAAACACCATTCAATACAGGTGTAGGGTTTTGGTTTTTGGGGGACTCTTGGGGTTTTGGGGTTTTTTTTCCATAAATGCATAGCACTTTTTTTTTTAACTACTCTGCCAAGCTTCAGTCAGGCCACAAGAATGTGCACCTCAGCCGCCTGACCCTGTAAGCACACTCTAGGAAGCTGTAACACTTGTTTTCAAACAAATCACCTCTGGAGATGGAGCAGGCTTCCTATCAATCACTAACAAGTTAATTCTACATAATAAGGCAGGATCGGATGCAGACTGATACATTGTGAAATGCTGTATCTAAAATTGATTAGAATAGCACTCAAAATGAATGCAGCCCTCCAAACCACTTCTTTGCTCAGAAACATTAATCTCAATTATAAGGAGAGCTTCATAATGGTAATGCTTGGTATGAAAAAAGTATGAAATAAATCAGGTTTTATAAGACACAGCAATTAATCAGTTTTAGAACTAAGGAAAGGTTGTTAAAGCAGCACATTTTTACAATGGTAACTCTTTAAAGCCTCCATTACCTCCAAAAAATTTAATGTTCAGAGTTTTGTTTTAATTACTCAGCTGACAGCGTGGACCCCAACCCTGACTTTGGGTCCCTGATATATTTCACCACAAGACAAAACTCTTTGCAAATAATGCTACTCTATTATAAAGTTAAAGCATTTAAGATCACAAGATACTCTTCAGTCTATGAAGAGGAATCACATGCAGGCATCCTGAAAGAACTTACCTATTTAACCAGTTAGCCTGAGTTAAAAAAAATATTTCATCAAACCAAAGGTTTTCTAATAAACACACAAATTATTTCTGATACTATTTTGTGTACTTGATACAGTACAAGTGTGCAGGAGATAGTCATGCTATCACTGCATTTGCTAAAACAGTAAATCTAACAAGTTTACATATATTCATTTAATAGAACAGATTATACAATAAAGCTATTCTTAAAAGACAATAACATTATAAAGAGATGCTAATCTTAACAATCTCTCTTGTAGTACCACTACAGTTCAAATCTGCTCTAAATCTTACACAAGTGTCACATACTTGCATAGTATTTTGAAAAAAAAAAATATTTGTTTAAGGTTTCTCTTTAAGAATTTTATGTTTTCATTCGTATTTTGATGGAGATGAGTTTTCTATAATAGAAATGCTGGATTCAGTACAGTAAGTGCAGTATGACTGTAAAATTAAGACTAGTTCTGCCCTGAAGCCTTAGCATCTTCAGTGTTTTCCTTTAAGTCTATATAACACAATGCCCCTTCACAAAACAGCACCTGATCCTGAGAACTCTCAGTTTTTACTGGGCCTAATCCAAAAGTGATGCCAGTCAATGGGAGTTTCTGCATCAATCCACATGGGCATCAGTCAGCCTAAACTAACACTCACTGATTGTAACTGGAGGTAAAGGTATTCAGTATCTTACTGAGCCAAGACTATAATCTGTTGATTGTTGAGGCTAGGAGATGACTAAAAAATACTTTCAGGTTGATTATTTCATTCTCTTATATTTTATGGAGTTTGTATCAAATAGATGCCTATTAAAAACAGCTACTATGTATTGATTTCTAACTTTAAATCTAGTTTTATTAATAAATCCTTTTCTTCCTTTTTCCATTTGAACAGAGAATAATTAGTCCTGGCTCAAAGAGGTTTGACTGAAGCACCAGTCTTAACTTGCTAACTGGGCTATGAATGTTATTCTAGATTTTTTTTTCCTCCAAAAATATTAAACAAAAGAATCTTCTCAATGTGGTCAAGCATTTCTTCTACAAACCACCATCATTCGTCTCAGTGTTCACTTATGAGAACTTACTTCACTTTTTAATCTGATTTATGTATTTAATACTTCTGTACTGTTGGCTGTTCTTTTTCTCACCTAATTTACTAGACCATTGAAAATAACCGAGAAAGTTCATAACAGCAAAGCTGCAGAATTATAAAATACTATTTTTCGCAGCCTGCTATATTTTCCCAAAATTTAAGTGATACATTTTTCATATATATTCATAACCACATAGGGCCCATTCCTCTTAACTATTGTTACGTTACATCAAAGTACAATTTACGAAATTTTTTTTCCTGCATACAATATTAAACCAATCTCCAAGACGTGAATGCAATAATTCTGAATAGCACTTGGATTATTTTAGAAGGAAAAGAAATTGTCTTTTCCATCAGAGAATGTCTTTAAGTGTTTACAATTAACTCTTCTGTAAGACCATAGATGAGCAATCTTTATAGTTCAATATGCTCTTTACTAGACTGAATTTCAGGATGCAAGCATCCACAGAATATAACTGCAACTCTTCAATGGAGTGATTCAAAATACTTTGCCTAAAGAAGTATATTGAAAATTCAGAGGATAACCATCAAATAAAACCAAACAACTATGGAAGTAAGAATAAGAAGTCTCAGTGCAAGAGACACATGATACTCAGAGAGAAGGAAAATAAAACTGCTCAAGTTTTTTTATAAGAGTATTTTAACTCTAAACATTTAGAAGAGCCTACAACTATATGATATCCTGCAGAAATAGCTCCTATTAAAGAACTTCTAACAGTATGGGAGCACATAAAGATGGGGGGTTGGTGTGTTTCATCTTGTTTGCTTTAAAGCAACTTCACAACATAAAACTTTTAAGCCCACGGAAAAATGGATCTGATTCCAACACCCACCAGACACCAGAAATGTCTGCAATTTCACGAGGGAGACCACCCTTTTCTCTCCCCGAACCACGGTGACATACAATTTCTTTGCTCGTTTCCGAGCATGTGCCTTCGCTACACAGTGACACGATTTTCACTACAGGTTACTGAACGGACCATTACAGATACAAGCCTCAGAAACCCCCTCCTTTAGCAGGCCGGCAGGTAGCTCCCCGGCAGGAGCCCCAGAGCGCAGACCCCCCGGCAGAGCTTGTCACCGCCCGCCGCCGCCTGACAAACGCGCTGCCCGCGGACGCGGGACGTGGCGGGAGCGCCCCGCGCGCACACCCGAGCTAACAAACACCAAGTTCCGAGCCCACCACAAACTTACTCGGACGATTCTCCGCCCGCTCCCCTGCGCTCACCGGACGAGAGCACGGGCACTTCCATTCACCTTCCCGGAGCGAGGATGCCGACTCGGGATCGCACCGAAACTGCTGCGGTGCCCGGTCCCACGGCCGCCAAGCGCCGCCGGGAGCGCGCCCCG
>JAWWMO010000138.1:39852091-39871202 GCA_035047845.1 Dendrocincla fuliginosa | reverse complement strand
TTTTTTTTTTTTTTTTTTTTTTTCGTGTTTGGACATCAGACTAGACCAGTGATCAGTCAGCCAGCTTCTCTGAGGACATTCACTAACTCTCCCCAGGTACACTCCCTCCAGTTTATGCATGTCAGACACAAATCCACCTTACTTAAGCTCTGTATTTTTTTCCACAGCTTTGTCCACCTGACTTTCCTCTCAATGCTCTCTCATACTTGCAATACTTTCTCTTCAGTTTTACACTTTAATTGACCACAGGAGATGTGTGGGCATCAGCTCACTAAAATATGACTGTGCTGGGATTAGCAGGCAGACTACAGTTGGAAAAGAAAAATCTTTTTATTTTAAATTCCATTGCTCATCAACAAGTGCCCTTTCAGAAACTAGACAGAATGGCTGAGATGGAATTTCTGCAATTTTTAAGTAGGAAATACTTAGTTCAGAGAGTATCTTCAGAAACCTTACCTTCTGAAGAGGACATTTGCTTCCCAGCAGGGAACATTAGCTGGAACTTAGCTCCATTGTACCTCTTCAGTGCTGCTAGTTGTCAGCCAGTAAGGTTTTCATTAAAAGACATTTCTGCACTCTACCAATATCTGTGAAGTGATTTAGCTTAACCTTGGCTCTTTGAGTAGCCCTTGTATCATCATTCTAACCCATTTAATTCAAAATAACCAGAAAACGAGTGGAAAATTTTCTAGGACCATTTTAACATTCACTTAACTACACAGACATTAAGTATTTCTCTTCTGCACTAACCCTGAACATTGCAAAAATGGAGGAGCTGGTCTAGCAGAAAGCAGGTTTAATTTTTAAATTCAATTTTCAGTGAAAGGAAAAGAAATGGTTTTAGTAGAACAGTCAACTTTTTGAAACACTATACTCAAAATAGTTATTTTTAAACCTTTTTAGGCTATTTTCTCATTCAGGCATGTCAAGCATTTAGTATTGGGCTAATAGATTTGAGACTGCTTAGTTTGCCTAACCTTACACTTTTTGCTAGAAGATGCTTCATAACTTAGTTCACCAAATGATAAAATAAATTATTCTTTTGAATCTCTGATGTTATTGTGGAGTTACAAACTCTCACTACCTTGACACAAACTTTCAGTAGAATATATTGTATATTCAGATGGCTGGCAGGTGTAACACTCCCAGCCATGTTTCTGCAACTAGTGGAAATATAAAAATAGGACAATATGTATTCTGTATCATTGAGAAAAAAATGTCTGGAGGAAGACCTGAATGAATAAGAGGAAAACTAGCAGCAGTTCTTACAATCTTGTAAATAATGTATCTAACAAGATGTTAAAAATGCTAGTCCTTGATTGTAGAAAACACCTATCATTCACCACCTTCTCTCTGTTATTAGTTTTTATTCTCCTGATGCTCCTGCCTTGTCTGTGTCAAATAGAGGGAATGGTTTCAGACTGTGGCTTTGCCCCGAGCTTGCCAAGGAAGAGATATGGGAGGTTTGCAGTTTCATTATGGGGCTTCCTGTGATTATCTGTGGTCACTTGTGATGCCAAGCACTTGTTGTATGTCATGACTAACATGCTGCCTAATTTTCACACTATATTGAAGGCTGTTAAAATTCAGCCTCCCTCTAAATTTCTGCATTATATGTGGTATAGTTCATAGTAAACAAATAGATATTAGGATAACAAGAAAGGATCTGAATAATGTTTCATACTTGATAAAAGAAAAGCTTCTTAAATAGAAAAAAAATTAGAATAAATACTAAATAAAAGCCCCAACTAATTCAGTTTAAGAGAAGATTAATACAAGTTAGTTGAGAATTTCAAACAGTTAGGTTAGAATAAAATAGCATGGTTTTACTGATCTCACTTTGTACCAGTTACTAGTTACTTCACTTTGTACTACCAGCAGCTTTTAAAAATACTTAATAAAAATCTATCAAAAAGTTAAGCTGTGGAAAGAGTTTTTATATGTGCCTTGTGAAGGCTCCATTAAGTGTTTTTCCTACTACAAAACATTTTTGCTAAGCTGATGGGAATGAATTAGTCACCTTTCTTTGTTGCTATGTAGAAATGTCAGTTACAGCTGAATGCCTTTCCATTAATGCATTAATAACTCATGTTTGTATATTTTTACACTATATATCACCATTTTATAATGAAATGTTAAATATTTTACTGGTATTTGTCTTTTACTTTGATTTGTACTGAGTACTGTGCATTTGTAGTATTTCTATTTACTAGAATATTTTATTAAAATTAATATTTAAAATCACCCATTGCTTAAAAAGAGTACTGCTATTTTGTATACTTGTCTTCTTTTTGAAACTGTGATGAACAGTTAGTCTGTTACAGTGTAATATCATGGATATCACAGGACTTTACACCACCTTTTATTTTTAAATTAAGGACAGGTTCCAGACCTCTCTTTGGTAGAAGGAATCTCCATTCTGACTTTATCATCAGTTGGTGAACCTCTTCCTTACAGAATAACCACTTTGATAGTAACTTCTCAGCAACTTCTTTTATTGCTTTATTTTCTCCATCATGTTCTGCCACATTTATTCTTATCTGGATATCTTATATTCTGCCTACTGCCCAGTATCACAACAGAAATAAAAGGGAAAAAAAACATACAAGCAAGAAAGTCTCACAGAATCATTTCTCTTGACATGTGTGAATCTTTAAAATCTGAAATGAGTTGTTATCTGGAATTATGCTGCTTTACTTCACAGCACACCAAACAGAGGATGCTTACTTCTGTGCTTATGGTTAAACTATGGGGTGTGCCTCCTTGGCTCCTCTTACTGCCAATGCACGGCTACTATCACCCATCAGACAGGCTTTCAGCATGTAGGGGCTTAAAAGGCTGGAAACAACATAAACATATATCGCAAATGCCACCCTTTGCTATCAATAAAACTCAAGATTGACTTAGAATTTCCTCCCTCTGATTATCCAATGCACTTGTCATTATATATGATTTTCGCTTATTGTTTGAATTTCTCAAAATTTGTGTAATGAAAGTTAATAAAGCATTGCCCCTGTATATTCTTTCTACCAAACATTAAGGTTTCATCAGTAAAAAATATGATTAAGAACAACTGTTTTTACTGATCCAGAAAAAATGATGGGAATGTTTTTGTTATTTTTGCCTTACACTTGCCTTTTGTGTGAAATACGCTTCTAATAATACTATCAACACTTGGCCTAACATAGACTTATTTTTTAAACCTTGCATAAATCAATCTTCACATTAAAAATGACCAAATTTTTTATAAGATTTTCACTAGATATTAGGTGCTTATATTTAGTACAAATGCGCCATTTCTTCTCACTGTCAGCATCTGCTGGCCATACTGGCATTTCCCACAGAGAAGACCAATTAATGTCCACTGTCATTTTAGTTACTGTAGTGTATGACTACTTAATCATGTTCCAGCCTAGAGATTCTCTGTAATTTCTTCTCTTCCTCCTCTTCCACGGTAGTTAACTCTGATGAAATTCTCATTTGGTATTGAAAATTGAAAAGAGGACTTAAGAAATAGTATACCTTCTCCAGTACTCTCACTTACAGCATAGGGTCTTACACAAGACTCTTCACTACATTATCTAATCCAGTTATGGGTCAAAGTGCTGCCAGGTTTTTATTTTAAAAGATTATAAATTTTGTTGACCAAATGCAGTTGCAAATTCATTGAAGTATTACCCCTGACGGCAAAAGTCTATGTAATGGTATAGATGCAATTTTGAGGGTGTGCTCAGATTTCATAGGACAAGCAGTGGAAATACTTTTAAAACAGATGGTCTAAAATCAAGAGATACTGTTCATTCACATCTATGACTTGGACTGAAATCCCATGATGTGACTTCAAAAGCCAAAAGACTGTAGTAACAAAGGTGGGTGTTTGGGTAATTGCGGTGCAGGTTACAGAGATTCTAGAGATTTACAGCAAAGTACAGATACATGACTTGTGCAATCGGAGTGCTAGGAAAAAAATACATTGGTTTTCTGTTATTAAGACTGATAAAAAGCCTTTCCTTTGACACTACTTGTAAAATATCTTCCAGAAAAGTTCCACAGATAATATATTTCAACAATTCTCTCTGAAGCCATAAAGACAAGGTTTTTGAAACATCCGTATTGAGATATTTTTTTTTTTCCTCTGGGCAAATCATCCTGTATACTGCTGTTACTTTGATCAGTTTTCTGACTATGAGATATTAAACATCATTGGTTGTTCCAGATTAATTAACCTGGAACTTCTTCCCAACTGTTAAAAGCTGACATGCAACTCAAACAACCAGTGCCATTTGTGTTAAAACCCTACTTTACAGATGTATTAATTTATAAAAAATATTTATTATAAATTATAATGTAAAATATTGATAATATTTTATCAATTAAGGATAACAAGAGGTCATACCTCAGAAACAATTTTTTTCTGCATAAGCTATTTCAAAGATCCAGATTTGTAATTTATGAGTTCTGAAGTAAAGTATTGTTTGTAGCATGATTTGAAAGTGTCCTGGTGACAGACATTGAGAACCAAATGCCTCAGTCAGGAATCCCCTTAGTAGGACTGGGAAGAGAGATGGTACTTTTGTGGGATCATTGTGTCTAAGAAGAATGGACTGATCTCCTGTGATGGCAGACCTAATGGATTCTCTGCATATCCTGACTTCCCAAAGTTCATTTTCACAAAAAATAATTACATAGTAAAGCTGGAATTTTTCTTACTTAATTTCCACTCAATGAAAAGAAATGAGCAGTATTAGTCATTTCAGAAGGGATGAGCTGATTTCGGTGATTGCTGCCCCTGTAAAATCTACAGAAGTTGTTCACACAACCAGGTTAAAGCAGACATGCAACGAGTAGATACATGTAACATATGGCATGAAGTTAGAGACACTCACCCTAAATAACTGGTATTACATAATACAGATAATCTGAGAGACAGAGCCAGAACCTGGAATCGCTGCTTCCTATCAACCACATTGTAACTGCACATCCTAGTATTCAAAGGACAAAATCAAAATATCATAATTTTAAGACAAGTGATGACTGCACATTGTGATGGAAGCATAAAATCAAAGATGGTCATAGTTCCTTATAACCTGAAACCTCCATGATTAGAGCTCATTAATATATTCCATGTATATTTGGGGAATTACTCTTAGTTATTTTTTCTTATAATCTATAACCTTTAAAAACCTCCACTAAATTACAACTTTTTTTTTTTTTTTTAGGGTAATGAATGAATGTTTTGAACTCAAACCTACAAGAATATTTTACTATCTTGGGGCTAGTAGCCTTGTTTCTACCAAATTGTGATGTTAATTTTTATGGAAGATCTGCTGAATAGTTTTGGAGGTCTGCTAACCAGAGGGTAGAATACAAAGCTCAATTCTGCTGGCTCAGCCTGGAAGATGCTGATCGCTGCTTGTTTTATAGATGTGGCAGCACCCTGCAGATCTTCCTAGGATTATGTCCCACAGGAATGTGCAAGATTTCAGAAGCCTGGGATTTTGAATCATTCAAAGCAATATTTATATGAAGTATGGATTTGAAACTGAATTCTATCAAGGAAACAGCCTGATATTATAACCATGTATTATACACAAGCAAACAAAATATCAGGCATCAGTATAAAGCAGTTCTTTCACTTTAAATACGTGGTTAATAAATTGACAAAAATAATTTAAATAATTGTTGTGGTTATTTTTCTTTCTAACAATTTGCTTACTCTTTAAGTTTTGTTTCATAATCCAAGTACAGAAAAGTAAACTGAATCAATTAATAATGTGTGTCCCTGCAGAAGAATGCATATATGAACACATACATTATGTGATACTGTTTCACTAAAATCAATTTAACTTGCAAGTCTGTGGGAATGCACAAAATTTTTTTTTTGCATTTCCCAAAGACTCAGTAGGTAATGTGCTGCAGTAAGACTTCCTGTTATGAAAATTTTATTGTTTTACAAAATATCCTGTAAGATTTTTTTTAAGTGTGAAGTAGTATGAACAAACCAAACTAAACTACATTTGCCAAATAAACAAACTACATTTGTCAAATTTAAAACGCTACATCTTGTGATACACTATCCTTTCGCGGCACTTGTTTATATATCCACTAATTCACAAGGTCAGTGATTTGTGATTATGCTTCTAGTTATTAGTGAGAAATAGTGAAGTTGAACAGCATAATTACTTACATCTCCATCACTTCTTACGTCATACTTACTGCTTTAGTATATATACTAAATATACACTGGAGCTAAATTTTATATTTCTTTGTGGTTGGATTTACAGTAAGCTATCTCTGTCATCAAAGGATGGAGATATTCATATATATATATATATATAATTATTCTTTCCTCAATAATTATTTGCAAAGTTGATGCAGTATTTCCTCCCAATTTTCTACAACTATGCCGACTATAATTATTAATTTCTCCCAATATGTAAAAAAAGGTAGGTCAAACCAAGGAATCTCATTTTTTGGGAGCAAAACCAACCCCCCACATTGATATCGTCATATTTCCTATAGTGGTCTTTTCTTTATGTTTTATTTAAAATGTTAATGGAGTGCATCTGCAATTCACATAATTTATCCTTAAATCACTGTTCTCCAAAATAATGCACTGTGAGCACTGCAATACCCAAGCAAGTCCTCTTAAAGAACATGCATCAATTCTCTTCCCTTGTGAAGCACACTGCAAATGCCCTCTAACAGGGCACAGCAGCATTACATAAATCATCTTATATGAAAAATTAACATGACATCAAATATTTATAAATATTAATGTGTATGTTAATATAACCAAAGCTGTAACAAACAATCATAACCTTGCCAGGTTTCTTAGGACAGGCGCCGCTGATAATGATATCCATTATCTCTGGGGGAACGTGCAATTATGAAAGTATACATGGGATGCTATATTGTTATCTGCTTTTAAGTTCATCCATTAAACACTCCACCTCACATTGGATGTTAACCCTCCTCTTAGTTCTTTGTCAGGTACTATTATTCTGAGTATCCATGTGAATGAAAGATGAAGAACTCTTAAATGTATACAATTTCGCTACTTCATTAACACATGTATTTAATTTCAGATCATACATTCCTTTACTATATGGCAATTAAACCTTACAATGTCTGATAAGTACCTAGCTACCTGTCTGTCTATCCATTCCTCCCTCTCTCCTATGCATAGCATAGCTCACATAGGGATTTGTAAACTCCTTTGGCTTATCTTTTACCATGCTGCATTTCCACTAGAAACTTTAATTGTTTTGGCCCAATAATTATTCCATAAAAATCAATTTTATACCTAAACAAAAAGCACAGTAGAATATACTTCATCATAATCAAGTTTGATCAGTTACTAGGGATTTCAAGCACTTTTTATCATACTTATCTAATATTGTAGTGATGGGAAATAAAATGTTGAACCAACACCACAAAAGCAACCGTGTTTCTCCAATAGACAAGACTAAATGTTTTGCGGCTCTTTAGCACATGTGCAAAAGAGGCTGTGCCCCAGAAAACTTGCTCAAAGGTTTAGGACGCACACTCAAGGCTAAGTGACGATGATTGTAAATTGCCATTTACAATCAAGTCTTCACCTGAACTGAACAATGGGTTTTTCTTCTTATTTAACACATAGGTTCAAAAGCATATGAAGACTTCTTCCGATTACTTAATTTGTCAAAGATCATCATCATAAATACAGATGCTGTAAAAACAGTCACTTAAGTACTATACACTGTCAATATCTTTTATCATTCAAGACAAAAATCAAAATAAGCATCTTCACATTAAAACATTATCTTCCTTATGATTCTACCAGCACTGTTAGGTATGAATGTAGTGAAGTCCATTTCAGAAGCTGTTTGAGAAAATAGGCTTTAAAAGTGGGCTTAACAGCTAGAATATTACTATCTTTATTTCACTAAGGAGCCAAGCAAAGCAGGTAAAAGATTTGCCCAAGCTCGGGGGAAAAAGGATGCCCAGCTCAGCCAGGCAGCACCTAGAAGCAGAGGCTGCAGTGAAACCACTCCTGTGCTGCTCTGTCACACAAACCCCATATCCTTGCAGTCTGGTTACTTTTAAAGGTGCATCTAAGAAACTCATATAACTTCTACATGATAGCTGAATGTCAGTCTAATGATTCAGCTTAGTTTTAAAATTAACAATATTTTTAAAATCTGGAAAAATTTGGATTTAAGTTATTCACTCAGAAGAGCCAGCAACTCCTAAGAGAGGAAGTGAAAGCTGCTTGCTTTTTAGAAACCCTCTAGGTTTGGATCAGTCACTTAAGATATGTTCTTAGTATCACATAGCTCACTCTGACATTCCAAAAGCATGAAGAAATTTTTTATGGGTGGGGTGAAGCAAAATAAAATGAAAATACTCAGATTTTAATTAAAGCATTGCCTGAGTAATTTTGCCATTTCAAATAAGAACATAGACTGTTTTAATGATTATATTCCATTTCCTTTCTTTCTTTGATTCCCCACTGTAAAATAGGGAAACCAATACTTCCTATTAAATGTGAAACCAGACAAAGTCAAAAAAGTTTTTCAAAAGACATACCTTTTGAAATCAGGGGATTCACACCTTTAAATTTGTTTACCAAGTTCTAAATGACAGACTAGTAATATTCCTAAACTAATGCTGGAAGATTTAGGCAATTTTCTCTCTTTCTCTCTCTCCGTCCCCACTTCTCCCCTTTATTTATTTACTTTTAAGGAGTGGAGGAGGGACTTGTAATAAAAATTCCAGGATTTAAAGAATTTTATTCAGTTACAGATGATACAACTGGACAATTTAGGGGTTTTTCTCTATTATTATTATCGATAAATGAAGTTATTGTTGTATGCATGCCTCCAATGTAAATCATGACATAAATCAAAGAACAAAACAGCATAATCACAAAAAATAGTATTTGTTTTCATCTTTGTCTCCTGCTAATATTAGATACTGCCAGATGTATTTCTCTTTCTAGTAATACTCCTTTTTTGTTATAACCATTCAGATAGATGTTTATAATTGCTATTTTTGCAAAAAAAGGTGCCATTAGTGTATTTGTAGGTTATATGCAAGAGGTTCAAATTTCAGAGCCTGTGTTATCTCTCAGGATCAGAAAACAACATGCACAAACTGTGAAATACAAGTCCTTTTCTCATCCAATGATGCTGATCTGGAACAGGACTTTTTGCATATGAAATTTTTTATTTCTACTTATAAAAAATTGATACTTTTCAAGTACAAATGTCACTCTTGATCGAGGTTAGGAAGCAGCACTGTAGTTTCCCTATCACATAAAATTAGCAGTTCAGTTTTTCTTAATATTTACTTTTGTATTTCCTATCCTTTCTTTCAGAATACCGAAAATGGAGACACAAAACTCTGGCAATATGCTTACAATAACACCTAATTCCCACAGTTAAGCAAGGGAACTTGGATTCAGTAGGTCCCACATGTTTCCTAGTTTGTGAAAGGGCTAGAGTCTAGTTGAAATGATTTGATATTTGCTCTGTACCATAACAAAAAAAGAATTCATTATATTCTTTCTTTCAATCAAGCCTCTTTTAATGCCAGACTCCTACATAATAATTTCCAAGTGACGAACTACCATATTCCTGTCCCCTAGATACATGTTCATTAATGCATTTTACATAAAGAGATACTACTTTTACATAAAATATATCTTCTATATTCTTGTATTAATATCAAGCATGTGGAAATATAAATGCTTTTTAAAATTTTACTAATAGTATTCAAAGTTTTTACATAAAAAAAATGACTGGAAAAGTCTCAATTTAAATAATGTAGGTTGGAATAAAAATCAGAAATTTATTTTTATTTTAAATGTGTTAATCCCTTTCTTACTGATGCAGCAATGATTTTTAAATTTCTGATCAATGTACATCTCTCTCTGAACAAAACTGATATTTTAAAACTATATCCTGTATGTAATTTTTTTTTTTAAAAAGCTACAAAAGTGACAACTTAAAAGACATGTATTTTCTGGTCCCTCTGCAATGTCTTTTCCTTGTAATATTGGAAAGACTGAAGCAGTTTTAGACAAGTATGCACCATGAAAAAACACTGGAAGTTCCTAGTGAACCACAGAAACCTCTATTAGTCTTCACAGATCCTTCAGAAAATGCCACTGAAAGTAGGGCTTAAAAAAAAGTGAATAATTCTGAAGTACTTATCCTTTTCTAATGTGGACACTGTGGTACCCACATGATTTAATTTAGGTATGAGAAGAAAACAACTTATTTGCAGCATGAGGAGGAATATGGATTTCACTGAAATGAGTGGAGAAACAGCTGGTCTTGTGCCGTGGTGGATTGTATTCAAAAACCAGCTGAAACTGGGTCCAGGAATGAATAAAGGATCTAAGGCTGATGAAAACTAAGCATGTTACCAAGGTGACATACTTCAGCTTGGTGGGGCAGCTGTACTATTATTGAAACATCCTAATTCAAATAACCTACGGTGCGCTATTGCTGAAAAGACAACGAGCTTTCTCCGCCTGACAGGCTCTAAGCTGACCTAATTGCTGACAGAAACAATGCAAGGAGCAGAAAAGGATGTGTGTTTTGCACAATATGGAATTAAGATCAGGATGAGAAAAAAAAATTATAAAACCTAATAATGTTTTTGATGCCTTCCTCTTTACCAATATTACAAACTGGTCCGCTAATACTTCTGTTTAACTAACATTCCTAATTGTAAAATAACACATACGAAGTTCTTAATGCCAAGGAACTAGCTTTAAGAGGGAGAGTGTTTTTAGAGTGGCATGCAGGTCTTAGTAATAGGGATTACCCAAAGAAAGAGAGATCAGCAGTTATCACCTGGAAGGCAGAGGATTTATTCCAGAAGAGCTGGGAGGTTGGACGTAGGCAGTGGGAGACTTCAGTTCCAAATAAGAGAGCCAATCCAGCTGATTAACACACATGATAGCAATCTCCACTCTCCTGTTTATAATAGCATTTCTAAATTTTATCTGTTGCATTCCATTAGCACAAGAACTTCCTCAAGCATCAATATATAGCTAAGTAGAGGCTCTAGGTTTTGTAAACTCAAGGAAATAACAATCAGACAAATGAGATGAGATAGAATTCATGTATGTTCCTTCCCTGACTGTTTCCAGATTCCCTCTTTTTGTTGCCTTTATCAGTATTTACTCAACATGTTTCAGGCCTCAAACTTACTAAGGTAACATCCAGTATCACTCAGAACATGAAAATGGTTGGGGTAAGCATATGTTGCAAGGAATTTTGTGAATGATGATCTTTCTCAAGGCATACAGAATGGATTCCTGCCATATGACTCACAAAATACTATCTAGATATAGAGACAGTGCAGAGAGAAATATTGAGAAATTCTTTTGAGGCAGTTTAACATGAAGTTTGAAGTTAACATGATTTTAATTTGAAATGTCTTAAAATTAACAATGATTTTTGTTTCTCTGTGTGTGTGTCTTGAGCTACATGTTAACCTCTAGAGCATGACTAAGTTTTTTCAGAAGACTGAAATGGAATGAAAAGGGGCACAGAATACAAAAATTTATCTGACTCTCACTTTATCAATGTTATTGACTTTTCACTTCTTTCTTTTTGGTCTGAATTTGTCTTTTGTAATCTAGATCCATTTTAGCACTTAAAGATCCATTAAAAATATTTTCATTTGGAAAGTATTTACCACAGCTGTTACTGACTCAACCCAGGAAAGGGCACTGCCTTTCCTCCTACAGCAGAGATGGTGCTTCAGGAACAGTCAAGTATCCTGCTGAGATGATGAGTTTCTGAACAGCAGTCATCAGCCAGCCAAAGCAGCTACCTAGAATCCAGATAGTAAACAGAAGTATTGGCAAAAAAAAAAAAAAAAAAAAAAAAGAAAAGAAGCAAGGACGCTAGATTGGATCTAAAAAGCAGCATTAATAATGCATAAGAGGGAAAATACACACAGGGAAATTTCTTCAGAGCCTGGCTATATTGCCTAGTGACACTCATTGTTACAAATATGGCAGAATTTCCCCCCTGCCCTGGAAGGTCATAGTTTTAAGTTTTCACAGCAATCTGAAATAGGACTATGTCTGTATTTCCCCACAGCAACTTACATTATTATTGCTGAGAACATGGAAGGGTTGTGGGAGTAAAACAGAAGAAGTTCAGCAGTCATGAAAAAAAAAAAAAAAGCCACAGGCTAGGACTGGGATGAAACTGGAAATACAATCCCTGACAAACCTGGCAATCTCTGGAGTCCAATTTTCAAAGACAGTTTAAGCAGAAACCAAACCCATTTAAATTACTATCCTGACTAAAGACACAGGGACCTCTCTCTCAGGCTTTAAACAAAAAACACATATTCAGAAGAGCATAACTAGAAATGTGTGCTTTTATAATCCCTAAAGTAGCTTTATAAATGACAAAGTTTTGGAAAAGAAGTGAGGCAAACACTCTAAAAACTGTCTTAGGGGATCACAGTCAGCCCTGGTCTTATGCTCATATACTCTGCTGCAGCTTTGCATGAGGATTACTTACACATCACTTCAAAATTAGTATTTGCCTCCTTTACAGCTTTCTTCTACAACAGTGAATTACCTTGTGAGTTGCATTTGTGATTTGAAGTGTTAACATACTGTAAGTATTGTCATTTCTACTGCTATATGCATGCTAAAATATAAGAATGCTTTTGTCACTTTTCTGGGACATTCATAATTACTCATAAGTTTCACAATTCCTCTGTCTGGCCATGCAGTATCAGATAGGAGCTTTATAAACTGGTAGATGTGGAAGCTACATGTAAAGCTTCACTTGTGTAATCTTAGAAATGAATGAAACCAATAACAATCTGTATGTCATTTCCCCCCCCCAACCATAGACTGAGAGGAAAAAAAAAAGAGTTCTGAAAGTTTTGTAGCTCTCAAAACTTAAGAAAACAGTGCTCTCAGCAGACCTGTAATCCATCAAGAGTATAGTGTTTAATCTCCAAGCAATTTCTCAGTGTCTTGAAGTATAAATTTGATCAGATGAATTATTCTTTAGATGCTGAAATCTGGTGGGACTATGTTGAGCCTTAACAATTAAAAATAATTCGTCTGGTGGATGTCCAGAAACAATTTGGATCCTGAGTCAGTATTGCCTTTATGCACATCACAGCATAAAAATACTCATTTTTAATACAAAGCAATGAACAGCATCTCTTCCCTAATGACCCTGACAAGCAATTTTCTATAGATTTACACTTGAGATCCCTGGATGAAACCCTTTTGCAATCAGTTTAATGATATACAAACAGAAAAGCTCAACACTTCTTTCCCCTAAAGCTCAGCAGCTTGAGACACTGAAGTTGCACATGAAGCACTGATAATCTTTCTCTATGGTTACATCAGATTTTACATTGCTGCATAGGTCAACTAGGAGCACCACAAGGACCAAGTACAAGCTTATTGTACCAAAGGTCATGCAAAACTGTCCCTGCATTGAGAGCTATTTTGTCCTTCTTGTTTATTAATGCTGATCTATCTATACTAATGGATTTAGCTTGTAGGGGGCTGGGCAAAGAATGAGAGTTGCTATTTCTCAGCTTCCATTCTTCATTAATATTAATATCATCTTCAACTATGGCATACTGGTATGGTACACACTAAGAACTTACAGGACAAAGAGCCCCAGGGCTTAACAGGCACACGTATCTGTTTTGAGAATCAAATACACTCTGCAATGCCTTCTTGTTCACACTTACTAACTGTGGCACTGTATGTTGACAAAGAACTTTGTTTCAGTAACATCTCTTCAGACTTCATTGTCTGAAAGTGACAGCATAAGATCAGATGTTTGCTACATGAAAAATAAGTTTATATTTAAAACCACTGATATATTTTAAACAAAAATGAAATACATTTAGATATCAGTAATGCAATCCTTATGGTTAAAAAGCTTCCAGTTTGTTTACTATGAGTTTAGTTACACAAATGCTGCGGAATTAATCCTGAGTCTCCCAAGAAGGCCCATTAAAAGCAGTAGAAGATATACATCTGTCAGGAAAATCTGTGCAAATAAGCATCTCAGACTGAATACTTACTTTGGTAAATCACAGGGATCTTTGCATATGCAACGGTCTGCATTCCTGTCACTATAGCTAGGTAATTGAATTTACTAGCCAAATCCCTGGAATGTCAATGTTAGATATACTTTTTTGGGAAAAAAAAAAAAAGACCACAAAAATAGCCAAACTCGAAACATTTTTCCATAAATGTCTATTAAATAAAACAACCTCAAACATTCAGGGATCTCATATACCTGAATAACTCTACAAGTACCCTACCTGAATAAACTCTCAACCCCAGTAACTGCATATGGGCAACTGGGAGAAGAAGAACATTCTAGGCATGAGAAAAGTGCTTGAGGGAAAAAAGAAAAGGGAGAAAAATATATATTAAAAAAACTATATTAATTTAAAAAAAAGAAGTCATTTTGATGAGATACTTTGAATGGTGATTGTGGAAATGACATGTTATTCTGATGGAAACCCATGAAAACCAACCCAACATTGCATGCAAATATATGCCGTTAACAGAGAAATGTAATATAATATGTAAAAGAGAAATTGTCATACCAAACTCATTGCAGCCCTCTGTATTATAGCAGTGGTTCTGGATAATCTTTTTCTAAAAGTTTCATTTCTGAGACAAATTAAGACAAGGTTGAATGTTTAATTTTGAATAACAAAAAGGTGCCTAAGAGGCAGCTAGAAAATTAATAAACAAAATTAATGGTTTGGTGTAACTTAATTTTCATAAATAATGGTGGAATATATTAGAATATACTCTGTTAGAATATAGCAATTTAAAATAACTTTCATGTCTGCTTATACTTTAAAATTATATACTATAATTTTTATGCTAAAATGTTACCTACTAATAATTGTGGCCTCTCCTCTAGTTTGTTGTGTAATTTTCTCATTTTAATTCCATCTTTTATCTGAACACACATAAATGTTGTATATTCAGATTGCTACTTGTTTCACTGTTGCCTGTTGACAATATTCTAATTTAACTCATGTTGAATATATGGAATATTCAATATTCACATATTAGATGGCCTAAGCCGATGACAAAGTCTAGAAACTTTGGTAAAATTTTAGCAAGTCCATGCATCTTATTGCAAAATATATGAAAAAAGGAAAAAACCCCAAAAAATAAAAACCAAGGAACAGCTTTTAGTTCCACTTACTGAAATACAATATATGTGTAGAAAACATTTCATATGAATTACCACTTCAGTGTTTTGCAAACTAAAATAATATATGCTCTTCATTATTTTAATAAAAATAAAGAATAGGTTTAAGAAAGTATCGTTAAAATTTCATATTGTTTAAGCTTGTTTGGGTGTGGCAAATCATTTCAGCATGATGAATGCCTATGTAGCAATCAGATAGATTTATAGGTCCTGCAACACTTCTTAAATTCAGGGCTAAGAGAAAAAAAAATACTCTTGTTTCTCTGTAAGCCATTATAAGAATTTACTTCTAAGAATCCTGACATACTATGTCCTATTGCTTTAATATAAGCTATATATTAGCAAATATTTTTTCTGTGTTATGTGGTATTCTCAGGAGCAAAAGCAATTGCATAATATTATGAAAGCACAAAGATATACAGCACATACAACACTGAAGGTGAAGCAAAAGAATTTTTGACCTCCTCTTGGACAATCTAAAGGAAAAAGTACAAAGACAAAAGTCCTTGGGAAATCCCACTAAAATATCTACAAATGTCTTTTGTGAAATGGTTTTAAAAGCAGTGGCTATTTTTACTTGACAGCCACATAAGGAATTCTGAGTTTTAGAGCTTGTTCCTTCATTGCATTAGCCCGGCTTTACATCAGTATAACCACATTGATTTCACTGGAATTTTCACCAGCGCTGAGCTTAGCAGAGAGATGGATCAGGACTGTAAGATACGTGGCATTCATCACCAAGGGCGAGCAGCTTACCGCTAAAGTGAAGGGAATTTGATTACCTATTACAGCTGCTGGAATTTCAGAAAGCACTTCAGAGCTATAACATCTATTTCTTTCCTTCTTCTTATTCGTTAAAAACAACTCTTCACATTCATATTGAAAGGAAAAAACCCTCACTCTGAAATGATCATTCACAGGAATAATTCTTCAGGCTTTTAGAGTACACTACAGGTTTGAAAGTTGGTCTGGGTTTGGTCATCTTCTTACACTATAATGGGCTTTGTGAGCTGGTCTGTACTCCCACAGACTTTTACCTTCCATTCACTTCTGACTGTGACTGAAATTGATGGGATTTTATCGGTCTCATGAGGGAAAATATATACAAGTGTCTCAATTTTAAATGAAACTGTTTCTGCGTTTACAAGAAGTAAACATGCTTATTTTCATAGGTTTATTTAAAGTTGCTTTCAAGTTACTCAGAGATGCCAAAGCATACTTTTTATAGTATAGGGTGTTTGTTTTTCTTTTGTTTGTCTATTTGATGGTGGATGGTGTGTGTGTGGGGGTGTGTGAAAAACAGCATCAAAACTAGTGGTTCTTTGCTACACAGTAAAATTATTATCATTTCTTTCAAATACATGTATTACCTTTGATACAGTTTAAGTTTCTTAGTTTTAAATGGAGAAAAAGTACCAACTATTTAAGGGAGGGGAAATAAAGGGATAATGCTTTTTGTTTCTTTGTCAGTTAGTCTTAAACTAATCATCAGGGAGCCAAACTGACAAAATTTCTTTAGTCTTGTTGTCAACAGTAAACAATCAATGATATCCTTTTTTTTTTTGTGAGGAAGCACTTAGAATAGGAGAGGTCACAGAATCACAAAACCTCATTGCATAAAAGAATTATTTTTCTGAGGGTGAGACAACAACTTCATTTGTACATTTGCTTTTCTCTTTCAGCAAGAAGTTAGAAACAAAGGTGGACCACCCTATTTTGCTCTGAAAATCAACTTTTTTCTAAGAGTTGTGGAGAAGAATGCATTCGCAAGGTGAAACAAAAGATGGAACTTCCTATGGGACACAACCAATTTGAATGTTGCTGGAATGCCGCCTTCATATTCTATTACAGTCACACTATCACTTTGTTTTCCCTCTGGAGCTGAATACTGTCTCTTCAGCCATCATCAGTAGCTTTCCTTACAGATTCGTATGTTAGGTGACAGAGATGACTCCTCTATAGTGCTTGACTTTTCCTAGCAAAAGGTATTCAGATGGTGGTTCTGTCCTCTGTGGTTAGCCAAAGGATTGAGCTGTATTCTATATGATTTTTCTTCATTTCAGGGAAGCAAAGCCAGCAAATATATACATCCAAACCCTCTTCAAACTGCAAAAAATTCTGCTGTTCACTATCCAAGATTTTTCCTCTTGAAACAGTCCTACGTGCTGCTAGAAGTGAGAATGACGCTTCACATTCATGCTGTTATTTGACTGCTGAATTAATTTTTCACAGAGACTCAAAGATCTGCCTATTGTTTTCAAATACAAATTACTATGCGATAAGCTGAAACCACAAAAACGTTCTTTATCCATTATTTCAAAAAAAGCTTCAATCTGTTAGAGAGATTGTAGAAAACCTACCAGTTATACTAGTGAAGTAATTTTCTTCCTTTATTTTAGAACCAAAGCAAAAGAATTGAAAGATTTTTCCAGTAAGATAACATAAAAACTTAGAAAAGATGATCTCGAATATTACACCTTACTATAAAATCTAGGCATGTGAAAGGATCTTATGTTAAGTAGTGTAATGTTATGTAAACCAGCTAAAATACAGCTTTTGCAGTCAGCACATCTGAAAATATCCTGTGGACAAGTACATGCTGCATACAACTATACCCTCTCCAGTATTTTCGACCCAAAAAAATTCCAGAGAAGAAATGGATACATTTTATCCATGTATGCAAGCTCTGACAATACTGATCTTTTCGTTAAAAATTCGATGTGCATAAGCAAGCACCAATGCAAAACTCTTCTCTTCATAAAGTATAACTATTCAGAATATTGCAGATTAGTAAATAATCCATCTTTTTATCTTGTTCATTGGCTTTTTATCTCACTTATGCTAAACCTGTCAACTGTTACTCATCCAAAAAAATACCATCATATGCATTCACTAGTACAACAGGACAGACTGAAATGAGTAGTTTTAGATAATTTAATTAGGTTATAGGGTTTTTAATATAATTCAGTAAGTATGTGAACTTTTAACTTGTGTTAACTCAATTTCCTCATGCTTTCATTTACCATTTGTTGAGGACATTACAGTGATTAGCCAAAGCCCTTCCAGCTCTTAATGTTCTCAATAAATTCTGGTTTAAATTGACTGTCACTTTCTTGCTATAATAAAGTAGGCATTTGACATCTCAGAAGGAAGCAGACTACTGTCTGTTACATTTTCTTCAAGAAAATTTTTCTAGTTTCCCAAAATCATGCAATGAGTAGCCACAGCAGGCAGGTGGGCTGGACAAGTGCATCCTCAAAGTTTCATCGTTTTGATTCTTTTGAGAAATTAAAATGATGCTGCATGCCTTTTGTTTGACAAGTTATACAACACTATTTTCATATTTAATTGTTTTGTTACTAAGTTATTAGCAGTGTCTGAACTCCCAATGAAACCCCAAAATATCCATCTCACCAGCAGTATATATTCACTGTGCTGTGATACCACTGTTAGGTTCAAAGATTAGTGTGGGCCAAGTGCCTGGAAAGCCAATCTACCAAATGGCACAGTAAAATTCTGCAAATCTATGTGTAAAAACTTCTCCAAAGGCTTTTCTCTCTTTCCCTGCTTCTGCCCCCTTCCTCCCCTCCCCCCTTTTTCTTCTGAGATTCAAGTAATTCTAAGATATATTCATAACTTATTTGGTCAAGTAAAGATCAGGAATGACACATGGGACAGAAAAAGAGGAGATTCATAGCCCTAAGTGTCTCAGTTTCTTATAATACTCTACATTCATATCAAAGACACGCATCACACAAATAGGTGTATTTTGCAACCATGGCCTACACAGTGTCAGAGAACACTGTCTCAAAGACTGCCAGAAAAACCAGGATGAACAGTTTATCAATGCCAGAAATGGACAACTACCTCAA
>JAWWMO010000138.1:39841936-39851991 GCA_035047845.1 Dendrocincla fuliginosa | reverse complement strand
GCTCCTCCCAAACCCTATAAGAGTCCTATGCTCCCAAATAAACTTGTTCCAGCTTGTTCCCTTTGGCTGAGGACCATCTCATTCTCCTTCCCTGCGGTACGCGGCAACACAGCACTCAGACTGTGTAGGCAAATAATACTGTGCTAGACTAGCACTTTTTTGAGAAGAAATCCTGCCTTCATATGAACTCTGCATACTGGTGGGCTTTTTTTCCTATTATGGCTTTTTTTTTTTTTCCTTTCTATTTTGGCTCTCTCTTTCTAGACTTATTTAAGCTCCAGCACATCTTGATCTGCTTTTCCACTTCATTTCAACACGTGTCATCCTCTTAATTAATCTCTGATTTATTTTCCAAGACAACACATTCTGAAAAGTGACAATCACCTGACTACCCTTCCTGTTAACTAGATCTTCTTGGTAGTGGCAACACAAAACTTCCTAAGTCTTTTCCTCTTGGTTCTTCGTGGATTCAGATGAAGAAGACAGCTCTCCCCTGCAACAAACCCTTCCTCTACAGATTGCCTTAATTTTTTTATACTCTGCTATTTATTAAGATATTAATCAAGCATCACAAAAATAGGAGACTTCAGTTAAATGTCTATAATCCTGTCCAGGTCCTTAGGACCCTGGTGTTCTAAATACTGATATCAGTGGGAAAACTTGAGTGTTAAACACTTCTCAAATATCAGCTCTACTATAAAGGGTTTGAATCTGGATTTAGGTCCTAAACTCAGGTTGCTTTTCTTTTTTTTTTTTTTTAAATTTTTTTTAGAACTCTGTCCCAGTTTTGCCTCTTAGTAATTTTTCTTGAAACAATACTTTGACATCAGCAATTTCTCAATCATTCTTATACCATTATCCCATTAAAAAAAATAAATTTCTACCCTCTCACAAAGAATATATTTATATTCAATATTTTTATAGTTCCAAGCTTATTTATTTTTATGTGAGCTATTTTTCTTTCATACCAGTACAAAAAGATCTGCCTTCTGACATCTATCTTCTCTCATTTTTAGCTTCATCAAGAATAAAACTCGTAATATTCTGTATGAATAAAATGCAACAAAGAGAAATGGTCTTCTGGTTACTCTATTTTTTTTCTCTTTCTAGTTGATACTGCTCCAAATGAAAACCAGTATTTTTCCAAATATTTTGCTTTTAAGTAGCTGAAATTTCACATAATAATTATATAAAGAGAGAAAACACTGTTTTGCCTTAGACTTGTAAACTGAATTAACAACATGGATGCTATTTGCACATATATTTTCGTACCAGTAGACTTATCTTTGGGAAAACAAGTCTTCTGTCTGCCTGCTGTATTATTGTAATAGACTTTAGAAATTTATGCATTGAAGTATTTAGCACAAGAAGGAAGTAAGCAGATAAAGGAGATTTACCTGAAAATGCAAGGAAGAAATTTCGTTAATGTGATCTGGCTCCCTAGCTGGGATTTTTTATTTGTATTGGAACTTTATTTTCGGTAGGATTCTCAGGATAAGAGCATATATAAAAATAGATTTTTATTTTTTTTTACATTAGGTTGAATTCTGAATGTGTTAAAATTTGATTGTGTCCCTTAAGCCTTTTTATTGACTTTACTTATTTCTTTCTATTGAAATCCTCCAGGATTAGGCAGAGACCAGAATTTTTACTTGCTGTGTGTTTTTAAGGAAACTCTGAAAAATTACTCTAAAAATTGCTCCAAAAGAAGAAAAATGCATCATGTTTAAAATTGTTAATTGCCTTAATGCAATGAAGCTTATTGTTCTTTTTCATTTTCCATCACAGTTAGTCCTGACATTTCTCTTTTAAGCAAAAACCTGTTTGCCTGTCATCAAATCCTATATTTTAATTCTCAGAACATGCACTGGAATAGAAAAGGGCTCAGAGTTCGTTTTATGACCATTACCATTGGTCATTTTTTTACCTGGATGGTCCATTTTATTTTCAACTCTGAGTGTAATTTTCCATAACCTGATCTATTTTAAAGGATGCAAAACAGTTTTTCTGTAATCCAAGAAGGCAACAAAGTATGTAACATCTGTCAAATGGATATACCTCCTGCAATTTTCCAAGGACAATGAGAAAAGTAAAATAGGAAAGTACTGGGAGGCTTTCTGTTCCTGGTGGATCCCCAGTGTCCAGAGTCTGTCTTAAAAGGCCTGCAGGGATTCAGACTGATTTTTGAGGACAGAGTTCTGATGCAAAGACACCAGCATTGATAAATGTGGAGGACACAGGACCTACTTTTCAATGCGAATTAAGAAGACGACTTTGGGGGAAAAAAAGAACAACCAGCAAACAAAGAACCTCGACATAACCTCTAAGTGAAAATGTCATACTTGAACTTGGATGACATGGAATCTCTGAATACAACGTTTATAAAAGAGGTAAGTGTCATTCCTGCACAAATGAAAAACTAAATTTTTTAATCTTAAGAGGTATTAAGATTTGCACCAAAAATGACTCAGTAGCTTTCCTTGCTATATGCAAGCAGAAATATATAATTAGAGTTATGAGAGACGAAAGGTGTGCTTGAAATACTGCTGCATACAAATCTGACCCATATTTCACCATGAAAATATTTTTAATAGACTATATCTGGCAACTATACAGCTATTACTATATCAAACAAAGTGATAACAGCACCAAACAGCACCGTTCCTGAGATTGGGAACAATGCTGCCAAAGAACTGCCCCTTATAGCTTCCAGGAGGGATTAATGGATATGTTTTTTTAGATATATAAGACAGAGTATAAACCTTCTTAGATATTTTGAAGCACATCTTGATAAATCTGCCAGAAAGAAATTACATAATTGTAACACACACTGCTTAAAAGTAGAGTGCAATATGCTGTTTAACAATACCTGTCTGTGAATGAGAAAGAAGAGGGAGAACAAGTTCCTTCCTCAGGTTACAAGGAAACTAAGCTTCTTCCTAAAACTCAAGTAATTATGTCATGTTTGCACAATACCTATGACATGGGATGGGAACTATGATCTATCAGGTCAGTTTCAGGACAGCTGCATCTTGCTTTTCAAAAAATGATGGACTTAATATTAAAATCCTCTAACACATTTATATATGTATTTGGTTTCTGCTATGCTTCCTCTTACCCTCCTGACATTTCAAGAGTTCCCTGCCAGATCTCACAAATGCTCTCCTCTAAAAATAACTGCTGACATTTGCAAGTGGCATGCACTAATCACATTTAGAATAGGATTTTTTACATACACTTATTTGTCCTTTATATTTTTTCTAAACTTTGGCTCTGGTAGTTAAAAAAAAAAAATAGGTGTCATATACATTCCATAGGTGAATTAAACCAAAAAAGTTAATGTTAATAAGTTAAAAAGTTAATATAGCTGAAGTATTTTGATACTAATATATTATGCTGTTTTTGTTTGGTTTGGTTGGTTTTATTTCAGTTCTGTTTAGGGTTTTTTATTATTTTTGTAATTTTTTAATTTAAATAATCATTTGCCTATCCAGTTTTCAGCAAGCGAAGACAAAGGCAGTCTGTCTCATTAGGTGAACAACTCAACCTCTAATGGAGAAAATCATACCTGTTACTGAGTAACACAAAACTGGCTGCTCCTGAAAGATGGTCTTACCTCTCTGACAAAGGGAAGTAGAGACTGATAAATTACTTTCTAGCATTCATCATTTAAACCTTGCCCTAGAGCTTCAGAAGGCCTCACTTCTAGTCACTTTATGAACTCTGAACAACAATGCTGCTACAGGAGTTCTATCCGCAGCTGTTGTGGCTTTAACCAGTTGCCACACCCAAACTGGTTTCAGTTTGGCTTGCTTTGGATCTATTTGTCTTATAATGCCATGGAAGAAATCCTTTTTTTGTTTTAATGTCTTTTAAAGACTGCTAGTCACTCACTAGGAGGCTGGTGCTTGTGCCAACTATGAAAAAACTTCCAGTTGGTTTGCTCCTAGAAGTTGGAATTTTCATGCATTCTCCTAGCGGATGCTGGTCCTTCAAATCAACATTGTGAGGTCTTTGTTATCTGTAGGGACCAGCTTCTACCTTATTTACCTGACATGGTGCAGAAATAGCATTAAAATCACTGTTAGGTTGGCTGAAGACACTCTGCATTTGCTGTGGGATTTTATGGAGGGAGTCCTGCAGCTTCCTGCACAGACCCAGTCTAATATTTGGTATGTGAGGTTGTTAAACTTCTGACCTGCTGTTCAAATCCATCTGTTGTTTTCATCTCAGTTTTCTGTACACCTTAATCAATGTTTCAGTCACAAATACTATAAACAAGACTCACAGATATTGTACACGCAAACCTTCAGTATCTGTTTGAAGAGCTGAAAACCAACCGGTAATGACAAAAAAGGTGTTTTCTTACCTTTTTTTCCCCCTTAACCAGGACAATATAGAACATGTGAAAAAGCAACGTCTACATTCAATGCCTTCTTCCGCTAAACATTTTCTCATTTCCACATTAAACAAAATAGAAACCTTATTATTACCTTTGTCTGAAGTTAGAGTTCCTGAATTATAACATCTCATTTCCTGCAGAACACATACTACTAATTGAGGTTCTGAAAAGTGAATGAATTAGCACATTCTTAGATGGATTTACCAGGTGATTAATATGCCTTAGCTTCCTCTTCCCTAAATTTAGGATACAGATCTTCCTTCCAAGCCATGCTCCTTTAAGAGAAAAATACAACCTGCTCACTCATGTAAATAAAATGTCTCATTGCTGACTGTTATTTGAAAGTGTTAAGAACTACCATAAAAAAAGAAACCTGTCACAAAGAGTTAAAGTGGAGGTGAAAATTTTTATGTAGTCTGGAACATAAGAGACACCATTTAATTTTTATATCATATTCTGTCTGTTCTGTACCAACAAAGTTACATATAAATATAGCTGAAACGTAAAGCACTTTCAGTTGGGTTCAAACTGGAAGAATCTTCTTGATGGAGCTTGTCTCAAAATCATTTGAAGTCAAAAGTGTCTATGCAAAACCATTAATCTCAGAATGTGTCTAAACACTATCCTGGAGACAGGCTACAATTTACAGCCCTCTGTGACAGGCAAATCACTGGTGGAGCCCTGTCATTTAACCCCAATGATTTCTTTGGTAGGCATGGAAAGAAAGGTTTTCATAGTGCCCTGTCATAGAAGGGCTACAGAACATGTCAACACTGTATAACTTTACATAAAAATTAAAGCAATATGCAGGCTTTGCAGTCACAAAAAAAGATCAGCAAGGTGGGCTTTCAGATCAGTGTCATTGATAAAAACTCACTACAGAAAGAGCTTTGGCATTTTTTAGGAGAAAATACATGGGAAAATGTGTTTTCTTTTGTATCAGGTTTCTGCTCTACATACTTTAAATGTAAGATGGAGCTCTCTAGTTTTCTATAAGCTCACAGTACAGTTTCGATCTCCATTTACCTAACAGTGCCTGTTTTCTAGCAGCAGAGAACACCACAATTGTTAAGCTAATCTGCTCAATACAAACAAATCTTGCCAAAATTCTGAAGGTGCCAGCTGGCTAAAATTTGGATTATGTTTCTTTATAAAGAAGACTCTCTTCAGATTTACAGTTTAAGTGCTTCTGTTTAATATGTGTTTCACTATCAGAAATGGAATTCTATGTAACCTAGAACCCATCTTAAAGTTTAGAGGTTTTCTATATGTTTTCTCTACAGTGTTTTCAATTGCCCTCATGCACATTTATTTAGAAACAGTTTTAGAAACACAGTTAGTAAAAGTGGTATTCATTTTACTTTTTTTGCACCTGGTACATTATATTTGCACTTGAAAAAAATTGTTTCAAGATACATAAATAAGAAATCATATTCCACATCTGCCACCACTGTAAGCTTTTTTTGTGAAGTGTGACTTTTTTGAAGTGTTACGTACAACTCTTTGTTTAAAACTGTGTTCCTGGAACATTATCTAACAGATGTCACTGCGGGGTGGTAGAAGAAAATGAATGCCGGAGGGACACACGTGGAGTTCCCAAGAGTAATCTTGTGCTTCCCAACTTGCTCGGATTTCCTGCAGAAAGACTTCCATCAGTTTTGAGATATATGGGGGAAAGTTATGGGGCTGCATTTTCCTTGCAGGTCAGAAGTGGCAGTAACTTACCAATAAAGGGAACTCCGAGGAAAAACAGGCATTTCTGTACACTTAGGGAACTTAAGGCATTGTGGCCTTAAGAGAGGTTATAGTTACAGCCAAACCAAAGATACATGAAGATGAATGTGTACTAAACACCGTACCCTTCTCACACAAGTAGAAACTGGTGAAAAGATCAAGGACTAAATCAGGGTATTGGAGAGAGGAAGAAGAAGAGAAGAGACTTTTGTACTTCTTAATGTCTGTGAGTTTGATCTATCTTTTTTACTACTCACAGGCATCCACAGTCACAAACTTGACCACCAACTCATCAGCACCTGCATTTATTGTATCTGCACCCTGAAAAATCCTGCTGGACTACTAAATTCACTACCTTCTACTTGTCTGACCAGATGCTAGTAAAAATTAGATAATTTTAAGACTTTTTTAGATTTAAACAAAAGAAGTGTCGCACAAATGCTCACAAATATCAGTATGGTTTGACTCAATCTCTAACAACTCCATATTTCTCTTCGGTGGCAGGGGAACACATATCTTAATGAAGCTTCTATTCGGAAACTCTAGAAAACTGAACTCTGCCCCAGTTATGAGAGTAAAACCAGAGGACGTTTATTCAAAACCCGTGAAAATAACAATGGCACCAGCTGGGGGACTGGAGTTAACGTGTTTAAATGCAGTATGTGGGTTTGGTAGACAGAGCAAACTATTTGAAAGCAGTCTAAATAAGCAATAACATGTATTCTGCAGTGGCAGTAATAAGCACATAAACCTCATCTGATTATGAATTAATTGGCATCTGCTCATTCAAAGTTAGTTAACCTTCATTAATGATAATAGGTTTTTTTATATTTTTGATGTATGTTAAACTATCAATAACAAAATAATCATAAAGACTATCTTACTGACAGATTATTTACTAAAAATTAATCATCAGCATTTTACAGGAGGCAAGATGTAAATACCCTCAAATTAGAAAAATATTATAATTTTTATATTTGTAAACAATCAGTTTTCATAACACACTGCCTGGGATTGTGCCTTGTTCAGTGGCCTTTGTACAATGTACAAAAAACACAACTTGTCACACAGTGTCAAAAATCAATATTTTTTTCAAAAACTGGGAGCTGAAGATTGTGCTTAGAGGGACTGATAACACTTGTTAAATGACATGGCTTACAGAAGGTAGCTATTAGAATTTCTGTGTACTGGTTTAATCCAGATACCTCAACTTTCATTATCAACACTTCAACATACTCCAGTTCTGAGCCTTTCCAGGGAAGAAGCACTTAGTTTTGCTGAACTCTGACAGAATGTGCATGGATTCACTGATCTGGACAATTAGCACCCAGGCCTTAAAATTCTTTTAATTTTCATTTTGTAGCCTGTAACTCCTGAGTTTTATCCTTCCATTTTTCACAGCTTCGGGCTTTCTGTGTGCATGAAATTCCCCACCATAACCTTAAATTATTCTGTCCTTCTGGTGTTCAGTGGCAGTCTCTGAGGCTTGGGCTTTATTCTCCTTCAGGGTTCATTCTTCTTCTAAATACTCATCATCCATTGCATTCTATAAAGAGAGTTCCCAGCAGTAGTTTTTAAAATAAAAGAGAAAATGTTCAGTATCTGAACATTTAAGGCTCTAGTGTCAGTACCTGGAATGCCTCCTGTTGACAATGATGGTTATCACTGGGGGCAACGGAGATCTGTTCATTCTGAACTGTCTTCAGAAATCAGCCTTATCTGATTGTTCTTTCAGATCAAAAGAAATAGGAAGACAAAGAAAGCTGTGCATATTCTTTCACTCTGCACTTTTTTGTTAAAAAAAGGAGGAATCCCACTAGGGCCCATAAACCACTTTTAGATATCACTAATCTTTGCTATGGATTTCTATTTTTTCCATTTATTGCCAGCTGACTTATTAGATTTTGATATTTTAATGACATAGCACACTGTTAGGAATTATTGTGAAAAACATATAACAAAATCTACATAGACAAAAGAGCAGTTATTGCTCAAAGGGAAATGACATGTAATTCTCAGCATTTACAGCTGAGATTAGACCTTTGTTTCCACGGCAGACATGTACTCAGTAATACTTGCGAAGTCTCCACAATCACACCTGGAGCTTGTGTACTCAGGCACAGTTACCATGTTTTTCGATATCCGTGCAAGGCAGCTTGTATTTCAGGTTCAGTCTCAATGACTAAATACATAATTACCTTCATCAGCTGTGTAGTGGGTAGAAGAGAGGAATACAATCCTTCACTTTTTATTTTTTTTTCTTTTAAAACCAACATTGTTGACCACAAATGGGGTGTGAAGGAGTAGGTATTGAAGTTCCACTTAAAAAACCAATTTATAATCAGACTGTACATTCACATTCAGCTTCACATCTGCTGGAGCTGCAATTTTTGGAGACTTTGCCAAAACTTAGTAGGACCTTGTTGAAGATCCCTACTTTTATATAAACAGCATTACCCGTATTGTTGGTTGATAACAAATGAATAAATGAAGAATACATTTTACACTGCACTATGGTGCCTGGCACAGTTATTATGAAGTATATTAAAATTTTAACATGGAACCTCTATCTTACACGTTTTGTACATCTGGATTTTTTGTACCTCCTATTCATTTCCATATTGCTGAAAAATTCTTGGGAAGTCTCTGTAATCTCTGTATAATCAATCACTTTCCTATTATCTAATGAGTTTTGCCTTGTTCATTGACTTGTGTCACTCAAAGGACCTGTCCTTGTTTGTTTTATCCCTATGAAAAGAAAAACAGGCCAATGACCATCTTACTGACATCCATTCACCTTTCTGCTTGTCTTACTATAATGTTAAAATGAGTTCTTTTGAACAACATAATTTATACAGTAGCCTCAAGCATACTGAGCCAGTGCACGGCCTTTTCTCTATATCTGTCTGAGGCTGAAGAAAAGCATATGGATGATGGCTGAACCTGAGACCAGTTTGCCATCAACTCAGAGGTGTAGCACGTGTGAAAATGTTCTTTTCTATTGCTGTTAACTGAAGAAAACATCTCAAACCTCTTCAGAGTAGATCTGGAAGTCAAATCTCAGTTTCAGGAAACTGCCACTTCTTACAGAGATTGTTAAACTATATCAAACTGGCAAAAAAAAAAATCAAATGTTGTTTCTTATTTTACACAAAACATACAGAAAACCTATTTTTTTTTTAACACAAAAGCAGAATGCTGGGAAAAGAAATGAAATCAAGTTCTTAGTTCTTCCAGCAAAATTACTCGCTGACAAGTGAAGTTCTACTAGCTTCTGGTTCAGCTTGAAGTATCAACTTCAGGTTTTCTTGATTTCTGTGCTGCCTGACCTATCTTCCTCAGGCTATGCAGGTTAGATGGATTCAGTAGATTAAATAAAACCAAAAATCACAGTACAAAATCTACCAAAAATTATCCTTAAAAGGTAATTCAAAGAACAAATCAAAGAAAGAGATTTTTGTCTCTTGAAGGGAAATAACGAAAAACTTTTTGAAACAATAGTTCAGTGGCTCAAAAATAATTGAATCTCTGCAAATAACAGGGCTGCAATACTTATAGCATAGTTGGGCTACTTTAGACAGTTATTACAACGCTGCAAAAGTGAAACTGAAACGTTATTTAACATTTTGCTTAAGAAACCAATAAAATCTTCATGACCATTTTTTTTGGCATGCAAGTGATAAGCAATATGAACAAAAGAAAATTAAAAAAAAGGGAAACTTACTAAAGAAAATTTTCCTGCTCTTTTTTATCTAATACACTACTCAAAACACCAATACCCAGATAGTTCAACTGTATTAATCATATGTGACAAAACCCTACTTATATTTAATTGTGAACATTTTTTTTTCTGAAAAATACCTGCAGTTTTCTGCATAGAAAGTAAAGCATTCCACAATCCAGCTAGTGTAATTTTTTT
>JAWWMO010000138.1:39767596-39838070 GCA_035047845.1 Dendrocincla fuliginosa | reverse complement strand
CCTTTTGTGAGGTTCACAAGCTATAAATTATTTGGCTTTGGTTACCATTGAGAAAAATCACTGAGCTAAAAATTAAAGGAAGAAACTAAAACTCCATGTACTTGTTCAATACAGTACAGCTATTATGTAAGTACTGATCAGACAGATTAAGGTTTGCTCATAGCCAGATTGCTGTCAGATTTCTGAGTGGACATCAGTTCAGAGCTCTGGTATTTTATGTGCTTTCAGCTGAGTTAAGGTCATGGTTACAAATGACACTTGCAAATTGTTAATCTAAATAGGGCCATCATTAAAAAGCATCACAATAGGGCATACATAGGCAGCAGTAGTTTCTTGTGGAAGCTTGAGAGTGCTCGCGAGAGATTTAATAAGTAATTTTAAGAATTTTATTATTTATTCTATTATGTTCTATTCTTGATGAGTCTGGTACCTGGGCAGAGAATTTATCACCTTGGATATTCCTCCTTGAACAAAACATTTATATCTGTTCAAACTTGTGCTCCGTGAATTTACCCCATTTCATATTTTGACCCATGCTCTTATTGCAACAACAATAAATTAGATACAACAATATAAATTGCTGATAATGGGCAAGTCAGAAGAAAACTGTATCGTGAGCACATACTGGCCTACTGCAGTTTTGTAGTTTGCTGTATTCTGTCAGCTAGACAGTGGGGTGTCATTTTAAAAACACCAATATAACACATAGGTCCCACCAGAGCTTGAGACTGTAGGATGTTTCATCTTACCTTCAGCTTTCTATGTGATGTTACGTGAATGGGTCTCCAAAGAGCCAGGAATCTGCAATGAGAAGAGATTATGAAGAATTTGGTCATCAAATGTTTTTATTCTGTAATTGTTTCATTATTATTACAGAATACCACAGTACCTTCAAAAATCAAATCAGGATATGATAGTGGCATATTCTTTTTTCACTATTGTTTTCATCTTTGCATTGTGATATATGATGTGTTCATAAACTGTGTGTCTTTCCTAACATCTAAACAAGATGCAGATTATCTGTAATAAAATATTTATTATAGTTACTTCTGGACGGACATGTTACTATGCTGTAAAATGCAATTTTATTTCTCTGAACCATATGGAAGTGTTGATTGTATGTTGAATACTAAATGTAAAAATGGCATTTTAGAGATCTATGTTCATTGTACCTCATTTACTTTCACATAAGATTCCTTCAGGTCACACATGAAAATGTTCTTTCCTTTTTGCCACTTTGGAAAATGGATCATGTGTCCTGAAAATTTAACATAAATTTGAAGAGAAAGGTCTTCCTAACTTCAGTGCAGCAGACATGAATTTTCCATTGCAACTTAGCCATTTTGTTGATGTATGAACTAACAAATATATTATAAATCCCCCTGCCATAGCTCTGCAAAGCCAACGCATTCAACGGTAATAAACATAAAACATATGGAAAAGATAATGATAATTTTTTTAAAGAAAAACCTAATGGGACTTAGAATACATACAAAGAGCTATTTTCAGATAGTATTTTTCACAAGTATTGCAAGCTTAGAGTGTTCTGAAGTAAATTATAAAATGATTTTTTGTTTTAATAAACAGGAATTTGGAAGTATTTCACATATAAACACAGAGGTTTAATAAATTGAATGGATACATTGAATAAAGTGCTCGCCAATGACAAAAGCATCAGAAAATCATTTCATTCTTATCTTTCTTACATTCCCATTATGTTCACATTGTACTGTCTGCCAAAATGAGAAGGAAAGAAAGGACAATACATCTTGAACTGAACAACCACAATTTTTTGTTGCTAGAACTCCTCTGCAAACAAGAATCCAAACAGCCTACACAGTTTTTCTCTGAGCCTTTAACGAAGCTGTGATTTTGCAAGTGATAATAATAATTTATGATGATGGATGGAATGTGAAAAAAAGAGCAAACTTCCTATATTTGTGTAAATACTTTTTCCCACGAGAAAATTCTTTCATTTCATTGTGCTTTCAGCATTTTAAAAAGTGGTATGAAGAAACATTTCTCCAGTGTTTTTTTTTTTTAAATTTATTTTTATTTCAGCCAAGACAGGTCAAGTGTAAAAGCTCAATATTTTCTGTGATCTTTCATTTTTAAAGGTATATGCTAGACTGACTGATCAAAGAATTAGATGAGGGGGTATCAAAATGATCCAAATAATGGTAATATAATGTACATGTTTTGGCTGGGACAGTTGATTTTCTTCATGGTAGCCAGTCAGTATGTGTTAAGGATTTGTGACCAAAGCAGTACAGATATCACAGGGCTGTTTTCAGGGCTGTGAATGCTGTGAGCTTACACACTGTCAGGGCCTGCTCTGCTTCTCACACTGCCTCACTAGCAAGACACTTGGTGGTGCACAAGGAGCTGGGAGATGACAGCTGACCAAGGGGATAACCAATACCATATGAGGTTGTGCTCAACAAAAAAAAGCTGGTGAAGGAGGAGGATGGGATGATCAGAGTTATGGTATTGTCTGTCCAGATAACTGTTATTCATGTGGAACCCCTGAATTCTTGAAAATGGCTAAACATTTACCTCCTGATAAGAAGTAATAAATGAATCCCTTAGTTGGCTTTGCTTTTGCTCACACTTTCTGCTTTACCTACTAAACTGTCTTTGTCTCATGAGTCATCTCACTTTTACCCTTCTGATTCTCTTTCCTACCTCACTTGGGAACAGTGAGTGGCTGTATGGGTTAATCCACAATGAGCAGGAAAGTAATTCTTAATATTGTCCCCAAACTTCTGACAGGTAGAGATTAAGAGGATAAGCATTCTATTTTTAATTTCAGGGAAAACCAGGCTAAATACTACATTAGATCATTAGACTGATTGGCTCCATAGCCTAAAAAAGTGGTGGGTGGATATTGGATGTGCGCATCCATGTTCTACCTGAACCATGAAAATAATTTGCTATGGTATCTCTAAATATAAAATGGGATAAAAGTCTGTAAAAACTCTCCCACATGTTACTGAGACACAACACTTAAGCCTCTTAAGTCCTGGATTGCAAAAGAAAATATTTTTTTTTTTAATATATGTGCAGATATGTAAGAAAATGAATGCATACCTTGACTGTACAGACAATATAAACATGAAGGAAGATAAATACTAAAATATAATTGTAGCAATATGGGGGTAAGATACTGAAATCTAAAGGCTCAATATTAAAAATGTTCTAACACATGGTGACCAGTTACCACATCATTGATTCACACTATGTGAGAAACTTTGTTCTTGGCACAAACACAACCACAAAACAGACTTGTTGCTAATTTCCCCACCAAGTGTCTAAGCATCCTTTGTGTCATCAGAGTACCGGCACCATAGATCTTAACATAGTCTGCTTCTGGACCGCAGACAGAAAAACACTTGAAGACAAACCTAATATATTCATCCTTGTGTCCTTGTGTTTTCTGTATATGTTATCACTTGCAGGGATAAGTTCTTAGCTATTATTTTAGAAGTGTAAATAACAGAAACAAATTCAAGAAAAAGCATGAAACTTCACATCTTTGCTCTCTTCAATATTTCCTATTTCTAGATTTAGGTGATCTAGGGCTCAAATTTCTTCCCTTCATGGTTTCATTTCTTTGGTAACTAACTGTCCTGATTCACTTAATGAGCATTTCTGAATATATTCTTAGCATTGCACACTTGAAATTCAGGCTTGGTGACACTCACTGCCAACATATTTAACTCCCTTTGATGCTCTGATCTTCATTTACTGGAGCACGATCAAAGAGTGCTGCCCTCAGAAACATGGGAACTAAAAATAGCAGCCAAGGTCCAACAAATAGCAAAGGAGCTCATCCCTGGTCAGGTCTTTCTGAGGTGCTCAGATGTGGAATTCTTCAGTTTCACCTGATTCAATCCAATTAATAAGTCTGCTGGTTTTAACGGGAAATGTAATCTTTGGCAGAGGGGCTGTGATCAGGAATTTTAAAACTAAGAAATTGACTGTCAATCTATAGGAGTTTGTCTCATGCACAAGCTCTCACAACAAACCTGGGACAAGTATCCCAGCATCACAGAAAACACATTTAAGAAAAGCAGGAGGAAGTTATTGTTATCAGAATTTAGAAATGGCCAATCTTCAACAAGTAAATTAAAATTACATCCAATTGTTCCTAACTAGCTTTTGGAAGAAGACAACAAAAAGTCATATACAGTGACCCTAATCCAGACAACAGGCTGCCTTGCCTCAACTGCCTTTCCAGGACACACAGGGTTAGACAATGGCATCAGTTTCTATTAGTCACCTAGAGACAGTGATTCTTGCTTATCACCCACACAAAGGCAGTGGAATATTTATTACATATTCTGAGATGAAACCTTTTATCCCACTGAGAAAGTGCAAAATAGAAGAGATGGTAAAACATCAATGCTATTTTATGTAAAAAAAATGATTCAAAAAAGCTTATAAAACTTTACTGCTGCCTGCCAGATGAAACACTGAAATGACACTGAAATGTGAAATGACACAGCACATCCTATCTTTTTGACTGTCAACTTGAAAGGTCTACCAGCTTGGAACTTGAGCGATTATATTGCTATGTTAACAACTATGAAACAACATACATTGATTTGAATTGGGGAAGAATACTTTGCACACCAGAAAAGCAGTTTTCATTTTCAGGACACTGAATGGCAACTTCATTCTCTTTTGCCCAGTTATGTGTTGAGATGGTAAAAATGGGTAGTGAGTTTTCCCATAAAAATGTTCTTTCTCCACCTTTATTGGTAAGAACTCTTGAAAACCCTAAGAATAATGACTCAAGTGTTTGTAAATCAAGGAACTAGCATAAGGCAATGTTGCTATCCAACGAACTACAATTTATGGCACAGAAACTGAGAAGGTAAGTACCTTCTCACTTACAGGATTTCGCTACAAGTTATAACAAACAGAATGGATAGCACTAGACCTTGACCATCAATGCAAAGAAGCAACCTGGCTACTTCTGTGAATAGTCCTTTATTATAAATTGTGTTTAAGCTGTGTTCCTAGACACAGCTGGAAAAAGTCCTTAGCCAAAGATCATGTAGGGAATTTTTATTTACAAGTTTATTGAGTTGAATCATTGGCGCAATTGATCCAAAGTTCTTAGTAACAAATGCATTAGAAACAGCCAAAAGTTGCAGTGCTGTGGAGAATAAATAATGCTGGGTTCTCAGCATCAGCCTCATTCAGTATGAATGAATGGCCCTTACAGCCTACCGTGGTAAGCAACAGTTTGTTACCATAATCCCAGCGATGCCAGGAACCAGGGACCACAGTGTTTGTACTATGAATAGAAGCTGTGATATAAACAACTATGTAAAACTGAATGACACAGTGAGAACTTCAGGTCCAGAAAAATCCATCCGGGTAAAATTAATGCAAAACATACAATGAAAATTAAAAAAAATGCAGATAGATATTCTGTGCAATGTACTGTAGGAAGACCCTGCTTCAGCAGGGAGGTTGGACCAGATGACCCAATGTGGCCTCTTTCAACTTTACCCATTCTGTGACTCAGTGATAAATATATATGTACGCATATATATACATACATATGTATAAAACTATAACCATACATATAGTTTATATGGCACATACATACAGAGAAAAATATGTATAACATACTATAGTTATGTATAACTAGTTATTTATATGTTTATGTTTGTATAAATCTATAGTTTTAGACATCTTCAATTATATATAACTAGATATATAATTGTTTGGTACAAAATCATTACATTGTTGCTTGTGTGAAAAAACAAGTGTACTCCATTAGACATTTTATGACCTTGTCACAGTAAACCCCAATAACATGACTGTATGCTAGTAATAAGGATTTACCTCCTTCTACACAAACCCACATTTTCATTTAATTGTATCTATATGGTCTCTAGGGAACCTCAACATGCTGTTAATTAATTTGGTTACTAACAGTGATGTGCATTCATGGAACTAAATTTGAACAGTGTTGAAAGACAACCTTGGAATATGCAACATTTTAACCTTAAAGTGCCATTACTTGGAAACGATGTACTTCAGCTCATCGAATGACTGTTGGGGTTTTTTGGTGGAAGGCTGTTTTGTGCATTTTCTATATCTGTGATATCCTTTTCCATAGAACAGATTCTTAACATATTATTTTCATGTTCACAGTGTTACTGGTAAAACCTGCTGAGATGCTATAAAGATGCCAGTTACCTGTCATACATGCTTAAAATAATTGGTATCACAGGAAAAGTAACACAAGAGGAAGCAGCATTAAAGAACAGGTCTCTCTGTGATATAATGCAGAACATATGTTAAAAATATGAGTAATAATTAGAGCACTGTGCATCCCTTTTCATATCAAACTTGGCACTGCTGAAACTATTTGTAGTTTCAGTTCATGCTATGACTACTGGCTCTTTTGAACAGAAGACCGCTTTCTTCAGTTACGTGTTCACCCATGCCACGCACCTTTTTCAACCTCACATCATTCCACACACAAATTCCACTATCCAAAACAAACAGGGAACCAAACTACACCTTTTCTATGAAATATGCATTTTTCTTAACAGAGAGAAGGAGCAAAGCATGAGAAAAAGGAGAGATTAAGATAAAAGGGTTTAAGAGCAACTGGGATATTTAATTGCTTAATTTATTGTGAACAGGACTACATTAATTTTTATACTTTTATTAACTTTTCAACAAAGCTTTGAATAAGCATAACCCAGCAAAATGCTTTATCTTTTCCGCATAGATTTATTTTGTAAACAGAAGAATGTTTTGTTTTGTTTCCATGGAATACAATTAGTTTTGCTTCTGATGGCACTACGAAAAATTTATCCTATGTAGCAAGGTTGTATGTTCAAAAGTATCAACATATATTCTTGAAAAGTCAAAAGATGACTGCATATATGAAGGCAAATTTAGGAATATAAAGACTACATCTCTACATTTACTTTAGATTAAGTTGTATTATGTTTATTATTATACGCATAGGCCTCTTCTCTGCCTTCCCGTGATTCTGTATGTTTAGATCACGATGAACATTCAGACGAAACAAGAATGTACAATGTGCATGGAATAATATGACAGGCATATATGACCATAGACTACTGCTGGATGCTTAGCAGGATAAATTTTGGCAGTTCTGAGAGAACATATTTGAGAGCCAGTTGTCAGATAATTTTAGTATTCAGAACTGTACTGTCTACAATCTCAAATTATTGTTAATTAAATGGAGTCTGCCTTTTAAAGAAACTATTTCCTCACTGATGAATCAAATAATTACTGTTTTAATAAGTTTTGAGATTAGATTATGGTCCAGCAATAAGTAGTTTTTCTAAGAATAGACAACAAGATGCTGAAAATTAATGTTTTTCAGGATCTCTGCTATCAAACCACAATGCTGATCCCAGCCCACGCATGCAACATTTTTAAGTAGCTTTGGCTCATGCATTCCAGTTGCCAACATCAATGAAAGTGGTACATAGATTTCACCAGCTCCCATGTTTAAACTTAATGTTAACATAAAGTAATTCAGACTCTTAAATGCTACTTGAAAATGTCAAACCCTCTCCTTTACCTCCAAACTCACAAATTGTATAATTTCTGTTATGCTTTATCTATGTCTTGTATGTGTGATATCTAGTTAACTATTTCTATTGAACCGATAAATTGTAATGAACTACAATCTCCCTTCGAATCATTTAATTTGTATTGTGTCATATTTGCACCAACTCTGCAAGTTATGTAGAAACATAATCAGGTTAGTATTAGTTAAGTTGTAATTAAAGCAGAAAATGAAGTTAAACTGCCGTAATGCATTTTAGAAGTAACATAAAAGTGTTAAATAAATAAAAATGAATAGAATGTAATTTATTCTTTTCAAGGATTTCTTACAAGGGATGTCATAAAAGTAATACCCAAGTCTAGGTTAGTTTTGAAATATGCAAAGTCAAAGGAGACCTTGCTCACTAAAACTAAAGATAACCACCCTAGGCTACACCTGTGTGTGGTTTTGGATGCATTGTCCTTTGTACTTCTTTTTATTTTTGAAGTTTTTTTAGAATGGTGTCAACCAGTCAGGATGAGAAAAGAGGGGCTAAGCCTTTAAAGGTTTTGATGGTTTGCTTTTCAACACCTATAACTGGATTTACTTAAAGAAACCAAGTGCAATACTAAAAAAGTTTATTCTAAACCACAAACATTTGCCTCAAGCGTACAGTGTTTTATCAAATTCTCTGATAGTACTTTGCAAGGATGTAAACTTTACCTCCAGATTACTTAGGAAGTTTTGAATAGAGCATGTAAAAGAGGGTAGGCCTTTAAATCCAAGAAGTGCTTTGGGTGAAAGTAGTGCTCCAGACAAATACAGTTACTGATAGAAAACAGTGGGATATAACTGCCCTTGTCAACCTTGAACACTTAGTGACTAAATATCAGGAAAAAAAAGTCAATATTACACCAACTGTGCACTTAACTATGGTGTTTCTGCGTTCACATGGAGAACACAAAAATCAATTAATTGTGTGAGAGATACAATCCTTTCAGAATTCAGTCAATGCACTGATTTATTAATGCTATTGATTACACTGAACTAAATATGTAATATGAATACCTGCCATGTCAAAATGTAGCTTACAGTTTCCAGCGTAGATTTGATTTTCTTCTTTATCTTTCTTCTCTTTATCCTTGAGACCAATTCTACTAATATAAATTGAAACTCTATGAAAAGATCTACGGCAGTTATATTTCTCCAAGTCTGCAGAAAAGTGCTTGGTATTGCCTTTTACTTTCATACTTAAATATTTATACACAGAAACCCCTTTTCTAAGATCTGAGGCAAGATGGACACAAAATATAATTGCAATTAGAGATATGCTGAGCTTCCAGAAAAATATGTCTAGAGACTAAGTCGTGAAGAATACCTGCTGATTTCTGGGTAGTGTAGGTACTTAACTCACCTGCATGCTGTGCATCTAGTTACTGTTTGTATTTCACAGGAGAGATCCATTACCCATATCAATAGTGGGCAACCAATTATAACCAGAACATATTACTTCAACTATCATAATATATTAGGTTGCAAGTGGCAGATCATGAAGATGATCTACGATAATTAGAGCAAACTGACGGCAAGTTATGCATGTGTGTTATTCCTCAGAAAACAACATTATGTGCAAAAATCAACATTCACTGCCACATTAGGCAGGCTGGAGCCTTCTCCTTCCTCGTGCAGTTTGCAGTGACAAGAACACTGACGACCAACTCTCATTATTTACAACAAAGTACTAATGCTTCTGCTTATGAATTATGATTTTTACTGGCAGAGTTTGTTTTACCATAAAGATGTACACATTACCACGAGTAAAATAGCAATAGAAAAGGCAAGATACAGTGTTTGTCTCAATGCAAAATTTGTGTATCCTGAAAAAGTTCTCATTAATTTATGTCTTTTTATTGGTCTGAAATTGTTTAAGAAATTCATGTTTCCTGCAAAAGAAAGCAAAATCTGATTTTTTCAATATAGACTCAAGTAATACAGGCAAGAATGAACAAGTTTAGCTGGAATGTGGGAAAACAATGATAAGGTCTCCTGTTACATGTACATACAGAATGTGAAACCTAATACAGGCATCCATGCACTGAGGTATACAGCATATACATTGCCAACAAAGCAATCACAGTCAGTGATGCAATCCCTACTCAATCAAATGAGGGTGGTCGGATGCTGCAACAGGCTCTCCAGGAAGTGCTCACAGCACTGAGCCTGACAGAGCTCAAGAAGAATTTGGATGATACTCTTGGGGATGGTCCTGTGCAGGGCCAGGAACTGGACACAATGTTCATGTGGTTCCCTTCCAACTTGCCATATCCTGTGATCTGTGAAATTCAACTGTTTCATCATCACTAAACTAATCGTGGGGGATACAGTGAAGTCCCATCAGAAAGATCTTGTATATCATATATTCCTATGGATAAGATAGATATCCTTGTAACTAAAGGTAGATAATTTAATGTGTAGATTTTCTGATCTTTATTTGTTAGTCTTATAAAAAAATAAGCAAGAACACTTGAAGAAATGGAGCTTTATTTCTGCATGATTCTTTTATGAATCAAAGAACTATTGTGCCATGGCATAAATGGCATGGTGTTCCATTTCATTTTTCATGCTGAAAGATAATATAGCTTTATATCAGTTTGTTTCTCCACTGATATCAATGAAAGCTTTCCTACTAACCTGAATTAGCTGCTTAGATACTATGTATATATTAATATGTAGGACTAACAGAGAAGTTCTGAAAATGTCAGAACTCCACCAAAATTAAAACTCACACATGCACAAAAAAAAAAATGGTGACACATAGCATTTGAAGTCTGAAAAATGGTGTTTAGGAAGTAGGTGACACTAGAAAGTAAAGTCAATAGAAGCAGAAAGATCAAAATTAAGACAGTTTAGTTTTAATACTCTTTGGGGTTTGTTTTGTATGCAAGTTTCATTCAGCTGCATAGTAATGTGGAAGAATTTTATGTAACTATCCAGGGTTTAAGTAAATTTCATATAATCATAGAATGCTTTGTGTTTTGGAAGGGATTTCAAAGATAATCTAGTTATAAACCCCCTGCCATGGGAAGAGATGCCACTCCTTTGATCAGGTTGCTCAGGGCCCCATCCAGCCTGGCCTTAAACATATCCTTCCTTACTGTGATGAATTTTAAAATATATTCTCTCTCTTACTCTCATAAAGAGCAAGAAAATAAAGACTACTTATTTCATGACAATTGCATGGCATTTCCATGTTAGGGTAGCAATTCTGCATCACTGTAATTCACCCTTTCTCAACTTGACATTACTAATTGAGGGTACTTTAAAAGGTGCATCATTACTGTACTGTGACCTCCTTTATTAGAAAGGATTTTGGGGATTTCTCTGGAAACAGACAATTCAAGAGTCCTCCCTGATGAGTTAGCTGTTCATTAGGTAGAGCTATTTGCTTAAAACAACAGATGTGAATGGTAAACAGAAGAGGAATGTATGAAATGGTGTCAATAAATACAACTCAGTCTATATAGGAATAAATACCCCTTTCTATACATTCATAACAGTAGATTCTAAATTCTACTTCAAAAAAAGAATACGGGAGTCATTGTGACTAGTTCTCTAAATGCACCAGCTTTCAACCTCACTCAAAAAAAGCAGAAAAAATTATCAGGGAGAAACTAAAACACAGCAGGAAACTTTTTCTTTAAACCAATAAATTCATCCACTGTATATTCATGTTCAATGCTGAGTTTCTGATCACTGCATCTCAGAAAAAAAACCCTAAAAATACATCAGACCTAGGAAAGGAAAAAAAAAATGCAGGAAGAATATAGAGGGATTTTGAAGTCATTCCATACTAGACGATGGTGGAATGGACCATGGTTCATCAGCTTGAAAAAGAGATCATTGAAGAAGGACACAATAAGGGCCTATATAAAGATATATAGGGAATTCTCATTACTATGATATTAGAATAGGAATCTTTCAATTCAGCTACCACAAGAGAAGTCCTAACAAACAACAGTTTTCTAAACAAAATAATAATTAAATTGTGCAAGTCACCATCACAAGATGATGAAACCTAACAGCATGAATAATTCAAAAGGTCTAGTGGACTCATTACTACCTATAAAAGATAACGGCCTAAATCTGAACTCTGACAAAACAAGACTTCAAGCCACTGCCCGCCAAGGGGTGGGAGGGTATACACAGAAAAGAACTGCCCAGAAATGCTTATTGTACTCTTCCTTTAGAAGTTTCCTAATTGTTTGGCTCAACGTGTTTGTATCTTATGCATCAAAAGAAAGCCATCCTAAACTAACCTGGCCCCTCTCTTTAATAAAAATACTCATTTTATTACTGGCAATAGTCAATATAGTAGCTCTCCTCCACTACAATTAGTGAACTGATAGAATGCCACATTAACTCAGCTCATGGTAATTGAGGTTAGACAGAGAAGGAATTGTCTGAAGGCAAGACACCTGCTAGAAGTGGTGGAAGCCAGACACAGATGAGTTTCTCAGAGGCTGATTTTTGTGTGATATAATATTTTCATTAGTGGTCTTGCTAGAAAAAATAGTAGGAGCATGTTGATTACATAGATGACACATCGTAAGTAAAGGTGCTCCAATACAGAAGATGACTCTTATACCATACAGGAAAGAGTGGAGGACCTTGACAATGGGTGTAGTAGAAATGGGATGAAGTTTAACAATAGGTTAGATTATATATAGAAAGCATTTCTGTTAGAAACTGGAAGACTGATAACTGGAAACAACTGAGGAGAATCAGTTGAGTTAGTTTTGAACACAACCATGCACCTTGGTATAACACTGTAAAAGCTAATAAAACAGTAATAAAGGCTATTAAACACTCAGTTTTTTAACTTATGTTTTCAGTTTTCTGTTTTATCATGGAAGTTCTTCCATAGTTTGATTTGTTCTGATTTGCTATTAATAAAGTGCAAAATCACCATCTCCAGTGTTATCAAAACCCAAGTAACTCTGTTCATATAATCAGCATACAAATCTGAGAAATATTTGCTAGGTTCTATCAGACTTCCATCACTGAAAAGAATATTTCACGGTACTGAAAAGCTAAAGGCAAGGCAGGTATTATAAAAGTATGAAAAATGCCAATCACTTACAGATAAACCTGAATGTCCCATATAAAATAATTTACCACCTGGAATATTTATGGTTCCTTATGCCATTTTCCTTGGAATGCTTTTACTTTCACAAGGAAATCCCAAGACTTATTTTCTAACACTAACTTATTTTTCAGTGTCATCACTTTCAATTGTCAATTCCATTATGACAAGGGATTTTATTAGATACAGAAGAATTCTAAATGAATAACAAATCACATCAATGAGAGGCAGATGACATAAAATTGGTATGTAATTTGCATGTTACTTACAACTTGCAAAAGTTCTTACAAAAGTTTTTGTAGAGAACTTCTACAGGGGGCTCAGGTGCTACTTTAGTAATCTGATTTGAGTTAGTTCAGAGAATTGGCTGTATACCTTTGCTCTCTTCTTGTACTCCTACCCATGTAACTTCTACTGTTTACAGCTTTGAAGAGATGTTTGTGCAAAATCAAATACCAAATTCAGCACATCAAAAGTCTGAACTGAATAATGCCTAAGTTTACTCAGCTCCTTCCTCCAACAGGGTTGTTTCTGGAGTTTAGTTTTTAGACCAAAAAGTCTGGTCTAAAATGGACAGATGTTAGCAAAAAAAGTGAGAGCAAGTTTCCAATTCTTAGGGCTGTAATGCAAAAATATTCAAGAAAGTTTGCCATAAATGACACTGAGCGTTCCCATGAGAGAGGTGGTCTTCAAAAGTTACATTAAAAGTAGAGATTTAATAAAGTTCCAAACATCTGTCCAAAAAAATTCAAACATCCACTTTGTTTCTTTGGCTTACTATAATTTAGAATAAGAATAGACAAATCCAAGCCTTTATCTTATCTTTTACAGGAAAGAAGTGTATATTTATCCAAAATACCCTGCCATTATCTCAGACTTCAACTAAATTTCTCAAGTTGAATTGCGTTACTCTAACACGTAAAGTTTTTGTTATTTTACTAATTTTTTTCTTCACTCTTTGTTACCAAGAAATAGTTATACTGAAAAATATCCTATGACTAGAACTTCAAAAGTTTACATATTATTGTGAAACACTGAAATGTTCATAGTTAACGACTCAAAACAACTGCCCATTTTATGGAGGTGGCAGGGTGCTTTTGTGAGGCCAGGTTTGCACCACAAGAGGGGGAGGAGATGAGTTTTTGGGTGCATAGAGGCAAGCCTCTGGTCTTCATATGGTGGAGGGGGTGAACATCCATCACCAGAGGCTGCAAGTCAGATAAGAAGCAAACCCTTTGGAGACTTCTGCCTTACGCAAATGGGTTCATTTGTAAACCCTTCCCCTCCCCTAGGGAATGTCCTGAGCATATTCAGCCCTTCTGATAGGGAAGGGCTGGCTCAACTGTGCTGACATGAGAGGCAGCTGTCAGGACTTAGACAGGGTCATAAATCATCAAAGACCCCTGAGGCACCACCAGTCTAATTTCTGAGGCCTTCCACCAGGGAACCGAAAGATCCCCGCACTACTACCTAGGAGTTCCCACCTGGCCTGAAAAATCACATGTGAGATAGGTTTGTAATTCAGTAGTCTGGAAACCTAATCAACTTCTTTCCTATAGCATAAGGTATAGACTTGATGAGAAAAAACATTCCTGATTAATTATGAATTATTAAGTCAACATGATGTAACACAAAGTAACCAATATACTATCCTAGAGATAATTAAAAGCACTGTAGTAAGTCAGATTTGCTTCATACAAATACTTTTTCTACCGAGAATTCCTTATAATCACTTTGAATTACAGTTCATTCCATGACTGTAAAATAATTTTAGAGCTTATTTATAAACCTGTTACCTATTTTTAAACTAGTTTATCAGTTATTCACCAGGATATCATTCTCTGGCATTCTTCAAATTAATGTAAATGCTTAAGAATGAGAAGAGAGTTCAAGTTATTTTAACAGTATCCAAAATAAAGTTGAAGTTTCTCATTCTCAAATGAATCAGCTGAATCAGGGGTTGATTCTGCAGTGTTTGATATTTATTCATCATGAAATTTCGTACTTTTCTGAGGAATTTCTATCAAAAGTGAAGTTTTAATTCCTAAAGAATCCCAAACCATTTTAAAGCTCTCAAATTTGTACAGCTTTAAGACACATGCATGGCTATTTTCACTGTCATAAATTTGTATGTAATCCTATTCTGAGCATCCTTTATAGCTTATTGATTTTTAGACTGTGTGGTGATGCTGGTTTAAAATTGAACTATCCACCCAGTAACATAAATCAGACATCAATTTGTCTTTTGTGTATTGCAAAACATTCATATTGAGCATTAAATATATTTGGAAAAGCAAATCACAGTCTAATCTAAAAAAACTATGCTAATGGTTTGGCTTCTCACATTTTATATAAGGGAAATTTACAGAATTAAAAAATAGCCCTGTAGGAATGCTGTCAAAATGGTGGACATACCTTTGCAAACTCTACTAAACCAGCAGAGAAAGTTTCTGAAGATGACATGGTGAAGAAGATTTTCTGTTAAACTTCACCCCTCCAGATTGCAGAGAGCTTTGTGGCAATGCACCAGAAACTCAACTGCACCCTCAGTAGAGTGATTTATACCAATCCAAAGGCAATTCCAAACACCTAGATTAGGCACTTCCCACCTGCAATCAATTACACAGGTCTCCTAATTACATCGGGAGGTGTAAGCACTTTGTATTTAAATCAGAAGGCTGAGCCTAGGTCTTAAAGTCAAACATCAACATGTTGATGACACACTTATATTTTGTACTTGATATCAACTTGAAGACTATAATTTTTTCATAGATATTCTATTGTTTGGATGTTAGAGACACAATTAACTTTCCTAGGAATTAATAAATTTGTTATGTCCAAAACAAACTTCCTTTCCACAGCACAACCTAAAAATGTCATAGTCTCTTATTTAATTACCAGTTAATTAACCAAAGTACAATTGCTTTACATTTCTAAAAAACACCAAACACTCTATCATTCAGTAAGTTTGTGTCTGACAACCAGAAGAGAGAGAATATGAACAGGGAAAATCTAAGTGCAGGACTCCAGATAGTAGTCTCTTAAAAGAGATTTAATGAATAAAGTTTAACATCTGTAGTCAGAAAAAGAAAAAAGAAACTAACCAACATCCCCCATTCCCCCACCCCAATAAAACCTTATCAACATGCCTATTAAGACAATGAGAAAAAAACTAATTAAAGTAAATTAGCTTAATGTGCACAGGCTGGATAAAGACAGATCACTTTTAAAAATCCAAGAAGATAATGGTACCCATTTGGGATATGTTTTTGGCATTTTTCATATAAATTGGACAGTTTTAGAGGATAAATATGGTAGAGAAGTCCTTACAGGCAATTATGTCTTTACAGTGCTGGTGGCTGACATCATAAAAGAATAATTTTAATTGCTATTAATTGTGTTAAGTCTACTTTTATTGAATACTTAATGCCATCTCTGACAGTTGTAGTAATTTATGTACTTTAATGAAACTTCTTAGTAGAAGTTTGGACTTAAAGGGTCATTTACACCATGTTCAAAATAAGGCATTTTATCAGCTGGAGAAGTGCAGGTTATAAAAACACTGATTTTTTTCCTTCTCAAGATTTATTCATTTTCATTAGCCTTATATGGATGACTAGAACACCAATTTCTGTCTCATGTTTTAAATGTATCAGAATTTGCTAAATATTATTATAAGAAATTGTTACTGCACTATTTTCCAATATGAAACAGCCTCTCTGTTTGATTAGGACAGTGAATTAAGATAAGCTGATGAGTGACTAAATGACACCAATTCACATTAATATTTTCCCTTTGGGAATACAGAATGGGTAAAATAAAACCATGGAATCTCTTTGGCATTCAACTACAAAACCACTCATGACTTTAACTGAACAGGGCTGTCTGCTAGAAGAGCTTGACCTAAAGATTTGCGAATAGATAAATAGCAGAAGAAATTAAAAAAAATGCGGATGTACCAAATAAGCATTTAAAAATGTAATTTTGCATAGTGTAGAGAAAAAAACCATTATTGAGCCTCACTAGGTCAGTTGGTTAGACCATGGTGCTAATAACACCAAGGCTGAGGGTTTGATTCCTGTATGGGATCCATTCACTTTGGAGCTGACTCCTTGATCCTTGTGGGACCCTTCCAGTATAGAGTATTATGTAAAATCTGTGACTTTACATTTCTGTATTAAAATTTACATTGCTTTACTGCCAATAGTTGTAGGTCTTCACTGCTACTGTGATGAACACTATTAAATTATGAGACATTATTTTATCTCTATCAGTACTAGTTTCAATATTTGTGAATTAGTAGTTGCCCCAGTGACACTAATGGGATCATATGTCTATTATGGCTTTTCTGTCAGTTTTCGTGCCTGTTTAAATTATAGTAGCATTATATATATAAAAAAAATAATTATTGAATGGGTTAGGAATGTGCCTCAAAGAACACCCCAGCTCTTTTGAAATCCTAGCCTGCTGTCAGAACTGTGCAAGGCTTACTTAATAGAATAGGCTACAAAAAAAAAGAAAAAAAAAGAAAATTAGGCAAAATGCATCTTTTTCTTTTTTTTTTTTTCCCTTGGCTCAGGTATCAGAGGACATTACAGTTATGATGGTGCCCATGAATGGATCTTGTAGCAGAGGCTTTTACATAACTGTGGACTGAGGTCTTTGTGTGTTCGTTCCAAAGACATAGCAGAGTCAAATACAGCTGCTGGCTATCCATCATCACGTTCACTTTGTTATCACTGAATCATGTAAATCAAGTCAGAAGTGTTAAAACTGGGATTTAGCCATCCTGAAGGTGAGGTCTTTGTAATTTGGTCCTTGTTACAAAATTATGTGAAATTCTCACATTAATTTTAGACACCTTAGGAATGGACATCTGTTGCTTTTGTTAAAAAAAAAAAAAAAAAGCCACCAAAACACAATAAACCAGAAAACGTTAGAACATTTGAAAGCAAAAAACTTCTAAAGGTTGTGATGTTTTAATCTGAAAGCCAGATGAAATTTATATTATTTTAGATTTTAAAGCTTATTACAATATTAGCAACAGATAACTTGAGAGCAATAACTTTTAAATATGACAAATATTGTATATTTTTCACGACTTACTGTTGATTGCTTTACAGATATCTCTCTCTACACCATACGTGCATCTGATGTCTGTAATTTGCATTTGGTTTTGTGTTTGCATTTAAACTGGATTCCCAGTTTATCCAGGATACCAGTTTGTTTTGCTTTTTTGTCCATATCCAAACACATTTTTATCTGAAGACATCCTACAAGAAGAAAGATGCCTTCAGATCACAACAAATTTTGTTATTCCTGAACTGCTTTATTAGTGTTATGGTAGTTGTCCTCATGTTAGTAGAGTGAATATTAAAGTAGGATAAGACCATGTTTTTGTAACATGAACAGGCAAGGAACAGACATTTAATAACAGATTTCAATTTGTTTCAAATGTGTTTATGTTATTTGAGAAGTTTTATTTCAATGAAGCCTGCTTTCTCAAATTTGACAGAAATGGAGCAGACTGACTATTATTAAACCTGTCCTCTTCTTCCCTATCTACAAGAATATTTCCATAATTTTCTCTCTACTCCATTTTCAGCCTCTACTCTCTTTTCCTTTTTTTCTCAGTTTCTCTGCTTGCATTTCAGTAATGTATCTACTAGTGTATTTTTCATTTAATAGCTCTACATTTACTTACTGTTTATCAAGTATTTTTATGAAACATCTCTTTTTCTATCAAGCAGCCTTTCAGATAAGAGCCTATTAGGTCTCTTAGGTAATATTGAAGTAAATGCTTTTTTGAGTAAATATGCTTATATTATAAATCGCAGAAACTGCAGTATTTTCCTGTTAATTATCAGAGCTGAAATATCCATCGATTCTAGAAAGCTATACAGTTTTTTGGTCTGCGCTTATATCATGATCAACTCAGGTGACAGAATTAAAAAAAATAATACATTTCTAAAATTATTGATTTAATGACATATAACAGGCAGAAAATCAAATGTGAAATAAAATCTGTGTTAATCAGCATCAAGTTTCTGTCTTGAAAAATACAAATCCAAACACGCACAGTACAAAGTTGCTCCAATTGCACATACTCTGGAAACCTCTTTTACATTTTAAGCTATTTGCGATTTTAATATTTTTACTTTCGGTTTCTATGTAAGACAAATGTGGTCAGAGTTATGAGAAGGAAACAAGATGCATATGAAGATGACAGTTGAATTTCCTTCTGTAGTCTAAATAAAATAATTAGGTTTTGATCAACTATATGGATCACAGTTCACTGTCTCTTCTCATATCTATCAAAAGAAAATGTCTTCAACAAAATGAATAAATGCTATCCTCAGCATTTAAAATTTCTCATAATATATCCAGGATTTATGTTAACAGAAAGGACAAAACTAAGAGGTGAAAGGAAAGTATACACAGCCAACAGCCTTGCAAATAAGTTTTAGAAATAGATATTTAGAAAAAGGTATTCTGAAGCTCTAACATTTATTTTATTTAACTTCTCCCTAGCAATATTCCATCTTTTATTACAAAGGATTGGAGGTAGATAAATCCAAATTTTGACCTTCTACTTCAATTAGCGTCTCAATTAGATTAGTAATTTAAGAATAACTTGACTGAATCAAATGGAATTATATTGAAATAGGTGTAAGTGAAAGGAGAATCAAATAGTGTATTTACAACCACCTTAGGAAAAGCCAATAAATTAATGTCAAGGTTGGAAATCATAAAAGCTGAATGATCTTCCTCAGTCATGGGGTTTTGTGTGTTTCATGGTCTTTACTGGAAAAAAATGCAGGCAGACAATCAAGTGTGCTTTACATACAAGTGAAGAAAGAGGACAAGGAGTAGGGAGAACATGAGAGAAAAACACCCTCTAAGGGACTTGACAGAATGGGAATGGCACAAGGGAATTGGGGAAAGATCAAAATAGGTTACGGAAAAGTGAGAAAGGATTAACGGGAGCCCAAGACTTTTTGTGAGGATCACAGAAACATGAATGGGGTGAGAGTGAGGAGATGTAGAGTGGCCACAAGTTGTATTTTATTGGCAGTAAAAATGTACCAATGATAAAACCATAAAATGTGACAGAAAAGGAACTAAATACAAAGATGTGGGTCAGTTGATCTTGAAGGACTGTCTGAAACGCTTTAATGGGGAAGAAAGTGGAGCTCAGGAATGACTAAGTCTATATCTGAGGTGCCTTAAAGCAGTGGGGGACTATTCCATTCTTAACACACTTCATTGAGTTTTTGATTTCCAGAATATACAGGGGGAGACAGTGGAATGCAGAGAAAAGTTCCTTATACAGAGATATTAACTGCAACACAGCTATGTCTTTGTTTTTCAGATGGAGAAGGAAATAGAGCAGATTTTCAGGAAGGTATCTTTGTTCCCAGTGGATGCTGACCAATAGACATGAAGAGGTACATGGAAAACAAAACACCTAACTCCACTCCAGTGTTTAACTGAAAGCATAATTGCTCCCTTTATACCCTACTCTCCTTTTTTATATTGGCTCAGTTTCCAAGAAAGGTTTGACTCTTATTTGAACTAGAGATTACATTAAAGTATTTGTGCTATTTTGCAGACAGACTATTTACAACTGCAGGGTGCAAAACGTGGTCTCACTTCCTTCCCTGTGCTCTCCAGTTACCTACTGAGACTCAGAGGTCCCAGATCTGCAGGGTGCCCCCAGGTTTACCTTCATTTGAAGACAACACAGGAGATGCTGCAGATTTTGCTTACAGTGCAGTGAGAGAGAGGACATAGAGCAGTGCTGCTGGTTCCCCCTTCTTGACAGCTCTGGGATAGTGTTAGATTTTATTGCCAGTGGTGAAGGGATATGAATCACTGAGAAAAATCCTGAAGGTGTGCTGATCAGCAGTCTTTCAGTAAGTAAGCCCAAATCTTGATAATTCTGAAAAGAGCTGATTTATTTTACTGTGGATATTTTAGCTAAATAGTCACTAGGTCATTCAGTCTCTACATGACAAAATAATAAAGGAAGACTTTATTTAATATTAGGCAATAAAAATTAAAATTAGAAGAATATTCCAACCCATCATGTTTATTTTTTCTTATGTTTAAACTCTTTAGGAAGCAGAAAAAAAATCACAGCTTTACTCTTTGTCCATTCTTGAGAAGCCTGTCAAAGAATAGAGTTAAATCTTAAAAAATTATTAAGATAGGCATCTATAATAATGGTAATAAAAGCCAAGCTGTCATGTATCTTCTGTAAAGCGTAAAAGCTTAGCATGATTTAAATATTTTCTTATTGTTTTACAGATGTCATTTCTTCATTTTGCAATATCCAAAGCATTTCAATATTTATAATTTTTTATTTTCAAAGTTTTTTTCCCATAATCAAGACTCGTGAGTGCAACCATTAGTTGCCCTATCTATATGGGAAAATGCTGCTAACAGACAGATTACTAAGAGGAGAAAAAGAAGCAGTATTCCTGCTTCTAGGACTGACACCTCTAACAGAAGCTGTCCACAGGGTAGAAATGTGCCTTCCAAGACACCTAACTCCTAGAAAGGTTTGGAGCAAAATGAGGAGAGTCACATGTCAAAGGACAAAACCCCCAGCTGGTGCCTGTTACTTGGTAGCCCTGACCCCAGCAGAGCAGTTCTGTTTCCCTCGCTTTCGGCAGCTGCCTGGGGACTGCAGCATCCTGCTCTGGCCTCCTCACATATTCAGAAACCTGATAGATACACAGCTGTTGCCATCAAAAGTAAAATTCAACCTGGGCTGTGTGCCAGCATATGGACTATGGCATTATTAAGACCCACTAAAACCTTCAAAGGCTTAAGCAACCCTTAAGACCTTGTGGTATTTGGCAAAGACTTTTACCATCTCAGGGAAGGACTACTAGGCTAACAAAGTGCAGCGCTGAAACCAAATTATTTTTTCTGAAACTAGTGAATGTCAGAAAGGAAAACTTTTAAGATTATTTTATTTAGTCAAAATGACAGGTGTCAGGGTAAACAACTGCTTTTAATTTTATTGATAATAAGTGAACTTTATAATTTTCATTTCAGTGTCATGAATATACAATACAACTCAGTGTACTTGTTTTATTTCCGAATTATTGAGAGACATTGAAAGAGTATTTGGAAGTTCAACTATTTTCCATCCGAAACCAGAACAATCCAGAAGACCTCAGTTGTGTGTATGTATGAAAGGAGAACAGTTGGGAAACAATGGGATAGAAAAAAAATCTATATCTCCACCTTGAAATGATAAATTATCTACTGTATGTGCTAAGTCAGCTTTTTATGCTGTAATTATTACCAGAAAATCTGGTGGAAGTCAAGTAGCATCCTCTGCTAACAAGTAACCATACAGAGCAGCTGTATCCTGCCAGCAAATCTTTTTAATAGCTTACACATTCTACATTTCAGTTTTCTGATTTTCTAAATGGGAGCAGCAGTGCCAATGCATCCTTAATAAAGGCTTTGCTACATACAGATAAAAAGCAATGCATGCTGAGTATTGGCTGGCATCTGGTCAGTAATGGATATATGGTCCTTATAACTTCCAGGGCCCATGAAATCAAAAATCCATTCAGAATACTGTTAGAAGAATAGGGTTAATACTGATAAATGTCAGTCCGGAGGCAGCCTGCTGTATGGTTTGGACAAAATTCCAGGTTGACATTGCACCAAGGTGTAAAAGTGGAACTACACAGGAACCATTCAGGCAATTCCAATAAACTGTACGAAAGGCAAAGAATATTTGGTCGATTTTTAAATGAGATCTGGCAGTTAAGAACTTAAACACTATTGTTTTCCAGGAGTTTTTATCTGATACTCTTATCCTACTGTTAGTTAACACACTTATCATTTCAGTTTTACAATGCATATTTTCTTTTATTAATTAAAAACATTGGCTACTCTAAAAAACACAATATGGAGGAATTTACATTTCTCTTTTTCCTCATATTTCTTTCTTTTGTGTTAAAAATATGCCTATTCTTTGAATTTATTGTGTGCTCATAAATCAATACTTTCATGCAGCAATAAACATAACTTATTGTAATGGTAACAGCTCCAAAGGACTCCTGACTATGAGTGGCATTTTATTTAATACCGATCTATGTTCTGTTCCCCAACTAATGGCACACTGCGGGTTATAAAGTGATTAAAATTGTTGTCAAACTGGCCTCCTGGAAAGAGGGAGCCCAACTTCTTTTCCTGCAGCTGGTAGATTTGCAGAATCTATACTTGACTTCTACAGTTGGAAAGCAAAGACTAGCTAGTGTAGGAATAATAAACCAGGAAATTACAGAAAAATGGCTAATTTTTTTTCTCCATTGCCTCTAGTAAGCATGTTTAAATAAACAACAAAACCAAAGAAGGAGTCAGTATTGCTGTTTTTTGAAGGTTAATGGAAATAAAAAGAGATTTGCCTACAATTACGCAGGAAAGCATTAGAAGAGGTAGGAATATAACAGATCTTTTGAATCAAATTGCCAGTGTCTCTATTACTGTATTTCTATCTTTGGTTCCTTAAGGTTCATTGGATTTTTTTTTTTTTTAAATTTACCTTTACTCTTTCCGATATTGCTGAAACTTCTCTTTATAATATTCCTGAGAGGTATGCAAACAATAGTTTTGAAAGTTTATGAACTTCAGCTCTTACACGTCACAAACATGATAATTCCCCAATAATGAAGTGAAATTATTAGGAATACTTTAATTAATTTCTTACTTAAAGATTCAATAAAAGGAGATGAAAATGATTGCTGTTTGCCTTCGCTTCTTCTAAGACTAAAAAAGCCTAAATAAACCATAACTTGGAATCAATCACCTTTGCAACTGATTTTCAATTTGCTACAGTGGTGCATAAAAGAACTGCCACACAGAAATGCTTTTTAATTCTAGTGTTATTGTGTATCCAAAATTTCTAAAACTCCAGAGACATTTTTCAGAGGACCAGTAATCTATACAAGTTGTCGTGAAAGGGAAAGGGAGTCAGGTTGCCATCAGTTATGGCTTTTTGGCTTTTACTGTTCTAAAAGAAAGAGATCTAACCACCTGTGGTCAATTAGAAGAAAAAGCTGTTGTTTCTGAGACAACAATACACATGAGTCCTGCAATACTGTACGTCCTTCTGGATTTCAATCTGTTGAAGCATCAGTGAGTGTAATAAACAATATACAGTTAAGAGCTTCAATGACCTGTTGTATGTTTATATTTCGGCACCACAATTCTTCTCTTACGTCCCTAAGAGTCTGGACCAACGTATAACTAATCTTTAACCCATCAAATTTCATTTTACCCACCTGTAATGTCTGATATTTCTCTGCAGAAAAATGTTTTATGCACACTCAAAAGTCATGATAAAAAGAAAACAAAACTCCTGGATACTGACTTAACACCTAAGCCCCCTAGGGCTTAACCTGGAATCTAATATGTCCTTTTTAACATTAAGCAGTTTTTAAAACTCTTCTTGAGATTTTCCCTTTCCCCTCATAGCTTTCTCCATGAGTCATGATATACCCTGTATGTGCTCATATCATGAATCTTTTGAAGTTCAGATGCGTAAGTAACTCATCTAATAAACAGTCTTTCTAATAAATGAAAAATAAATCTGTAAAAAGCATAGGTATTGCTTAAAGACTGTAAAATTATGTGTTTTATGAACCCTTAGCAAAACAAATTCTGCAAAAAGAACTTTTTATCTCACCTTCTAATAAGGAATAAACAGTGCATATTCTCAGAGAAATGGTGAACATTTTAAAAGGAAAAAGAAAGGATTATGTTTTTTGCAATGGTTCTTTTGAATAGAACAGAATTTAACACTGGGGTTTCCTACTAAATAGGTCTCTGCTGCTCTCTTGCCCTTCAGTGAGGATTCAAGAAACTGTGCATACTGGATTGAGTTAACTTATTTTCCTAACTTGTTACCTAACTTTCTATTTGCCCCATTCAAATGAGGCAGTGCTAATGGAAGAGCAGTAATTATCACTAGGGGAAGAAAGGACCCAGGAACCTGACTTAGGCACAGGATGGTCTGGATTAAGTTTCAGCTTTTGATGCAGGTTTCGCTGCTAAACCTTAACAGCCAGGCATCTCAGGATATCAGCCATAAGTGACACACGAGCAGGTCTGTGGAGTATAATTGGGCCATTCTTACAGCCTTGTTAGCTGAATGTTCTTCCCAGGGAAGTATGTGCTAAAGAAAAGATGCACCATGCATATGCATTCTGCAAGGGTTAATGAGTTCCAGCAGGGCTTCATATTCCCTTTTCTTGCTGCAACTCTCTAAATCTAACACTGAATTTAGGAAAACAGCTATCGCTCTTGAACCCTAACATACGGCAGCACTGTTGCATGGAAGTCGTCTTCAGCTATATTCTAAGATCACTAGCACTCAAAACTGCTCCAGGCCCTTGTGTCAGTCATGAGTACACATTATAAGCTGGCACTGAGAGAGTTAATGTGTACTTTATAAAAATTTGTTATGCCTGTATATGTTAATTTTCATGTTTTCGTTCTGAATGTTTTTCCTATATCTGTGTTCATGCTGTGATCTGTAGCTAATGCACGTTTTCTAGCTGAAAGCCAGCTAAGCCTCTGCTGGTACTTGTCATATGTTGACAGTATTCAACAGTGCATACAGTATTCTAACAACTTTATACAGATAAGGGGGGAGATATGCATCTGCATTCATAGTTTTATCTCAGACTCTTTGCCTAGATTTCAGTAACAAAAAAGCTTAGAAAAAAGAGAAAGAATGAAATTGTTCTTCATAGACACATTAGTGACAGAAGAGAAAGCACCAACAAGCAATTTCCTCAGACTGAATGGGTGTCAAAGAATTTTAGACAGAGTCATCAGGTCCAAAACAAGCAAATGAAGGGATGAGGCTCAGAACTAAATGTAAGTCATGGCTGACTAGCTGAAGAAATAGGGATAGCAAAATTAGCCTTCAAACTTCAGTGGATCTTCTCAAAGTTCCTGACATGGCTAAAACAGGAGCTTGTGACCTGAAATCCTAGTGCCCTGCTTAGTACAAGCCTTTCTACTAGGAAACTTTGTTATCATGAACATGATGACAGACACAGATTTATGTTTTCCTAACAAACACTGTAGTTATGTTATTTAAGGCCTCTGCTTCTTAACTGTGTGATTTATCAAATCTAAGTTCCGTGAACTTGTAATTATTCTTTTCTGCCGAATCCTTTACACTTACAACAAATTCCTAAAGACTATTCAAGACAAATGGGAACTTCACCGTATTTACTCATATAGTTTCCATTGTTCTTGTATTGTTTAAAAACAATTAATGCAACATAAGCTAATTTGGCTGTTAAGGTTACTGAACTCAATTCTCTTCTGTGCTGCACATTGTTTAATTACATCTGTGTAAATAAATACAAAGGCCTAACAACTCTAATAGTCACTTGTACTGTTTTCAGCATTTTATGCATACTCTGCTCTAATTCAAATGGCAGAACATGAGAACCAGAGGAACCAGTTCTGTCCACTACACTCCTTGCAAAAGGTTTCATACAAGAATCTTGGTGCAGTTCACTGTCTATTCACCTTCATTTCCACTAAGCTCACAAACGAACCAAACCATAAAAAAGCTATTATCTAATCATCCAAACTCCTACTGAGAAAAAGCTAAACTTTCACTCATATTGATACTGAAAGGACTACTTTTTGAATTAGTGCACATGCATCACAGATAAATATTAGTTTATTAGCTTTTCAGTTTGGTGGGATTTTTTTTAGCTTGATTAAGAGTTATCATTTACATGCAATTCCTAAAATAGTATAGAAAAAAAGTTGTTATAGTCACAGAATGAGACTCAGAGTCAAGTGGAGATTCTCTGTTGTATTTTTACCTTATTATGACAATAAAATGCTGTAACTAAAAAAATTACTCTTCGAAAATTCCTTAAATTTAACACATCATAAGCACTCTGTGAATAGAGTTTCTGTTGGCTTCAGAGTACATCAGAAGGAGATTTGGAAAAATAAACAGAAAGTTGGCTGATTAAAACTTAACTATTCAGAAAAAAATATAATCACAAAACCACAAAAAGAATAGTCAGATAATTTTATATGGGTCACACCTGAAGTATTTGGATTTTCAGCATATTGCTTCACACAGAGTGTTCTTCCTCTGATCTGTGCAACAGGAAGGTGCCTGGAATTAGGGGCCTGACATGTGAATGACACAGGAGACATGCTTGGCAAAAAGTCAGCACTGCACAGCTCAAGATCAGCAGTGGTACTTTGTGTGGGCTCAGCTCTGTGCTTTGAATTTGTTTTGGAACAGATTCTTTTAAGATAAAAGAGAAGGCACTATGAAGTCATGTACACCCAAGCATTACAGCTTGACTCACTTTGGCATAAATTTTATGGCTATGTTGCAAAAACAAGTTCTTACTCTTAATCCTTCTGAAGCTTGGAGACAAAGTCCTTGGGATTATGCCAGTTCCTGGCAAAACACCATGGATACCAACAAGTAATAACACTACTTACAGTTACCCAAATACATAATATATATCACAGGAATTAAACCAACTATTGAAATTCTGATCAAAAGCATTAGCTTTGATTCTTGATTTTAAAAAAGTGATAGAAATATGAATTGCATAATTTCAAATACTGTTAAAGAAGCTAGGTACAGGTAGAAAGTGATTCCAAGGAAGAGAAACTTGGAAGAAGAAAGTTTTATTTAAACATCATCTCTGTAAATCTCACTGTACCTTGGTGAAACAGGTGGCATTACGTCCTGCTATAACATATTAATGTGAAGACAAAGAGAAAAGGGAGTCAAATAAATCTTTCTAAAATGAATAGTATCATATGAAGATAACGGAAAAAAAGAATTCAGTGTTTTTAGATCCAATATCCTATCCTCTCCTGATAATAAAATAAGGCAGTAGCAAAGGGAACATATGGCATATGGTTGTTATACACTGGGTTCGAAAACTGTTCTTTAAACCTATGAAGGTTTACTATTTTTAATGTTTATTAACGATGCCATAAATTCAACTGGCAATAATCCTAATACATATACATTTAATCCTTCTGATTTGAAGGGAACATATTATTCATTCTTTAAACATGTATGTAGTTGCTAAAACACTTGTGATATGCTGGCTAATCCATACATTGAAAAAACACATTTTAAATGTAACTCAATATTCTTCCTATCTCAGTTAATTGAAAGCGTGCAGCATATCATCAGAATTTTCATGAAGGTATTAAATTTTTAATTCAACTTTATCCACAATTCAGCTTTAAATTTGGAGGGAGAGTTCAGAACATTTATACATTAAAATGGAAGCACAGAATTTTCTGCCCAGAAATCAGTATCGCTAAACAGTATCATCCTATTTCCTTTCTGAAGGAGAAATTTTATATTTGGTTGTATTTTTTAAGATCCAGCAGACAAAACCCCATAATAGAATACATTTGAAGCAATCTATAATAAGAACAAATACCATACTACATAAAAAGGTATGTCTCATTTTAACTTGTAATGAACTTTCATTATATACAAGACTTGTGCCTTGTTTTTGTTTTGTGGCCAAAAAACTAGCAATAAGAGTTATTCTATTCTTAAAGAAAACACGCTGTTGATCCAATTATTTTGAAATAGTGGGTAGCTACAGATAATTGCTTATATATACATAGTTAGAACTTGGTGCTCTGTCATGACTGCCTCCTGAGACCTTTGTATCCCTTTGGCTGAATTACTCTGTTGGAATGATATTCACAAGAAAGGTGAATATCATTCTTGTTATAACTAACAAGAAGCTTGAAAACCTTTCACAGAACTGGAAACAACAGGTGGCATTCTGCACAACAATTCTTAGCAGAAAAGGAACTGGAGTATAACACACCAGGGGGAAAAAAGTCTAATAAACCAACACTTTTAAAAAAAGTTATCAACAGATGTTCACAGGTTGCAATAAAAGCTGTTCCTGAACAATAATCACACAGAGGAATGCTGGTAGTTTGGAAGCTGGTATTTTCTGCTAAAGTAAAAAATTACAGACATTGGGACACTTACTCACTACTTGAGCCAACATCAGCCTTCCTCACTTAGACATAACTATTTGACATAGCTATGCCAAAACATACAGTAATCTAGCCATATACATACTGTTTTATAAGACTAAGTTGAGGTCACCAGCATCAGTTCATTTTCACTTTGACTTGGATTTAAAATATATATACAGAAAACAGTTGGCAGTTGCAAAATACACTAAATTGCTTTGGAATCTGCTCTGCTCTCTCTTACTCTTGACCTGCTGGTCATACATTGTTAAAATCTTTGTGATTTTGCAAGTGTGTTCTATTGTTAGACAATTTATTTAGTTAGTATAAAGGCACCAAAGGCTGCTCAACAGCGGTGGTGTCATTTTAAGCAATTTGTTCTAGTTCTTGGAAAACCTTTCCCCAAAATATTAATATTGAATATACAAAAAGAGGAGGAATGCACAGCATTTTTTTTTTCATTCCTAAGATGCTATCAAGCATACTTCAAACTATAACTACAGGCTTCCCTCTGCTTATTTAGAAATGTGATATTTTCCCAATAATAGAGCAAAGAATCAACCTCTAGCACAAGTGTTAAAGCAACTGATGGTCTCTGAGAATCCAAAGATGTAGACGCTGAAAATACACCATCCACATATGTAGATATTTCTGACTATACTACATTTCATGGCATCAGAAGAGTCACAGCTAAGAAATCATCTAAAAGTGCCAATGACAGAGGAAACAGCTGTCATAGGATACCTCACATCTTCCTTTAGTTTGATTGTCTAAATCTATCAGATTAAAAATATTTTGTTCTTAATTTTTTTCTTTCCCCCCCCCCCGAAAGTTGTACAGGGTGGTATAATTTTTATTTTAATTGAATCTCCTGAGCTAGTTCTTTGGAAAGGAATAAAATAAGGGTTTAGAAAGAAGTTCAAGTTGCTTTTGTTCTCCAGTGTCCATCTCTGACACACTTTCAGTGTAATTACTCTTAAATATAAGAGCAGTTGCCAAGAGGAAGATGGAAGCAGAACCAGAATGAAAAAAAATCTCAGATGATTCACTTACTCTGAGTTTTCACTAAATCAGTTTCCTCAGAGGGTGATTAACTTCAGTACAGCAGAGGATGAGACAGTAAGCTATTATCAGTGGTATTGCTGCACATTCCTCAGTGACTTTTAACTTTCTTAGAAGTTCAAGTAATCAAAACTGGTCTCTAAATGACACTACTGAGACAAGTAGTTCTGCCACAAACCCATAGACTTCCTAGGAGCTAAAAATGTTACTCCCTTTCCATAATATGGCATGATAGGTTCAAAGTGACATGTTTGGTTTTCTTCAGCTGGAATCCCATGTTATGAGCTTGCTGCCTGCTCCCTGCTGTATCACTGACGCGTGGCTTCCAGGGGAATCCTCAGCCTGACTGAAGTGTCTGAAGCTGTGAATGTCATCCCACGTACTGGAACAGCAGCTACTCCAGAATGGGTGTATAACCTAATCAAATTAATTGCTCTTTAAAAGAAGTTACGGACAGGACTGGTCAGCCAGAGTTAGATTTATAATAATAATAATAATAATAAAATGACAATGAAGAGCAAGGTTACCGCATTTTCTCAAAGAAACAGTTGAGTAGATCTCTTGTTCTAAAAATTACTGCAGAACAGAAACACACCAGGAGAACACAATACTAACTCATTCATCAGCACCTGTCTTCAGTGGTTCAGTTTCTCTACAAGCTTGTGAGACTGGGCAATCAGCTTAATTACTTGAAGGCCCCTAGGCCTCAACAATGCCATCCTTTCTCATCATCACAATAAACATGGCTGCTCCCAGCCTTCTAGGTAAGAAAGGAGGAAGGGCAAAAACTCATGGCTTCAACCGCTTCTTCCTTGTCCTACAGTGGCTCTTGTTTATCCTATCAGTGAAAAGGCTTGCCTTCTCATGCCTAATAACTGTGTATGGTATATTATTCAATAATAAAGTGAATTACCTTGCTCTCCTCTAGGGTTATTGATTTAAATTTTTTGCAGGCTGTTGTTGACCTTAACAATGTACATATTGCAGAAGCATATGCAATAATTACTAATTTTCTGCTTTTTTTTTTGCATTACTTCCACTGTCATAGCTATTCATTTCTCATATCCCATATATTTAGAATTCATCTTTGAAGGTGGCATGAAAGGGTTCACTACCTCATCTGAGGAGGATAGCAGGGATAAGTTTTCTTTCTTTAGCAGCTGACATTTTCCCTCATTATTTTTTTTCTGCCTCTCAAGCATTTCTAGTTACACTGACTGTGTTGCCTGGTTTGCTTTCTTTGCAGCTTTAAATTTTCCACCTTCAAAGACTTCAGGCTTTCTGGAAGAGGGGTTGTACACCTTAAAATGTTCAGTAGGGCTGAGGAGGACCACTAAAATACAGGATGTATATAAGGATGCACTAGAAACATAAAAGACACAAACCTACTGTCATTCATAAATTTCTTCAATTAATTCTCCTTCTAAAAGGGGAAGGCTATACCGTCTTGAGAAAGAGAGAAAGTGAAAAGCAAGAAGTCCTATATCTGGTAAGAGCAGACAGCATAAACTTTCTTCCAGAAAAACAGATGCTGAAAACAAGCAGTTGTGGGATAACATTTCAGCCTGGCACCATAGTATCTCTAGAACTGAAAGGAGAGGTGACTGTAGCATCAGACTCGATAATTACTTGGTGATGCTGTTTCAAACTCAGTTCAGAGCCTTGACCTGTGTTCTTAAACTGTTAATGACTGACACAGCTTTCCTTTCTGCTTGACTGTGACACCAATTTTGTATCCTTTCTCCCGTGTTATTCCCATCTCTAGACCATGGTTCCTACCTTACATTGGGAACATTAGGGTATAATTGGGCAAAGCTCTATTCTTGTACTTTTAATTTTTTTTATAGCTTTTGCAAGTAATTTAAACCAAAAAATCAAAGCAGTATAATAATACAAAAGCTTATAAATAAATACATTTAAAAATGTAATTTTGGCCATTATGGGGCAGCAGTATTTAATTTAGTCACATAGTATGAATGAAATTGCTCTTCACACCCCATCCTTACAATCCAACTCATTGGGAAATATTTGTCTTTGACACAGGGAGACAAATAAAAAAACTCATTGGAAATGCGAAGTAAACTCAAAATTTTAAAATCTAATCAAACTTTCATAACGAATTTTTATAAATTAAAATATAGGGTAAGGAGCTGGGGCTCGCCCACAATAAGCCATCATTACCTATTCACCTTCGAACTAACTGATTTTCACTTCTTATATTAATTTATCTTCAACTGAAAATCCCAATATTGCTGCTCATGCTAGTTAGGTTGACCTAGAACAATCACAAGACCAGTAAGTCAAGATATGATGTGTGACAGAATTTCACTGAACAATGACCTGTTTTGCATTTTGTGTTTTCTTCACAGTAATGAACACTGGCTTTCTTTTCAGTGATATGTGCTACATACAGTAGCTACATCATGCAGAAAAATGCAGTGTATCAAAGCTAAATGGCTTTTTTTTTTCAATGTTTCCTTAAGGAATAATGCCAATTTTTTACTTTCCTTGAAAATGTCAAGCATAAGTAAAAAAAAAACATATAATTAAAGTTAATATAATCTTATCCCAAACCAATACGCTTAATAACAAAATAATAAAAAAATGTGCAAACAAATCAACACAATCTTATCATAAGTCAGAATTTCATTCAGGATCTGAACCCATGGAGGACATAATACAAAGGAAAGATTAACACATGAAGTTATAACAAATTGCATCTATTACTTTTCATAAAAAAAAACCAAAACCAAACAAAAGCACCACTGTACTCAGTGGCTATAGGGAATCCCGTTTTCCCAGTTTTTCTGGCAACACAGTACTAAGAAGTAGATGTGCTTGAATTGTTAGCATGTTAGATGTAGTTGATCACCGTCTTAATTCACAATATTTCACATGAATAATAACTGTTACAAGCCTGGTGAAATATTAGGACATTTGACTCATTGCATTGACATTTTTCTGCCTATCTGAACAAAAAAGACAAGTTTTATTAAGCACTCAGATACTCACAGAGATACATAAAATTTAACCTTTTCTTTCTTTGGTTGTTCTTATATATTGCATGCGTTACAAAATACACACACATCACTGGGGTCTGATCACAATTAATTCTTCAATTTTTGATCTAGCACCTTGCTGAAGTAGCTTTATAAAAAAAGAATGCCTACTAAGGGCAAAATAACAGCAGAGTATTAACCTGGGCCTGCTACTGTTGGTAGCCCAGATCCATTGTATTCCAAAGCCTTTGTACACAATAGTACTGAGATTTTGTGCAATACGGCAAAGAACACAAACAAAAAACCTCCTAAAAACAGTGTCGTCTTTTGAAGGCTACAATATAAACCTTTTTTATGCGCCTGACTTTTTGCAGACAGGAGTATATGTATTATCCATATAGGATACATATGCTTTTACAGTGTAAACATAAGAATGAATGAAGACGTGTTATGAACTTTGTGAGTTCAGGAGTAAATTCTGTAAAAGAGAGTTTTCTCATGTCTTTAACAAGGCATATCAGCTATATTTTAAATTTACACTTGTATAAATAAATGCAATGTACACATTTGCTTTCTACGTGATTCTACAATTTGGAGAAGCCTTGGGAGACTTGTCTGGCCTTGGAACAACCTTGTTTACAGGCACAGATGAAATGGTAGCCTACACTTCTATATGCTGCCTGTTTCGCAGACCTCCTTCAGGGAACTAAAATAACCAGCAGAAGCACCACACTACTGTTCTTCCCCTAACAAAATGGAAGCTCCTACATAGTCTCTCTAAGGAAGAATACAATCACATTGTTAATCTAGGCGATCCCTTAGGCTTTCTTGGTGTAATTGGTGTTTCCATTGATCATCTAGCAGGGAAAAATCTGACTTGCATATTTGAAAATGGATAAAGTTTGCTTCTCCGGCCTCTCACTGTCCAACCTACGGAGTTATATTGCTCTAGCAGAGCCTGCAAGGATCAACAGGAGAATATATTAGTTTGTTGATGTAGAAATAATACAGTTGCAGCTGGCCAGATGACAACTGTAATTAAAAACATTATATGAACATCTGCCCCAATAGGAAATTCATTCAATATTCACAAGGATGGGGTTTTTTGGGCAAAAAAAAATAATCTTTAAAATAACTTCTGCTGTTCCTCCCAACCCTGCCCCTTCTAAAACCAGCTGCTGGTTAGTATTTCCACTTCATCTCACTCATAAAACAAGAGCCTGATAGCATGGGTTCACAGGTGGTGTCTTGGATCAGGGAAGAGTGGCATGTGATTTTTAAGCACCAAGTTTGTGCCACTTATTTAAAGAATGAATGATGTATGAAAACATCACTAAGCACTGACTGTCACAAACTTTGCTTTCTGTGCACTACAATAGTAACACAAGAATTGCCTGCATTTGTTAACTCATCAGATGCAGATGTTTAATATTCTTGATATACCATTCTATTCAATGAGGATGAATGAAAACAAAGAGACTTATTTGAGTGTCTTGTAAGAGATGAAGATTTGGATTTGGAAGCACAAATTGCTTAAAACTGCAGAAGTGTGCTAGCAAAAACCAATCTTTCTAAATATCACATTCTTACCACAAGCTTTGTTCAGCTCTTCCAAAAACTGTGGACGTAACAGAATAGCTTTTCCAAGATATTAACAGTGCACCTTTTATAGATTGACTAAATTGCTGTGTTTGGCATAACAAGCAGAGCTCTGCTAGTGGGGGTATAAAGAGTATCGTGTGGGAGGTAGGCCAGGGATACTCTGCACCAGGCACTGCTGGTTCCTGCCAGCTCTGCCACCGACAAAACCAACCTACTGCATGCCAAAGTTGGATCCCATCACAGGAGGATATGGCACCTCTGTGAAAACATGTTTTAGAAAGTATAGTAACCTTTAGGGGCAGAAAACTCTCAAGCAGCAAAAGACATGAACTGGGATGAGATGCACCTCTAAGGAGAGTTATGTCCCATGGAGGAAATCTGCTGGACCAGGGCCCCAAAGGTCTGCAGGTCATGTAAGAGGAAGGTGAAAGAGGGTGAGAGTCATGCCAGAGCAGGTGAAAGGAGTAAGGAACAAAGAATAGCAAAAGGAAGGAGCTGCTGCAGACCAATCTCCAGGACCACTTGTTCCCTTACCAAAGGGGCTGAGCGCAATGTGTGGCATCAGGCATTGGAGATGAGGAAGGGCGAAGGGGAAATATGTGGAATAAGGTGAAGTGACCTTCTAACTGTTAGTTTGTCTTCTTTCTTTCTCAATACTCGAATCAGTAATTAAAAGCTTATGTTAATTGGCAATAAATTATGTGAATTTGCCTGACTCAAGACTGTTTGGCCTTGAGATAAATGCCCACAATAAGAAAATAAATTTTATTCTCAATATACAAAAGAAGATGCAGAATCATACATTTCTTTAACCTTCTACTGTTTTCAGATAATACAAAATTATGTTTGATATAGTATTCATCTACTTGTATGAAATGAAACCATTCAAGAAAACAGCTACGGTTGGCTAGATGATGGAGATAGATCTGTAAGGATACCAATACTTCTATTTTTGTAAAACTTATTCCTAGAGATTAAAGAAAATTGTAATTGTTTCCACATCTGCCATGCTGGTAACTCTGAAATGTATGACTCAATATTAATTTTTGAAATAAATATTTGTTATTAATTTTATAAAAAGTTATATATTCTGTTTTAAAAAAGAAATTGATGAAGTGAATTAGCCTACCTGTTAACCTGCACTGAGTCATCTATAATGCCTTTAGTAAAGCTGAAGTAAATGTCACTGTGTAGAAATAACATTATTTGGTCTACTGTTTAAACCTGACCTGTCTGTGACATACATTCAGTGTCTGAACACTTAATGTGTTTTGGACGAATAAGGTAGATCATACTATATGGCCAAGTGTCCCGAGGCAGTGTCCAGGAGTTGGAACAAGGGAGCCTTAGTGACTACTCTGAGACAAAGATATGGTTAATATCCTGAAGTGAACGTACTGAAGAGTGGGGGCTAAGAAAGCAAAATGTTAATTTGAGATGAGAGATTGCAGAGAAGAGATAGCCAGAAGGTGTTCACGGTCACCAAGGCATCAGATTCTCAGTCTTGGTGAAGAATTTGTCATTAGAGGATAAAAACAGAAAGATACAGGTCTGGGGACCTCTCAATCTTTAGCCTTTCAGGAGGCCTGCATCCATTGCTAAGCTTCAGATAACACAGGAACCAATATAGGACTATATTAAGAGATGGAATAAGATAACACGTGTTATTACCTTAGCAATTACAAGGGACAACTTGGGCAGAATCACGCAGCTTACCTTAATTATAGTAAAAGGAATAAGATGACGATGAAACATTAGAAACGAAACAGCTATGAGAAATGAGCTTGCATTTTAAAAGAAAAAAGACAAAAAGCCAGCTGTTGCAAACTAGCCAACAGAGGAATTTGATTTCTGACTTGGACAACTTTATACTGTCTTTCAGATTTATTTCTTACCTTCAGACAATTTAATTTAATAACGGATTGGATCATTTTATATTTTGTATTAGCAATAAGGTTTTAGCACTGACACTGTGTTCATCTGGCACTTAACCTTTTTTCATGAGAAAATTTCTGATTCTTTGAAATCTACTCTCTGAATTTAGTTAAACAAAGCCCTTATGGCTTCATTTCATGTTAGCATTCTTGGAAGTAAACTTTCAGTTTTAAACATGAACACCTACTTCACCTTCCATTTTTCACTTTCCTTATTATCCCCTTAATCCTAAAATGCATTATTTCTATGTATACTTAACACATGAATCTTCCATATCATATCTGTATCACCTTGATCTTTATTTGTGTATCACATTTTATGTCTAAAGTAAAAAATTTTCTTTTAAAAATCAGTTAATGAGAGATTCTACTACCATTGAATTTTCTTGATTCCCAGGTGTCATTGCAGAGGCCAAAAGGGGATATAAAAGGTAGAACATTTCATGGTTCTTAAGACCGTGTCTACTGATGTAATTCAGATGTAATAGTCATGGACAGTTTAAAAGATGTATCAGTAAACCAGACAGTAGAATGAACAGTAGGACAATGTGTTATGGTCTCAGTGAAAAAATACAGGCTGTACCTTCAAAACTAGTTTAGCCAGACAAACGGTAGGGTTAGGTACAAGCCTAACTTGACAATGGTTTCAAATATTAAACAGATCAAGAAAGAGGTGTTACTTTTGGCTTCTAGATACATAAAAAAATACATTGTTGAAATCTTAAAAGAACCCCAAAACAAAGTCTTCATGGTACAGTTCTGATATCAGTTTTAAGCCAATTACTGTATTTCAATGGAAAGGTACTATACATCCATACATGGCTTAAAATAGAATTAATAAGCTAAAGCAAGTATACAAGGTCTATAAGCTTGTTGAAAGACCAGCTTAAGGGCATGTCTACACTTGGGGACAGGACACCTCTGCAAGAGGTATAATGGCCTAGATGGAGCAAGTTTAAAGATTCAAAAAGTTCAAAGGGAGGCCCTGGCTTCATCTAGAAATTCCTTCATATAATGCTATATTTGACCTCTCAGTCAAATTTCCAATGCTAAAATGATACAGTCACATCCTTCTGTCTCTCACTCATTCAAGCCACTTAGTAATCTAATGGATTATTTGGAAGCAAAGGAATTCCCTGATCTCAGTCAGAACAATGACTGCATCACTAAACAATTTTTGTTCCCTAATGCCAAGACTGAAACAAATGTATGGTGATTAGTAAAAGAAAGCTGCATGTGGTGATGAATTCTATAGTTTAAAAAAGAAAATAAAACAGTGTTTTGAAATACTTTCCAGCTGGTTGTGGTCTTGCTCGAAATAATGTAGGTAGGGTTTTTTTGTTATTGTTTGTTTGTTTGTTTGGGTTTTTTTTGTAGGATTGACTCTCTTTTGCACTTGGTAATTGGTGATTTTTGCAGCAAGAGTTTTTCCACAGACTTTTTTTAGCAATGCTGTTTTTCAAAACATTAAAAATCTGAATAGTAATTGAGGTCTGTATCATATTTACTTCCAGTATTTATCTCTACCTTGTTATTTATCTTTATCTTGTGAATATGGCAAGTATAAGTAATACTGTACTGGTTATGGCCATAGGACTCAGTAAGCACTGTTTTAACTTATCTCTTGGTAGCCTTAGAAGATTGATTTCAGAGTCTGAAAAACAAAATTAGAAATGCACAAAGATTCCAGGTATCATCTATTTTTGAATAAATGAAAATCACAATAAAATTTAGAGATATTAATTAACCATCAACACCTGGTGACTCCTTACATGTTTCAAATTACTATAGGGCAATGAAAGTGTGCACAATGAAGATTCTTAATGCACTATTATGAACTGTTCTTGCCATGAAATTCTAACTTTTCATCATAGACTGTCAATTCATTAATAGCAGCTAAAATAAAATCCTAATAGACTTAAGATTCACATTTCCATGATTTTTTGCACAGTTTCCAGATGTCATTACCATATAAAGTGTTAGACTTTATATTCACCTTAGAGTTTCTGGAACAATTACACATAGCAATACATTTTTATTAAGTGACAATACTTATCTTTTATGTCTAAAATTTTAAATAAAGAACAACATAACACTACTAATTCTTCTACTGCATTTGAGAAAGATATAAAACTGTATTCTCCTTCTTCTCTTTCCAATCCTTACCCATAGTGGCAAACAGAATTATGATTTGTTTAGAAGCCTGAGAGACTGTAAGTCTTCTGAGGGAAAAGTGTGAGAGTTCCTACTAGATAAGTAAAGCTGGAGACTAAATCTACCTCACCCCCACCTCCATTTTCTATTTTTTATTTTTGACTGATATCAGCTGAATCTATCTGTTAAGAAAGACTGCATCATTCTATCAGGTAGTCACCTAGGGCTTAATCCTTACAGCATCATTTTACAATCTAGCTCTTGGCCGAGATAGCAATTCAGTTCACACCCAGATGACTGGCACACTGAAAATCAGTTGAAAGGTGAATTTCAGAGTCCAGGAAGTGAGGAATAAGGCAAACTCTCTAACACACACTGTCTCTAAAGAATACTCTCTTCATGCAGCCTATTTCTAATACAGAACCTACTAAATTCTCTGGCCAGAGCATCTGTTTTTCTGCATATACACATGATTATTTGAGACAACATGTATATGATGGATTATTTGTTTAGTAATGCAGAGATTAGTGTTAACATGTACTACAAAAGAAGTGATGATAAAGAAAATAAAAATGCTACTGGTCTAATATTTAAAAGAAAAGTAACCAGAAGTATCAAGGAATGTTTCTAAATCAGAGATTACAAACCAGCTAATTTGATATCAGACATAAAAATGCTGATTAGCTAGCCAGGGGGGAAAAAAAAAAGCAATATCCAGAAAATGGACTCTATTTTATCTCACTTTGAACTGGAGAGTAAACTGGCATAGAGTGCTTCAAGTAAAAGCCATTTAGGTACAATCAAAAGTCATTTTCATCAGCACAGATGCCCCAAATTGACCACCATAATGTGGTGGATTAAATGGATCTTGGAATTAATCACATATGAAAGAAGTTCTCTTGAATGGTGGAATCATATGGGACCACCACCTGCTGAGATGTTATCAATGTACTATTCAAACAGCTTTCTAAAATGCTGAAAATAAGTCTTTGTCTTGTAACATTTTTCACTCAGAATTCAATGAATGCAGGCAAATATGGCAAGGAATACTAACTGTATGCAATTAATTATTTTAAAAGGTAAATAACTCTGGCATAGCAGAGTCTCTTCAGTAAAAATAAAGAGGTTTTAGCTATTTCTAATCTCAGTGATGAAGATTCGATTCTATAATATCAGACAAACACAAAGAACAATAGGAGAAAGAACCATTGGAAAGAACTGGTAAGGGGTACTGTAATGTTTTCCTCTCAGATTTTCTCAAACTGCAAAATCTATTCAAGCTGGGGGACTGGAAAGCAAATGTCATGTTTGCAAAACAAAAGAGGAAAACATCACCAGAATCATAGGGCATATGAATAAATTTAAATCTATTTGATCTTCTGTGCAAAATCTATAGTGAGCTAACGTAACTTCCAAGGTGGGTCGAAGAAACAGCAGTGTGGTAAAGTGTCATCAGGTGAGTCAATACAGAATCCATGAACATTGGTCATTAGGGGCAACTGCATGGAGGACTTAAAACTGTGACCTTCGATCCATAGATTTTATTTAAGAAATTTAAATATAAAGGGGAAAAAATCGTGGTCATAATTTTAAAAAATGTCCCTGTTTAGATAATTTCAATATATATTAGATATAAGTACAGAGAGACACAAGGGCTTTGTTGCTTTACATATTTAGGATTTTTACAGAAATTAAACTAAATGCTGCAAATTCTTTGTCACCTCTCCTTTTTTTTTTCCATGAGGCCACTGTCATGCCTCCCTAAATACATGTTTTGCCAGAGTTAAGACATTTAATCTTAATCAATCCTTTGTAACCTTTTTTTTCCCTGAGTAAATAAGAATAGATCCAAAGTGGTTTTTAGGCTTCCTTTAAAGCTTTGAAAACTGTACCTTGCCTGTATTGGGGAAATAACTATCATCTATACCAGAAACCTGACCTAATGCCAACCAGAAAATTTCTAGAGAATAAAATTGATAGTCAAAACCATGAAAGAGGCCAATGATTGAGGGAACCATATGGCAAGGACTTAAAGTCCTCTCCTTTAATAAGACCAAACACCTCAACTGAGTATCACATGCATTGAAGCAACCCTTGTTTCCTGTTTATCATGATACTATTTATAAAAGTAGAACAGCCCCAATATGAATAGATTGAGAAAGACCATCCCTCATGTAATAAAGAACGGTTGTTTTTGGCATTCCCAGTAGGTTTCGATTCCTGATTTCATCTCCTATACTGAGATTTGGAATATGCCTCATTAGAGTTATTCAGAAAAGTGATAGACTTTGAGATACTGACCATGAAACACAATATAAAATGAGGTGCAATGTGTTAGACCCACGCTTGACCCAGCCCAGCGTTCTGCCTTCAGTATTGGCTGTTAATAGAAACTTTTGAAAGAGCATAGGACAGTTGTATAGAAATACTTTCGCAGAAAATTGGGTTAGCCCTCAGCAATTTATTGGCCAGGTTCTCCCTGAGCCAGAGGTGTTTTCCAAGGGCCAAAACTCTCACATTCCATGGGCCAAATCTTTCACATTCCATGTATGGCTTTAAAGTCGGAAAGTTTTTACTTTCACTATAACAGAAAAAATCTGAGGTTTAAAGGAGGAACAAATTTCTAAAATCATGTTTGAACAAGGTTGAGGCTTTCACATTTGGGAGATGCTGGCATCAACACAGCTGGCAACCAGATTCAAAGCTAAATTTAAGAAGCATATACAATGTTTCAGTCTTCCATGAATATTTATTTACAGGACCAAAGCTGAGATCTTCCAGCTCTACCACTGCTGTCATCTTTGTAAAAGAATCCTGTCTGAATTTTCCTCTTTCAAGTAAAAATCTTTCCCTACAGGGGAAGAAGACACAATCTATTTTTTTTTTTTCAATACTGTCTTCCATTAATCTTTTCTGTGATAGAGAATAAGTAAGAACTAAATATCTAAAACTGTATTACTTAACCTTCTGACAGCACTTCTCTTAATAGCAGAGAATTCACCACTACAGTTAACTGCCATTAAGAAACCAAAAAATATTCATATACACAAAGGCAAAACCTTAGTTTGCAATCAGAATGTTACCATTTTAGTAGGAGAAATGAAAGTATAATAAATTTGTGCAAATTTATTTTATATTCTGCTGGTAACTTGGAAATCTCCATAATGCCTTGAACACCTCTAGATCAGACAAAAAAAGATTATGTGACCCACAGGGGGAAATCACGTATTTTAAGAGATTGAGCTTTAATCAACTAATTAAAAGTTAGATTTTATTAAACTTTGTTAATTTTTTTTCAAATCAAATAAGCCTAACAAGGGCAAAAGTGCAACTTCATTTAATGACTGAGTACACTGTGTAACTGCAATAGAAGCAGAATAGGTGTACAGATTGTTAAAATTCTATATTTCAAAGAATGTTTTCAATATCACTATTGAAAATGTTAGAATTAATCAATACATTTTTCTAACCAATTCAGAGGTATTATTTTCCTCTAAACATTCATAACATACTAACTCTGAAGTACCAGAAAGGGTCGGTTTTTCATGTGACTGTGACTTGTCGTTGATTTAGCTGCTTAAGATGGTGAAAACCCTGAAGATTTTATTGGAGTTAGGAGGTTTGTAAAGCTTTTTTCCCCCCACGTGGGTTCCTCAGTGTCTAACTGGGATTGATCTCCTGGTGTCTATTTTCTGTTTAACAGGGCACTCAGAGGTTATACATGTTCTCTTTTCCTGGAGCTTGTCAGAACATAATTATTTTCGAGACCTCTAGCCCCTGTCAAATTTAGGTGAAGCCCTTGTTTCAAAGTTATTGAGGAGGTGGGAGAAAAGTGGAGAGAAATGCACAAGTGGATAATGTGACTGAGACTTTATGTCCACAGAAAATCAGTTGAAAACATTAAAGAAATATATTGTACCACTGTCCATTTTTTTGATTTATAAAATTCAGTTATATCAATAAAATCATATTTAAAAAAAGGCATATACAATTCTGCTGACTGCTGACAACTCCCCTTATGGAAGAAGAATTCAGATGATCTGGAGCTGGCACAACCTGCCCACTCATCCCCATCTTTCTGAGATAACACAAAGTACGTCAGGCATTTCTTGGCAGGATATTCTGATAATCCTGAACAGCCCAACCTTTTAGAGCACTTCCAAGGAAATGTGTACTTAAATAACCTCTTTCTAACCTGTTTCCAGAAATTGCAAGAAGAGAATTTGGCTCCATGTGTTTAAGTAACCAGGTTTTGGTTACCCCGAGCAGCAGAACTCTGCCCTGAACGCCTAGAAATACAGAACACTGATACAATCCAGACACATTTTCATTTTTCATTCCTTACTTTTTAGCTCTTTTCTCTACCTTTTCTACCTTTTTTCTACCTTTCAATATTTAATGTATTTTAGTACTGCACTTTCAAGTATTTGATGTAAAATGTTTTGATAGTTTATTTTTTAAGAGTGATTGCCTTAAGTATAATATAATATTAAACCTAAGATAATTAGTTTTCAGTTAGTCTTTATGTGACATCTAGACAGCTGTAGCTAAAGGATTTCAGACTACCACTTTATTCTACTGTATACTTCACACCATGTCTTTCTATTCATGTGAACACTTCACTGGAAAAAAAACTTTCTGGTTATCTAAGAACTCATCTCCTTACTTGCATGGTGTTTATGCAAGATAATAATAAAATAAAGGCTTTGCTAATAATTTTGCACCTGATCCTCACACAAGCCATGATTTGGGAGTATACAGTTAATAGCATATAAAAGAGTGTCAGTATCTGGTTACAAATTGTTATGATTGATGCAAAGTAAAGTTAATAACACTTCAAAGTTTTGATTCAAAAAAGCAAACATGCAACATTACAAAGAATCTGCATAAGTGAAATGAGAAATGGAAGTTGTTCCTTTTCCTGTATAATTTTCCATTCTGTCTGTGTTTCTAATATAAAATTTGAATGATATAATATGTAATTTCTCTTTTCTCTGCTGGTCCATCTTTTATTTACCATGCACTATAGTAGGCAAATCATCATTTATTTTCTCATTGAACTATCATCCACAAGAATAATTTAAAACCAGCTAATAAACATTACGGTTTGTTAGAACTGCTACTGATTAAATCTTAAGAGTCTAAAACATACAAATATAAAGAGAATGTAATTAGAGCTATTTAAAGAATCCATTTTTAACTTAGATTAACCATACTTTCCATTTGCTAGGGACAAACACTCATAAATGAAACCCATTGCTGAACAAGAAGCAATTACTTCAGTTTAAAATATTAATACATATTGCCTTTTAAAAAGTCAAGGAAAATCATTTATGTACTGTACAATACAAACTCAATTCATATTGAGATTGAAAATGGGATGGCATTCTGAATCCTAAGTGAACTGCAATCATCTTTGAGGTACAGTTTGTTCTTGTCCATTTATAAGTCCATTAAACTATTTTCTCCAATTAGTACTGTTCTCAAAATAATGATGATAAAACACATATACATTATTTTGTATTTTTATGCTAATTAATCCCCCCAATTTGTCAATTAGCTGTCTTGCAACAGAACTTCTTATTAATATCTGAGATATGCTAGTAATGCAAACTAACTAGTGACATACAGAATACCAAATCTAGATTGAGTAGACTCAAATTTATCCCCGATTGCAGGTCTAGAAATGTACACGTACATGCACATACATATATTTATATGCATATACACATGCACAATACCTAACAGGTTGGATTGTAATAACTACTTCATTATGATACACTTCTAAGTTCTAGAGACAGTTGAATGCTGGAAAATTGTTTCCATTTTGATACTGTGATTTTCTTCTACTTAGACTATTACTTGGTTCTTCTAAGCATGGTGTTATAAACTGCATTTAAAGGTGTAATTTTGAGCTATATCATATAAAGTCTTATTTTTATTTACTGATGCACTGAGAAATACAGTACTACAAGCAATACAAGACCTCTTCACCAGAAAGGCCAAAACCAGGGATTTGACAGTGCTGTAAACCTGGCCTTTATTATCAAGTATTCTCTCCAAGTTAGGACTTTCCCTCTTCATCCTCAGGGCAATAAAGACTTTATTTGCAAAGAGGTAAGAATAAGGTTATTGATTTTAAATGATTATTTGTTTATTCCTCCTATTACCTATCACCTCATACACTACAATTACCTTGGTTATGTAGCTCTGAAGTACACTCAAATTTATAGAAACTGAGCATGAGAATTTATAGCACCAAAGAATCATAAAAGTAGGAAAAGACCTCTAAGATCATCAAGTAGAACTTTTGACTGGACAAAAGTAAACCTTAGCACTAAGTGCCACATCCAGTTGCTTCTTGAACAACTCCACCACCTCTCCTGGAAGCCTGTTTTAAGTCTTCACAATTTCAGTGAAGAAATTCCTTCTGATGAACCTACCTGAACCTCCCCCAGCACAGCTTGATGCCATTTCCTGTTATCCTGTCACTTGTTGCCTGGATGGAAAATCCAACTCCTACCTTGCTACTACCTATTTTCAAGAAGCTGTAGAGATTAACAAGTGACTTGAGTGACTTCCCTGGACAAAACAACCCCAGGTCCCTCAGCTGCTTCTCATAAGACTTGTGCTCTAGATGCTTCACCACCTTCGTTGCCCTTCTCTAGACACGCTACAGCACCTCCATGTCTTTCTTCTAGTGAGTGACCCAGAACTGGACATAGAACCTGATCAGGGCTGAGTACATAGCAATAGTCATTTCCCTAGTCCTGCTGGCCACACTATTACTGATGGATGCCACTGAGCTTCTTGGCCACCTGGGAACACTTCCCTCTCATGTTTAGATGGCTGTGGACCAGCACACCCAGGTCCTTTTCTGCTGGGATGCTTTCCAGGCACTCTTTCTTCAGTTGGTAGCACTGTGTGGGGTTGTTGTGATGCAAGTGTAGGACACAGCACTTTGCCTTATTAAACCTCATACCATTGGCCTTGGCCCATTGACCCAGCCCCTTCAGGTCCCTCTGCAGACCATTCCTGCTCTCTAGCAGATCAACACTCCCACCCAACTTAGAGTCATTTGCAAACTTGCTGAGAGTGCGATCAAGATAATTGATAAAGATGTTAAAAAGTACTGGCTCCAACACCAAGCCCTGGGGAACTCCAGTATGACAAGACACCAGCTGGATGAAACTCCAGTCACCACCACTCTCTCGACCTGCCTGTCCAGTGAACCGCACACCTGTCCAAGCCTTGGGCTGCCAGCTTCTCTGGGACAATGCTGTGGGAGAGAGTATCAAAGGCGTTACTGAAGTTCAGGTAGACAACATCCATATCCACACCTCATCCACTAGGCGGGTAACCTGGTTGCAAAAGATCAGGTTGGTCAAGCAGGACCTGCCTTTCCTAAACCCATGCTGGCTGGGCCTGATCCTCTGGTTGCCCTGTACATGTCATGTCATTGCACTCTATCTGTTCCATAACCTTCACCAGCACTGAGGTCAGACTGACAGATATGTAGGTCCTCAAATCCTCCTTCCAGTCCTTCTTGTGGATGGGCAGTATGCTGGACAACCTCCAGTCATCTGGGACCTCCCCAGTTAACCAGGACTGATGATAAGTGATGGAGAGTGGCTTGGCAAATTTGTCCATCAGCTCCATAACTACACCCATGTGAATCCTATCTGGCCTCACAGACTTGTGAGTTGTAAGTAGCACAACAGGTTATTAACTACTTCCTCCTGGATTGCAGGGGATCTATTCTGCTCCCCACCCCTGTCTACCAGGTCAGGGGGCTGATTGTCTTGAGAATAACAGGCCTTTCTCTCAAAGACTGAGGCAAAGAAGGCACTACATCAGGCTTTTCCTCACTCTTTAGTGACAATGTTGCCCACTGAGCCCAATAAGGGATGAAGATTATTCTTGGCCAATTCCTCACTCATAATTTACTAAGTCATGGTCTACTGTTTTAACACTTACCAGTCCCTCACTCTAAGAAGCCACAATTATAAGAGATACAAAAGTTTAACAAATTATTTTTCTATTCTCTTTGAAGTGGTATTTTTATGTTTATATTTAAGTGTATGTTAAAAGGCAATTAGCAATTGAGCAAAGTGAATAATTAATTATGTGCAATTAGAGTGGAACTGTAGACAAATAGTACCATATTACTGGCAAATTTCAACAATGTGATAAATTATGGCAATTATAAGCAAAGTAATAATGATTTTCAATCAAAGAATATAAATGCGAATGTATTCTGTATTCACAACAATGAAAGTTCAATCTGTTTGCCTGCATTTAAACTGGCTGCAATTTATACATATGCAAATCATTATTATGACTCCTTTGATAAAACATGCTTATTTTCAGCTCTACTTCATATTGTATATTTTTGCATACCTAGTAGAATTTCCCTGTGGAAATGCTCGAAGGGCTTTGAGGATCGTCCTTAGTTCAATCTTCCTGAGACATTTCAGGACATAAACTCCCTTAACTGAGTGCCTGGTGTCTGCAGTGTCTCGTTCTGTATGATGGATTGCTGAGAGGAACCTTGAGCTGAAAGGAGCGTATCAGACTCTCCATTTGGAACCTTCCTATAGTAGATCAAGTCTTCTTCCATGAGTTATGCCAAGCTCTCTACTGCAAAAAGGGAATATTCCCTGCAGCTGTCTCTGCTGCATTGTCAGTAACCTTGGGCAGAAACGTGGGGCTGAGTAATGGAGTCGCCAGAGTTCAAAGTTTCTGTGGCAATTTGAGCAATCCTTTCTATAAAAGCCCAGCAGTTATGGAAATTTTGGATAGGAATAGCTAACCTGATATTTCAAAGTGGGAGCAAGCACCCATGATTTCAGCAGAAAACGCAAGGAGGCAAACACACTCGAGCGAGACAGCATTGCCTACAAAGAGCTTCGGACCCAAGGGCTCGCGGAATCCAGATGCAGGTACACTGAAGAGATCCCAGGTGTGTGGGCGCGTCCTCCCCTTGTCTGCTGGGAAAACATCTGGACTTTGTAATAGACAGAGGGACGGCCGGAGCCCTGCCACGGGCGAGCGGTCGGGCCGGACTGTGTCCTTTTCTTCCCCGGAATGCGGCTGTGACAGCGGGACCGCACTCCGGGGAGCTGGAGCGGCCGCCCCTCGGGACCCGCCGCCGCCGCCGCTCCTGCAGCACCCGCAACCAAACCGCGCAGAGAGGAAACAGAGACCCTCCCTTCTCAAAGAACACCTTAGTCGTACCACACCCACCTCTGAGCACCGGCTTTGTCCCGGTGGATCATTCGAAGTAAGTTTAAGTATATATTTAAAACCAGCTTCAGTCAGTGCTATAATTGCCCAGTATGACATACCAGCATTGTAGAAAAAAACCTATATATTTTCCCTAATTTAAAAGAGAATTGCATGCAATATGAATTTGAGCATTCACTCTGACAATGTTACCAGTAAAGTCAGTTTAGGAATATGTAAAGGCAAAATAATCATAAATTTCTACATATACATAGAATTTACTTTATTTTGATTTTAATTTTCTGCATTGTATGAAGCATATATAAACCATACTTTAGATAATTCCTGAAATACATGTGTACTAGTTAATGTATTACTTCAGCTACGTGAACTTACAAAGCTAGAAAGTTGGGAATACATCATACTAGAGATTCTTTTTAAAATTAAATGTAATGCATCTAAGTGAAACATGGGCTGTAAACAAAGAGGACAGACAGGGTTCAAGCATTCGGTCTGGTTTTTTTTCCATTAAGAAAGCAGGAATTATATAAATGTGCTCAAAAATACCCCACTTTTTTGCTTTTTAATCTTCTATTTTCTTTATGATGGGATGATTAAACAAAGTACAGGGAATTAGGTTTTTTATAGTGCTGCCTTTATACTTCTAGTCTCCATGCAGGAACTTTTGAACTTCTTGGCTTCTCTTTACCAGTTTGATGAGAAGATGAAGTTTTTCAAAATAAGACACTACTGAATGTCTCACAAAGTCAGACAGCAAGACATAAAAAAGAGATGCCCTCTCAAGAAGAGGTACGATGATTGCATCACACATAAAATCCATAGAGGAGAAATATTGTTGGAAAATCCTTAATCCAATGTGATGCTTTAAGGTTCTGTCCCACTTACAAGGATGTTCCTAGAAACACTTTCTGTGCGTCCAGTGTCTGAAAATGGGTGAGTTCCTACTAAAAACTTATTACAAGTCACTTAAAATTCAATTATCCATAGGAAACTGGCGTGCAGGTTGTGGTATTACTTTGCTGAATGAAAGATGTGGTTGCATTTTGAGTTTACTTACTAGATTAATTTTTTCATGAGATATCGGGAGAATGAACAAGGTTGAAGACTGTTAAACTTCTCATATATGAAAGGGTGAGATTATTATGAACAAATCTAAAATAAAACCAGAAAATTCCAGAGAGCTGAAATTCTTGCAGGATTTGACCTGGTCCAAAAGGCATTTTGCAGGTCAGAACCATTTCCTCCTTTTTATTAGCTCATTAGGGTGCTATCTGATGATTTCTAACAAATTTTTCTCCATGATTTTGAATGAAATTCTGTCTTTGCTGAAGATTTTGGACACTGATTTCAGCAGAGCCCTGATTTTACCTAATTTGGGCTTTTACAGTCTTCTCTGTCCAGTGAGGTAAATATATTTGTCAAGAATTCTACATTTCTAATCTCTCTCTTCCCTATTTGAATATTCTGAAGTATTCTCAGAATAAATCTGACATTATTTCATTTTATTCTTGTTTCTTCTGAGATCCATGATTCCCCAAATAATATTTTTCTCTCTCTTTGTTGTCTGACCAACTTTTCCTCCTTAGGAAAAGAAATCTTACCTCTGCCCCTCTTACTTCATGAATCATTTTTGTTGCTCTTAAAGCTTGCTGAGCTTTTAATTTCTAGTGCATTCCCTCATAACATACTCTCGCTTTCCTTTCCCTATGAAATCAGCCTCATAGGAAAATTGTTGATATCTTGTTAGAGAAACCATCAGCTAGTAACATGTTATTTGTATGTAGGCCATTTAAATGCTATCTTTTGTTGGGTTTTGTCAGTGACAGCACATCTCTTCTTTATTTTGTGGCTTTTCCTCATTTTCTTTCACCACTCCTTGGCTGAAGCACAGGCTTCCATTTTCTGTCCTCTTCATATCAAATGTTTCACTCTTTTCTTTCCCAGTAACTGTATATTTTTTTTTTTCTGGTAAATGTTGCATACCTCAGTTACATGCGGCACAAACTAGCTCAGACACCAGATATTTAAAAAGCAAAAATACTATAGTTTTTTTACCATATTGCCCTCTTTGTATGTTAAATGCCTGTTTTAGTAACCAGGAAATACCCAATTCTAATATTTCACTCCACTAAATCATCTCTATATATGTTCTAAAAAAAGTTGGAATCAGCAAATTTACATTGTACATATTTCTATACGTCAGTGTAAAGCAGAAAAATTTATTCATCTTTCACTTTTAACCATAGCACCAATTGCATCTCTCAGAGCTCCTTTTGGAGCCCAGCCGCAGCCCACCAGCTGTTCCACATCCATCAGGCTTCCGCAGCCTGAGAACAGGCTTTACGTTTCATCATTTCACCCAGGAGGCCACGGAAAAAAAAAAAAGTCTTTTTTTTTTATATAACCTGGCAAATACCAGAAGAGGAAAGCTCAGCTACATCCGTGGAGGTCAGCCAGGGAAAAAAGGAAAAATACAGTGGGTATTTATTTATGTTTACCTCTTCATGGGGATCAAGGCCATCACCTGCTCTACATTTAATACATTTACTCCCACACACTACAATCTCTAGTGACACAGGCTGTTGTTTCCTGACATTATCTGTGAACTTTGCTGAAAAGGACTAACATCTGAAAAGCTTGTTTTGCAAACTTATCAGTTTTAAAAAGAACAATTTTATTGGACAACCAGTTTTAAGATTTTTTTTTTTTCTGTACTGCAGGCGATTCCTCTCACCTGCTCGGAACTGGATGGACTTAGAGGCCAGGATGAAAACTGGAGGACAATGCCATGCTCCACTTCTCAGAAGAGAGATCCTCCACATCTGTTAAGGGCTAACACTAAAGAGTGAAGAGCCTGGCTACTCCTGCAGCCCCCGAAAAAGCGGATCAATAGGTGTAAATCAGATCAAATGGGACCTTTGGATTCTGTGTATGAAGGGCAGGACCACTGACTTCCTTCAAAGTTGTGGCAATTAAAAAAACCTGCAGTGTGTATATATGGAATACTCACATTCTTTCAGTATGTATTATTTTTGGTTTTAACTTCTCTGAAACTGTACCATTAACAATCCTGTATGTGTTACTTTCCTCCTAGTTATCACTGCTGTCAATTGCAAATGTTACTTTACTCTTTTAAGGTTATTTTAGTATTTTAACTGGAATACGGCCTCGAAAAAGTGTAAGCACTATTCATAATACAGTATTGAGATTATTAAAGCTAGAGATATACAAACACAGTAAAAGATAAAAAAAAATGTACTTGTGTTAATTTGTGGGCTTCTTTTCTGTAAAAATAAACTTTGGAAGTCTCTTAAAAACCTCTTGTGTATTCTCAGAAACATCCTTAACTCATTATAAGCTGAACTGTCACTTTTATTGTTGTGTGTATTAGACATTGCTTAAATTAAAAACATTAATCAGAAAACTGCTGTCCTAACCAAAGAAAATATTGCCCAGTCTAAAATTCAAATATTAAATTATTTAATTTATAGTCTGTGGGGTTCAGAAAATCTGGATACAGTGTGCAGTGCCTTTATGTCACTGTATGCATGTGTACATGCATTACAAGCTTTATACTGGAAATTGCAGAATAGTAAAATAAAAACGATGCCAAATCTTTGACATATACTATTAAAAAGTATCTTTGCCACTTTCATGAATGGAGAATATTTCTGTCCAGAATCCAGAAGCCGTGGAATAGATCTGAGCAAAATCTCTTTGCATACAAAGGACTTCAGGGCCAGGGGCTTCATTTGTATATAAATAATGCAAAATTATTTTTCTTTGAGAAGGCAGAAAGTCCTTATGGGGACAATAACCCCAATGCAAGACAGTTACAAGGCTTAATAAAAATTGTTAATTAAATAAAAACAATGGTATTTCCTTGGGATTACTGCCTGGCTTCTGTGTGTATCTGTGAGGCAGATACCCGCATTCACACAACAATCAGTGATGCATAACTTCAGACATGAATATTCCTCTCTGAATATAAAAGGATGTCAACTAAGTCACACTTCTGTAGACTTTCTAAAATCTGTTATAGTTTCAATGAATCCTACGACTATTATAAATTGAATGGCTCTGCAGGAAGGGATTCTCAGTCTCTCAGCTTATTCATCTTCAGGTAAGTGAAGGGATTGGGTGCAGAGTTATTTTCACCTCTTCACTTTTATTATCAAGTAGGTAGTCACTGTGTCCTCTTGTCAGGCATTATCCAGACAGCAACAGAATTTAAGGCTAACTATGTCCCTTTTAAAATTTGACCTTTTTTTTTTAGTTCTGTAAAAAGATATTACATGTATATGTGTGTATCTGTGCCTGTTAAATATTGAGTAGCAAAAAAAAAGAAGTCATATCCATCTTGAAAACTTCCTGTCTTCCTTTAAGAACTGCATAGAGAAATAGTGAAATCAGTCAATAGTTATTCCTGGGAGAATAATTAGGGGTTTCTTCTAAAATAATTTAGAAGACATTATTTAGAAAATAAGACTACTTCTATATGCACTCTTCTTGTTAAACAGATAAAGAGAATGGAACAAACAGAAAAAATATGATGAAGACATTGTGTGTGTTTATATTTTTCCTCACTTTTCTATCTGTCTGTAAAATAAAATATTGTTTGAAACTTCTAGCCCCTCAGAAATCATCTGAAGTCCTTGTGGCACACAATGTAACAAAGAGTGGAGTTAAGCCCTGATCACTGAGAGATATAAGTCCTATAGAAAGATCTGAGACAGAGAAGCAAAAGGATCTTAAAAATTTTGCCTAAAGACTCCAATTACTCTTTTGAGCTTTTGATGATCAAGCATATATCATTAAACACTTCTTGTTGCTGTCCAGATCTCTTGCACACAAGTAACTTGAAAGAAAGATACCTATTTTGCAGGAAAGTTTTCCATTCTTGTTTTGTAACTTCTCTAACTATTTTTTTCATCCCCATTACAGTTACCATGAATAGCACCAAAACTACAGCTTTGATAATGTTTAATTTATGCATAAACTTGATCTTTCCATGTAAGAATGTATGGCTCCAGAATTTAATCTGACCTGTCCCTCATAGCTATACTTTTTTTACTAGTAGTATTATATATTGTAATATAACACTATATTTATACAATGCTATATATTTATATGTATATATATATAACAGAGTATATAACGTTATATGTTCTATATAAACATATACATATAATATATAAGTGTTATATGGAAACACGATCTTCTGGAAGCCAATGAGAAATACAATTTTATTGGAATGAGATGATTTACTAATCCAATCTCTTCTAGTATTTACTGCTTTGAAACTTTTCATCTTGGTTGGTTTTGTAAGACAACTGCATTACAGGTATATATCAAAAAATATAATTCCTTCAAAGCATTTCAGAACAGAAGTGTTGTTTCTAAAGAAGTAGGACGGAGGCATAAAATACAGGCCCTTTACAATAAATTACACTTGGTTTTCTTAAGTGACTCTGCATTCAACTTATAAAATATGTTTCTTATGTGAAGGGTTCAGCAATTACAATTTTATTACATTCAAATTCTTATGTAATGTAACAGGGTAGGAACACTGAAAATGTGTTCTTTTTGTGAATGAGTCAGAGAGAGAAAGGGATGGCAAGAGCATGGTTAGTAGATGAAAATATAATAATCCTTTATCCCTAGTTTCAATAACCTACAGCAATTAAATCTCAGTGATGTGGATATTGAAGAATTTACTGCACCCTGAAGTAGAACGTTGTCAGAAAGTGCTATTTTTCTATGTCAGATACTGATAGTTACAATGCTCATATGGTGAAATATCATCAGTGGAGTACTGAGATTTCCAGATAGAGCAAGTACTCTGTGTTCATATTATTTGTGATTTTCCTGCAAGTTGCATATTCCTAGTTTCAGTGCAGCAACCAAGCCTGGGCAAGGCTACATCTCAAACTGAGATCCAACAGCCAGCACGTCCCAGCACAAACCACACACAACTTTCACTGAAACCAGCACCTGAAACACTGGCAGAGGTTGACCCACACCTGTATCTCTTACTACTGATTCCTCAAATGTAATGCACTCTAATTCACGCATCTACAGTAGAGTCTCCTGAATTGTTTTAGTAAGAAATGCGATATTCTATGAATATAGCTTTGATAACAGATTCTAGAAGCCTTGTTCTATACCAAGTTTTACACAGAAACCTGTGTTGTTTACTCTGCCTGTCTCAGGTGGCAAATCTTAGAAGGGTCCATAGATATAATTTCAAATAAATACAACTTCACGTATATACCTCCTTCCCCCACAGGACACTAAAATCTATATCAACAGAAAGACATGCAATGATCAGCAAAAAATGAAGAAAATATTGCAAGGGATATATAGCAGAAGGAGATACAATTTCCAACCCCGAGTTCTTAAGCTTAAGAACAGTTATATCAGTTATATATCCTGCCTACAAAGAATGGCTCAAGTATCAGAGACTACCACAACAAACTGGATTTACAGTTTGAAGAGAACTACAGGTATGCTACAAACACAGCGGGAGTCCTTCAAAACCCCAAATCCCAGGCTTGTTCTGCTTCTCCACCCACAAACAGGGACAGAAGATCCTGACTGCACTCCTGAAACAGTCTCATTTAAAGCCAATGTAGGAGGAACAAAAGAATGTGGTCCAAAATAGGCATCAGGACTATAATGACTTAGCAACAAAATATATTGACAGGCTTGTCACAGGGACAAGGCAAGATATATGAATCCCAAGTATAGAGTGAGAAAATTGTTCTGTGAGAAGCACAATAAAATTGATGGTAAAGAAGACTTGCTTTGGTTCTTGGGAGGGGACAGGGGGTGGGGGGATGGGGTGGAATATGTTGAGCCATTTTACTTACAGAGAAATCTTTGGGGAAATGTTAAATAGGTAGTTAAATTATTATTAAATTTTTTGGGTAAAAAGCTATCAGAGTATTTAAAAGTGAATGTAAGAAACAAAAAATCTTAAAAATTATCTACACCTTTATTTAGCTGTTACTTCTGAATGAGTAGTTTTTTCTAGATGTTTTTTCTAGATGTGGTACTATCCTATGCATTTAACTAATCACATCCTTTACCTTGATAAAATGCTTTACCATATTCTTGATAAAAACTACTGATTATAAAACTCAAGTCCACTGCTGTAGCTCCAGATTAAAGAGATGACCTTAAAAAAAGAATAAAAAAAGTCTTCCCCTTTGTAAATATGATATACTCTTGGTTATTTGCTCATACTTCCTGACAGAAATAGGATAATGCCACTCTTCAAATAGTCTTATTTGTTTGTTACACCTTTTGGTGGGTTTATCTTCTGTCATCCAATAACGGATAACTTCTCAGGTGAAATCTGTCATGTCAGGCCTGTAAATGAGAGCATGATTGTGGGGAATCTAAAAAAACACAATAAGGAGTGCCCTGATATTAAAAGGAGCTCTTAGAACTTTGCAAAATTGTCTCTCTTAGTCACTATTGGAATGCATGGGATTGAGTTTTTATTTCTTTTTGATTCCTAATAAATGTGTATAGTCTACAGATATTTTATTGCACTGTATTTTTCCTATAGATGAAATAAAAATTCAATTGTCTGTCTATTACACATAGTGTGCAGTTGTGTCCCAACATAATTAGTATTTTATTTCAACTGACTTGATTACCTATAATAATCTCAGAATACATACCTATACATACGTAATGGCACCCTAGGAATAGAAAAGAAACCTTTATTTAAAAGCGACTTTAAACCTGTTGAGTGGGTTCAAGATGACTGTTCAGGATTAAAGAATTTCTACATTAAAGTATGCTATATACTCCTTCAAAGAATCTGCTGAATCCAACTGGCCTGTATTTGTAACCAAAGAATTTTCTGCTAAGACTTTTGGATACATAAGCACCAATTCTGCAAAGAAAGCCTCTGTGAATATAGTCCTCTTATCAGTGTTTGTTCTTTGCTGCACTAAAATTCAATTTGTATTAACCCAATTAATTTATTTATACACCAGTGAACTTTTTTTTCCCAAAAACTGGCTTCTAGATTTTCTGTGAAATAAGTGAAAGAGTGGCAGAAACTGGAATTTCTTACCTAATTTTACAGAGAAGGAATTAAAAAAAAAAAAAAAAAGATTACTTTTAGTCAGCTTACAGCCTGTGGTTAAAATGAGGAAACGGGGATGGACAGTTTTTTTGCAGGAACCTGTCACTCATGAAGACAATGTCCCAGCAATCAGCAAGGGTGAAGAACTACCACTGAGTAAGGAACTCAGCAGCATCTGGGAACCAGAAAGAGCTGCCTTAGCAAATCTTGTTTGCTCTATTTTTGACGGGTTTATCACCTGCCAGTTGGTAATGTGTAACCTTTGCTCATTTATCATCCACCTGTTAATGGAAGACTTTGTCCCTGAAAGACTGGAATCTGTTCAGAACTCTCATCTCAAAGTGAGGGACGACTTACAGCTAAGAGCCAGATTATAAACCTGAGTGAGTGGAGAGTATATTAGAGTGGTGTTTACAGTTTTGGAGGGAGAGAATTAATGATGGGATCAAAGAAGAGGAGTGGAACTTTTGGCAGCTTAAGGGTGATAGAAAAACAGGGCAGGAGAATGCAGAATTAGCTAGAATTAAATGAATGGGAGAGTAAGGTTTGTGAATCTCTGTCAGTAAAACAGAGTGGGGCAAATAATTCTCTTATTTATGTTGCTACTGTAGACTGACATGTAAAAAAATAGAAGAAAAACATGCATGGAAAAGTGGTTACAATTTTGTTCATACTGTATGAATTTTTTGTTCATAATTTTAGCTTAACTTGAAAATGGTATTTCTTATTGGGAATATTTAGGAAGGTATTTATGGAGGATGTCACTTGGCACTTTACTTAATTTCTTTGATTCCTTACTGTGTTAGAGATAATGTAAAAAGGAAGCTAACATGATGATATTGAAATGAAGTTCACCATTTTGCATGCATTTTAAAGAAATCTATGAGGCTTCATAGACTTTAAAATACAAAGTTACAGTGAAATCAGTATAAAGTTGTGGGCATTTTCATCAGGTATTGAAGAATAAGGAAATAGATAAAAGTGAACAAAAAATGTGTACTCTACTCAAGTAATGAAAATAACTACATGTAGACACAGAAATGACAGCAACATTTTTACAGAACTAAGTTGGATTTGCCTCTTCCCAGTCCTGATGGACAAAAGCTGGTTCTGATTTGCAGAACTGCTGCTGAAATTTCCATACTAACACAGTTATGTGGTTTTTTGACTGTAGTTGGCTCGCGTCCCGTCGGTTTAAGGCTGGGCAAAGTAAGCTTGCACCTGTCAGATTATGCCCATGGAGGCGGTTTCCTGGTCTGTATTGCAGTAGCTTATTATTGCTGCATGCCTTTAACATTAGGATGTGTCATATTACATTATGCCAACAACATGGCATAATATAGAACTTCATGTGCTGCTATTGAGAGGCAGAAGAAAAACTACCAACTGAACATAAGCCATTCAAGCCCAGTTTATTGCAGCAGACTGTAAGAGAATGTGCAGTAGGGTATTAGAAGAATATTCAGCATGCTGACTAGTCAAAAGTACTTTTGGATAGTTCCACATATTTCTAGTTTTCAGGTTTCATTTGTGCTGGCCCAAGGGAACAATCTCTCTATCTTGAAAAACACATTCAGCATAAGTCAGTTCCTGAGAGGAATGTCAAACATGAAACCAAAAAACAAAACAAAGAGGCGCCTGCAAAACACCAGAGCAGAAGTGTCTTGGTGCATGAAGTAGGAATTGAAAATAATAAAATTACTACAACAACATGAATGCTAATATGGTTTGCCTTGTATTTTTGACATAGAGGCTGCTAATGGATTGTCACAGTAGAATGTATGCACTACAACACACTGTGTAGAACATATGTTAATTTTAAACCTGTGAAACTCAGTTTGTGAAACTGGCAGGTATAACGTATGAACCTTTATGGGGTTAAATAATCTGCTCTATATATTCCTAATTTAACAATAGACAACAGCCATGAAAATTATGCAAATGAATAATGTAACTATCAGAACATTTTTGACTACTTACTAATTCCGTTTTATGTTATGTTGACACAAGTTTACCAATTAAAAGCAGGGAAATAGTTTTTCTTTTCATTTTAAACCTCAGTTCTTCATGGAAAGGGTGAGCCTAAAGCAATAACCATAGGAAGGAAATGCTGTAGGGAACTTTCGCAGCATCTTGTAGCAGGCAATGGGACTGCATTTTAATTCCATATTTTATGGCAAATTCTCCCCCCCCACCTCCAGTTATGTTTATACCCTCAACATCTTAAAACCACTACAATTTCTCTGGAATTTTTAAATATTGTACTTAATAATTAATACTATTTTGTGCTTACATTCAATCATAAGTACTTTACACTTGGTGAACAAACTATGATAATCATTACAGTTCAAAAAACACACCAGTTTTAACTCCTTGCAGTAAATCTGATTAAACCCAACTTCTTCACTATTTTCCAAAGAATAAATACTTCTTATTTATTAATATAAATATTACATGTCTCATGGCAAGAATCTCTGGGAGCAAGTTACAACAAGAAAAACAAATTAGTGACAATGGTATTAAATTAATATATTCCCTGTCAAATTGTAAAGGAATAATTAATTGATTGGTTCATATCTGGAGTTTAGAATATATTTCATGTGTATGAACTACAACTGAACAGATGCCCACCACAAAGGGTTTTCCTAATGTTGCAGTAACGCAACCTAGGGAGTCAGAATACACCAGCTTACCTTGCAAGGGAAACAGCATGACTGAGGAAGTCCTTGAAAACAGATGTTGTTTCAACTAAAGTTTTCATGCTGATGGTTTGTGTTTTTGTGAGTTGTTTGTTTTGTTTTGGTTTTTTCTTTAATTCAGAAATTGTCCAAGGACATTGCTTCAGGTAATATCTCTCTTCTGGGGTTATACGAAGCAGTTTCTTTCTGATGAGGCCTTCAGTTCTTGTATTAACAATATTAAAACCAAACAATCATGAACTCAAATATAAAAGGATGAGGATAGTAAAATTTTCATGAAACACTGATTGCTTTACCTGGGTTGCCAGAGCAGAATGAGAGAGGTATTAAATATGTGGTTTATTTTATGTAAAGCTTGAAAAATAGGTTTAGCAGTTACTAGCTCAAAGATGGAGAAGTTTTTTCAGACTTAAATACTTTGGTCCTTTGTGCTCTGTTCATCCTTGAAGCCACACCTACCCCTGCATCTCTTGTTCTGCCACGTGTGGGCCTTGACCTTTTGCTGACTGACCAGATTGTTCTTCAACCATGCAGACCAAATACTAAACTAGATGTGCTCCCTCCAGCAATGCCTTGCTGTCATACAAGAGAAATGAATGCTGTTTAGATATTGTTCCAATTTCAAACAAAAGAAAGAAAAATCAAATAGAGCCTTCCTAGCACAAACTGTCACTTTTTTCCCAGCTAACTTAGAATCCATGTCCAGAGTATAGGTAGTGGACACTTCTTTCCTCTGGAAGAAAGCTGAACTAGAGGATAGTCAGTGCTGGACTGTAAAGGATACTAGCAGTGGAAGCCGTGAATTCCGTAAGAGCAGAAGAAACAGGATCAGGGTGGCCTAATAGTGTTGGGAGAATGCTCTCTTGGGAGTATTCACTTGGGAGTTTGCACATTATTGCTGGGCAATAGCTGTGGAACACACTGAACCTACTCTTAGTGTGATACAAGCTCTCCTTTACATATATGGAAAATTGTTAATGGTATACTGTGAATTTTCAGTTTGCAGATATACTTACCCACTTACAGGGAGTTTTGCTGTCCCTTATTTCCTGAATGTAATATAGTGAGAGTTAGCAGACTTTAGCTGTGGTAAGAAAGACCTATGTCTGGGTGTAATTTTGGCCTAAGTAAAATAAAATGGAGCCTTCAGATGGAAATTTTCAGGATGATACATTAATTGAAATATACCCTTTATATTTCTATTCAAAGGAATTCTCAGACTAGTATTGAAAAGAGAGAAGCATCTTTGGACTTTTTGACTAATGAAAAAAATAAATGATTAAAATTAAATGGCACCTTGTTAAAACAGCAGCTTTAAGAAAAAAACCACTTTCACACTGAGAGAAATTTTAAATAGTCATTTGCAACTAGTGTCATTGGATAGATAGAACTGGAGGTAGCCCATTTGTTATAAATATTATCATTAGTCAATTGTCACATTTCCTTTTTTTGTCAGTACAGTCTATTTTCAGACTGAGGTGAGAAACATTGCAGTTAAGCTTCTAACTTTTGTCTTTCTCTGTAACCCTGTTTACATGAGAAAGCCACTTCCTCAAATCTCAGGAAAAACCCCAAAAAATTGCTAGATCTTAAAAATTCCAAGTATGTCCTACGTTTTAAAGTGAATTGAAGAGAGTTGCAATCTTTACATTTGAGATGGTTTTGAACAACTAATTTTGCGCATTTTGTTAATTTTGTTGTGTCAAAGAAAAGTTCTCTAGGAAATTCAAAACATTTGTGACAAAGCATAATTTATTTTATTTTTTGCTGTCAAAGCCAGCCTATTTGGTAGGAATACTTTTAAGGACACACAGCTGAGGGGAGAAATGCATTTTTGTTATACCTAGAAACTTTGGGTCAGTATTTGGGTAGTTCTGAATTTTCACTCAGCAAGAGTGAAAAAAGCAAATAAAAAAATTCCGTAATTTGATGCATATTTAGAAATGTTCCTTACATTCTGTATTGTAAATCTGTTTTGACTTGGCTGAGTTACTACAGTTTTATAAACATTGTTCATTCATGCACAGTATTTCTTTTATAGCAAGTGGTTTTTACAAATTATCACTTGAAGTTTTATTGGCACAGTGCACATGCAGTGAGCTGAAGCTGAGTGGAACTCTAGACCATCTTATAAAAAATGAGAAGTAGAGACAGTCCCTAGATTTTCAAATTAATCTATTAATTCTGCTTTTATCTGGAATTATTTCAGTTAGATTTATGGTTCCACTTGCAGACATAATGACCTGAAAAATAGTAAAGGAGGCTTCCCTGCAATCTCAAGAGTCAGCTGCAATTTCATTCCTTTTGCTTTTCTGCTGCCTAAACAGAAATCAAAAGCCTATCTTTGGCCCTCCCTCCTCAGAAGGTGACATAATTTGCCAGCTCTGGACCAGGAGAAAATGTGACCGAAAGTATCTCCTGGAGCTCCCCAGGGCCTCTTAAAAAGCCTGGAAGCTCTTTGCTATCCCCACAGCAGGCATCTGTCCGCAGTTCAAGGCAGTGTTCTGCCCCTCCACTGCAGACGAGTGTGCCTGAACACGGGAGGGGAAGGACGCTGGACGGACGCCTTCCTAACCCACAGCAGAGTCACAGGGTAAAAAGAGCTGAGAGAACATGGATGTAAATGACCTTTTAGTATGTGTTTAATTGCACAGTTCTCACAATATCTCAGAAAAAGATCCTCTGAGAGGCTTGTTATTTCTATCCTTGCACAAGTGTTCCTGCACTCCAATTTGTAGCAACCCATACCCTGGGAAAGGGTACTATTTTGTAAATGACTTCTTAGCTGTTAAAAAAAGAAAATTAGAACAAATAATGCTGTTTCACCCCAGCAGCGAACAAATTGGTAACACAGGTCAATTTAATTTGACTGCAGATAAGAGTATCATTTAGCTATTTCTTTGCTATGAAACCCTGCAAGTCAGCTTGAACCTCATTTTCATGACTGAAGCATCCTTTTCGAAATGTTTTCTAAAAGTGTTCTGTTCTTTACTGAGATGCTGAAGTCTACTAATTTGTGAAAATTTGAAGCTCTTGATATAATCACAAATTGCTCTCTTAGCAGTACTAGGCTTCATTTAGTGCTCAACTTGATCTTCAATGTCACTTCAGAGTATGAAGTCCTCTGTCAGTAAAGTAGGTCTGAACATCCTACATTAAAGTAATTGTGTTTTTTGGCCAATGTGCTCTTATAGTTAGATTAAAAATCAGTGCAAACTATGATTTTAAAAAGCATATCACTAATGAAAGCCAGCCAAAAGTTTGGCACACCAAAGGCTGTATAAAGGAGATCTGTATTTCTGAAAACCAAATGAGAAATGATCAAGTTAGTTTAAAAAGTTATGATATTGCATTCATTAATTATTGATCTACTGTTAAAAGTCAAACTCTACCTACAATGGCTAGCAAATATTCACTTTTAATACTGCAGACATGAATGCCTTTGAAACAAAAGTCCTGGGATAAATGTATATAGGTGGTAGAACAAAAATTTCTGCCATAGTTTGGCAGACTCAGAAAAAGAAATTTTGAATGAATGGATCAAGCATAGGACAGTTATGAGCCCCCAGTATGGTGCAATTTTGGAGCAAATTTTTGACTGAAACTCAGAAGAAGGTTCTAACTATCAGCACCATCAGGTTTTTAAACAGCCTTTCAACAAGATGAGTGGGAGCAAGTAATCTAATGACATTCAAATACCACATGGATGGCTACATGAAATGACTGTAAGATACATGAAATGACTGTGGTTGCCTGGAATTGGTAACTCAGAAGATCTCATCCTGTTCTGTGTTTGTATATAGTTTGACAGCTCTTGCTTATCTGGCAAATTGCTCATTAGAAATGTACATTTATGTAAAGCAAGTCCAAAGAAAATGTTAGTTTGTTGCTCAACAAAGAGGGTAATCTATACATTTGTAGTATAGTAAAAACAATTTAATATCCCTTTTGCATTAGTCTTCATGAAAAGATTAACTGAAAGAAGACACAATTCATGCCAGCAAAAAGGGAAAAGATCTCACTCTGTAAAAGGAAGAGAAAAGGTTGCATAGAGCTTAAATAACATAGATGTTCTCGGATCATCCATACTGATAAACTTGTTCTCGGATCATCCATACTGATAAACTTCATTCGTCTTAAGGGACTTAACTGATTAAAATAGATTTAGAAGGCTTAGTGGTCTTTGAAAAATTATGGAGAACAGATGAGGTGCTGGAGGACTGAAAAAGAGCAAACGGATTGCTATTTTTAAAAGGGAAAAAAAAATTAGTCAGGTCTACTTAGTTTTTCTCTTTCTATCCTAAGTCCAACACTTAAAAATTAAAAAGGAAGAGTACTTGTCAAATTTGCAGATGCCGTAAACTTGGGAAAACAGTAAATATCTTGGGCAGTGGGATTAAAATTCAGTTGTGAGTTTTACAGATTGAAGAGTGGTCTGGGAAAGAAAGGGCAACTTTGCAACAAGGGCTGGTCAAAGGTATTATAGACAGGCAGATACACTCAACTGTACAAGTATGGAAGGGAATCAATTAATTAGGCAGTAATTATTCAGAGAAAGATCTCAGGGCTAAAGTGGAAAGTGATGAGTTAGCAATGAATATGTCAACACCCTTACACTGTAAAAAAGGCAAATGAGAGAAGTGGGGTATATGAACAACAGTACAACTAACAAGATAGCAAGCATTTCCCTTATGTTCTTTTTAGAATCAGTGACGGCTCAAGAAAGACTGTGTGTTCAGATTTGAGTGCCATGCACAAACCAAAGGGATATGTTTGGAAACATTTCAGAATACAGAGACTGGTCTAGAAAATATGATCTATGAGAAAAGACTGACAATTGTTTAACCAGCCACCCTCCAAAAGAAAAGAAAAAAAAAGAGAGACGGACTGAAGAGAGATTTTATAAATAGAGAAGGCTGTTGCAAACAGGAGAAAAAAAACCCGTATTCTTCATTTTTTCATTATAAATACAAACAGAAATAATGCAGATAAATATCAACAAGAAAGGTTTTATTCCAGCATAAAGAAATTCTATTGTAAAGAATTGACTGCATAGGAAGATTTTGGAATTTGATGTATTGGAAGTCAACTATGAAGTCCTCCGTCAAAAATGACAAAAATATGGCTGATTATGTTTTGGACAACAGGGATGGACTAGATGACCTAGTAAGCTCCCTTTTAACTTTACCTTTCTATGATAATAAAGTAAGATACAGAATATGGTTTGAGTAATTTACAAGGAAACACTTTGAATCTTTAAGAATTATAAAATTGATACAACACTGTTATTTTTGAGGTTTTCATTTATATAAAGTCCAACCAAATCTAATTGACATTTGTTCTTCCAACGAACATACAAAGAAAATATTTCACAAGATATTTCACAGTAATTGTACTACATATATAAGATGTTCCAGTTCTCTTATTTTAGCTGAAGAAAACGTAATCTTTCACAGACGGTATCACTGGGTCTAATTCAGTGTGGACAGAATAGTTCACACAAGTATGAATTTAGAAGAAGAAAAATGCAGTCTGGACAGACCTAATAGTAGGCCTTTATGTTGGCTGGCCTAAAGAAATGTCAAGTTTTTAAACAAGTAAACTTTTACTCTATGTGAAATAAATAGTATTTTAGATTTGAAAAAAAAATCAGTTCTTAATATTCTGAAATGAAAAGGCTTGTATAGACTTACAGGATATGTATGAGCTTACTTCTGTAGAAGTCAGCCAGTTCTACAATTGGGAAAACCTTCAGTGATCTGGAAGCTCCTAGAGGCAGAACAGATACAGGATACAGATACAGAACAGGACTGTCCACAGCGGGAACTTGCCGTTACTAAAGTGCAGGTTTACAGTGCATTAGGCTCACTGAAGTATTCCCATGCGTGAACACAGCTAAGTGCAAGGGACCATCTTCTGCTTTGAGCCCAGACTGGCAGATGGATGGACAAACATGTGGGTGAATTTCATTTCATTAGACAGCTGAGCTAAAAACAACTTGAAGGAAAAAAATACAGTGACTAGATTTCAGAGTAGACAGAGATTAAGGGCAATATGCAGGAACCACTTCTCTTAGATCAAGATAGAAAGAAAATAGTTATTTTTTCATGTGTTGAAATCTTTAATGAACCACTGATTAGTGTCATCCCTTGTTAAATCAATAAGGAAAATACTGAATCACTTTAATATTGTTCATTTGTATTAGAAAATTGTGGACTCAAACATTCATAGACTAGAGACGGAGCACTAAAGGGATTGTCTGAGACTTTTTTGTTTTAATAAGCAAAAAATGTAACATATGTATAGTTAGCAAAGCTCAGTTGCCTTTTACGTGTCTTTCCTATTTCCCATAAAGGAAGAGAGCCTCATAAGTACTATTTATTGCTTCCTAACAAACAAACTCCAGCTCCTTATTCACTGGGTTCAACAGAAGCTGTGTTTAAAAAAAGTTTAAGATATTGAGAGACCAGGTATTAGGAAAGCTATTCACCTTATTTAAGTTCAACACATTTCTGATAAATGAGTTACACCGTGTAGTTTCTGTTAACTGAGCACTGGTTTATTTTTTTTTTTCCATTTTTACTTTTTCTTGTTTGTTTATTTGTTTGGTGGCATATTAGGGCTACAGTCACAAATAGCTGTTCTGGATTTTCAAATATCATGAAGAAAAATTATCATAGCAGGAAAGCAGTAAAGCTATAAATTGCTAGAACTTAGCACCGAGAGTTGCTTCGGCAGGTTGGGCATTATGCCCAGTGAGACTGAATGGCACAGAAATCTACTGCCGGTGATATGTGCTGGCAGCTGAGGGATTTATGAGATGCTTTTGAATGCAGCAAGGGGGAAGGCTTGTGCAGGGAGAGGGGACCAACTGAGGATACTGATGCAGGGTATGTAATGAATTACAGATACGCTTCAACTCCTTGTCTCAGAGTGACTTTTACTCCCCGCTTACTCAGTATTCTGCCCCTTCACTTTCTCCTGCCACAATAGAAATCCACACTTGCCCCAAAGGAAAATCTTCTTCTGTCAAAGTCCTTGCAGAAAACTGTTCCTGCCACACATGCTTTCTTTCAGAGTCAGCTTCTTTAAACTCCAATTTAAATTAATATATTCTGTAATCAGCAAAATCCACTTCAAATAAACTTCTTCCTTAGATCCCAGATTTTTCTACACACTGGTTTTGTCTGCTTGATACATAGAGTCTAGATATTTAATAGAGCTTTTGGTACCTTTCTGCTCATGCCAAGACTCCTCATAATCAGTGTCTGCGCCTCAGTCTTTCTGTACCATACTTTTCCAGGCAGTTATTTCTCCTTACTGTTTTTCAAGTCCCTTCTTTCCCAGCTGGCAGAGTTCATCTCTTCCATGAAGAAAATGCCTTTTCTTCTTCCCATCTGCATCACTGCATAGCCATTTTGAATCTTGTATTTCAGATCTTCCAATTCTCAATTACATGAAATCACTAGTTTTAAAATGTGCTCTGAAAGTTCAGAAATAATCAGGCACAGTACATACAGGTTCTCATGTTACCTGCAGACAAACAGATATGCTGTGAAACAAGCTTAAGACCTGTCTTTGCCATGCTCATGAAATACTTTTGTACCTCTGTGGTTTCTTGCTTTCAGGTGCTAGAAAAATGGGAGAAGCTTTACTGACTTCAGTTGATATATCTGCATTTAGGGAAAATGTAGATTTAGAAATTTGAATGTGTCACATTTTTCCACACATACGTAATTTTGCCATAGAATGATCTCAGTTTTTCATTTTCCAGGGGTAGTTTTCATTAAATAAACATTCAGCATTCTTTCTAAATTTATTTCCAAACTTCCATGCTTTTATATCACTGTATGAGTAATGACGAATCACTAATATAATGGAACGAATGATGTTATTGTCAAAAATGCATTGCTTTGGCCTCTATGAAGAAATTTCATATTTTGAAGAATGTGGATCTCTTAAAAAGAGATTAAAATAGCATTTAAAATGTAGAACTTGGAGTACAGAAGAGAACCCAACCTTTTATTTCTCTTTGAAAAACTAATGCATTTAATCAAAAGTTTAATTCTTTCTAAAGCTTCAATTTTTCCAACTTTTCAGAGTGGTGTTAGAGCTGAAATGATGTGAGCTGTTGCTTCATGAAACTCAATTGACACAGCACCCAGTTAAAATAATGTCCTTTCACTTAACCACATTTAACTGAGATAAAGCAACACAAGATTTAATAGCTTCCAGCAGTGCCCAGTGATGGAGTGGCTAGCCCAGGTTGCAGCAGCAGGTCACTGGTTCATTCGAAGGGCATGGTGCACGTAAACCCTCCACGTGGTAACAAGACAAAAGTAGATTTGATACGACTTAATGCAACTACACTGGAGCTACGGTTGATTCTATCAGCCTTATTGGTTGAAAGGTAGAGTAAGTAGAGTAAAGTAAAGGTAAAAGTAGTGTATGATCTACCCTAACAGTTTTCAGCAATCCTACTTTAGCCCATGAATGAAGACCAGAATGGAAGAGACATCAGCAATATTCTTGCAGAAACACATGGGAAGCAGAGAGTTATTTAGCAAAAACTAACTATGAGTGGAAATAACCTAAAAAGCTTAGAAGTAGAAAATAGTGTAGGCATGATTTCACTCAATATCATGTCTAAAATGAAAGAAATAATAGGATAAAAGATGTAAGATCACAATATTAAATGCTATAACTGATTGTCAAGGTATATTATATAACCAAAATATCATGACCATCCACTGTCCGCTACTTTAGGGCCAACAATGAGAAGGTAAGAGCAAACAGATAAGTTGTGATTACAGGGCTCAGCAGTTCCTTACAATGCTCAGATTTTTGCCTATGTGATGAATATTTCAGATACATCCTGCGATCTTTACATCCTTCACTGACAAGGAGACAAGATGCATTTTGCATCTGCTAAAGATTTCTGATTGGCACATATGTTGAAAGACTAGCCCAAGATTGAAAGACAGAGTGTTCTTCAAAAGCTGTAGCCATGAAATATTTATTCTTTTCTCTTTCATAGAAATGCATTTGATGACTGTATGACATAAAGTGCCACTAATAGCTCTGGACAAAATTATATGGCTCTAAAGACTATTAAACTATTATTCTTGGAGGGTGGAAAAGGTTTATTTGACACATATGATCACAATAATATTAGCAAGGCTTTGTTTACAACCTACCCTGAAAAAATGTGGTACATTATCAAGTGCTTTTTACACCGGCAAGTTCAAATCTGACAATCACAAGTGGCAACAATGATGTTTGTGATATATTTAGTAGGTACTTTATCTCACAGTCTTTTGAATGGTGTGCTTATTAATTTTAAAAGACTAAGTATGCAACTAAGGGCAAGTGAATACTAATGACACTGCTCAAAATATATGTTTTGTTTGTATCCAAGAGTATATATTTTATACAGAAAGTCGTAGGCAAATGAATCCCCAAATGTTATTTGAATCTCTGAAGTCAGCTGAAAAGCAAAGACACTCATACATACATAATGCCTAGCATGACAACCTGAAAATTATGTGAAAACAAAAGGGGTCCTTTGTAAAAGTCTAACTAAAATTTTCTGATAAAAAGACTAGAAGGCATTGCCGTAGCATAGAAATCATATTATGAATTTTACATGAAAATTTGTAGGACTCTTGTGTTTGCAAACATTATAAAATACTAAAAACCTCAGAAAAACTTAGAAGCCTGATAAAATACTAAAATATTAACAAGCTAGATGAGTACAGTTATCATCCCGTAAACCACATTATCTCAGTGTCCATTTACAATCCTATGTTTTTCATAAACCTCCTGCTACTGCAAATCCCTCAATTGCATTTGCCATTGAGTTGCCTGTTTCTCATTATCAGTGGTTGAAGAAATGCATTATAGCCATGCAACACTTTCTGAAATGGACTAAAAAGGCATTCCTGAGAATTCAGTGTATCTTCTTTATGAAGGGATAACTGCTGTGTTAAATACTTTCTTTTGCCAGAACAGCCAGAAGGGTAAAAAAAAAAGTTAAGCCAAAGTAAATTAAGCAGTGGCAGCATGCCCAAATCAATCACAGACCTTACCTTTTAAACAGTGAGTTGAAACTTGTGGACTGTATTTTAATAGTCATGTGAAGAATTTTTTTGGGGGAAAGTCACTTTGCTTAAAAGACCTTTTAATATACTATAGGCAGTTGTTCAAATCTTGCAAGCTGAACGAAGTATACTGCTAATTATGCATACATTCACCTCGAAAAAAAATAGAGGGCTGCATGAGTCTGGAACTTAAAAATAATATGCAACGAGGAAAGATTACTACATTAAGTGACAGCAAATATTGCTTCCTCTGAATAGGCTGCCAGATTTCCTATGAATATTTTTTTAAAAGGGACAACACTGACTACTGGAATTTGCCACATTCTCGTTCCAAAATACCAGGAATCTGTTTTGAGCTACCAAGGTTTCAGTCTAATGATTCTTACATGGTTTCCTATTGGTATTTGAGCAGTAAACATGGATTTTTATTTAGTTCTATAGACTGGAAATGTATTTTGATGAGAAGTGTAGCCATAAAGTTTCACATACATATCTCAAGTTGCTTTACTATGCTAATGTAAACTGAACAGCGTATTTCAGCCACCATATTTTTTAGGCAGAACAATAAAAGCAGCTGTTTTCATCTTGAAAGGGTCTTGCAACCTTGAAAGGTGAAAAGCAAAAGATATGGTGAAAAGCATAGTGAAAAGAATGGACAACAGTCTTTTCAGGAAGTTTCCTGTGAGTGAGTGGTAGGGAATATGTGTTAATCCTTATGTTTACTTATCTATTTATTTTTTAAAGTGCAAAAAGGAATTAACAGAATCTCTTAGGAAGCTAAAACAGTGCAGCTAGGTAGGGGACCAAGGCATGGAACTTAAGAATCACAAACTGCAAGTGAGGTTTTACTGCAGGAGGTAGGAAGTGGCCAGCTGGCCCAGCACTTACTTCACCAAGTCACCAAACAGAAGAGTAAACAGTTACGGTTCCTTGGTGGGGATGGAGTAATTAGATATTGTATGTTTCCCTGCTGTTCTTTTTGTTTCTCCCCTCAATAAAGTATTCTTGGCTAAGCTATCTGATTCATATTTGCAAGAAGAGAAAATTAGCTGACTGAGCAACAGAAAGACTATTTTAATTTCCCCAATTTTCTGCGTGGGAGTTTGAGTTGCTGTTTATTACTCCTGAAATTTGAGACTGGCTGTTGCTGCTGCTGTTGCTAATCATACAGCTAAGTGGGTGACAGGCTGGTTGTGAATGAGTGCTCATAAGCAAACAGGTAAATTCAGATAGCTATATCAACTATAAATCCATGCAAGTACCTGAAAATACCCATGTAACATGTCATGTCCTTTGAGGACAGCATGCCGTAGCCTGACTTCTGGTGGCTGTTTCCTTTTTTAATGCATAAACACATGCTATCATGTCTCATTTGGTATCTCACGGAGTTTAAGGTATGTATTCTGTAGCATCTATTCAATTGCATCAATTCTTTACTCTTTTACCAAATGGAATTCTGTGACAAATATCACGATTTGTAAACTTCTATAATATTCTCAAATCTACTTCTTTTGCTAGCTACCTATCTTTTAGTTAGTTAGTGTGTGGTTTGTGATGTTACAGAATTTGCATAAGAAAGTCACAGTACATCTATATATTATGAAAATCTAAATATATGTACCTACTAATACATGGTTATCACATAACATGTAGTATCTATCCATTAATGGCAGTAATTTCTATTATATGTAGTATATAATGCAGTATATATTATAACTAGTACACACTACTTTTTGGAGTTCTGGGTACATGTTCCTCACTTCATCTTTCCTTTTCTTAAAAAAAAAAAAAAAAAAAAAAAAAAAAAAAAAAAAAAAAAATCC
>JAWWMO010000138.1:39725064-39767496 GCA_035047845.1 Dendrocincla fuliginosa | reverse complement strand
AAAAAAAAAAAAAAAATTCTTATATTGCTTCAGTTCCACTATTTACTTTGGCAGAGGAGCAATGTGGGCAACATTGCAAAGACTCCAAAGACAATAGCAGATTTTTCATTCCCATTGTGATAACATCAGATGTTGTTGCATTGCACAGAAGACCATTTCTGTGATAGCTTCAGGATTCACAGGTGGCTGCAGAACCACAGTGCTGTTGAAACATCTGGATTAACAAAAAAAAAGAAAAGAAAGAAACTCTTCTTCATGGTGCCATGCTTTAGGCTATAGCAATTGTACAATATGACTCTTATCTTGGATAGGAATATTATGCTTCCTATTTGTGTTGAACATTCTGTGCATTGTTTGACTCACGTGTTTTTCTAGACATCTTTCCTGGTGTTTGTTTTAGAGTGTGTGATGGATGAAAGCCTCGTGGCAGAAACTTTCTACAGGGAAATAGACTGATGTAAGAAGCTCTTCATAGCAGCCAAAGAAATCTACTACTGCATTGTGTATTAAGGGGGCATTGCTTCATCTGTTGTCAAAGGCTTTGTGTTTCACCAGCAATTAAAACAGCTCAACAGAAGGAAAATTGCAAAGGCAAACTGTTGGCGCTCTGGTCCTAATGTCTGCATTAGGCATTTCATGAAAGAGGCAGCTCTCAGAACTAGCAGTAGATTAGTTCTATGGACTGAATATCCATTTCAGTAGGGGTGCCTCAGGTGCATTTTGCTGTATCTTCTACCTTAGTTTCAATTCATTTCAGGCATGCTGAATAGATACTGAATATGACCCAAATCTGAACAGTGATCACGAGATTTAATTCCAAAGCACACATCCTGATCTCAACAAAAGCTGCAGTATAGAGGCTCTCAAAGATGGGCCTCTATAATGATCTCCCTTAATTTTCACTTCTTTTGCATGCTTGGTTTGCAAGATTAATAATACTTTTATTCTTTATGATATTATGCTTAAAAATCTCTATGTAGTCTTTGTTTGAATCATTTATCTATGATTACTGCTACACTGCATGAATGAAAAATTTTTCCTTGGTCTAGTCAGAATATAAAACTGAACATACTACTAAAGTGCAGTAACTTGATGGACACTGGCCAAAACGCAGGAAATCACTGGTTACTTCGAGGTGAATTTCATCTTTCAAGACCTGATTCACATTTCATTGAGGTCAAAAAAGGTCTCTAGAAAGACTTAAGTAGGCATATTTAATTATTAAAAAATGCTCATTTTTCACTCAGTTCATGTCTTTGGCTCACTCAAAGCACTAGAACAAGCTCTGTAGGAAAGGAGTTCCTGTCTCATATTTTCTCCATATTCCATCTGACAGGCCAGAACAGTCTGTTTCACAGCCCATTCTTGGGCATCTTCCTTCCTGAGGTCTTCTAACTACAGGCAATGAGAGGGTCATGTGTTTTTCACAACTATCTTACATTTAATTTCTTATTATGTGACAAAATGCACATTTACCACAAAACTGTCCTATAAGATGTGTGCACCAGACCACACAATGTGAGGGGACAAGATTTTGACTAAGCAAAGTTAGGCTGTACTTATCTTGGAGATCAAAAGCACAGAATAGGAATTCTATACCTTATATTTTACATTTCTATAGGAATAGGAAGGTAAAACTCTTGCAGTTAGTAGTCCATTTCTGTGAAGTCTTATCTTCCAAAATTCTATTTTTGAGTCAGGGAAGTCTTACTTACAAGAAGAATTTCAAGGTTCTTTGGTTTTTTTCTTGCTGTGTTCATGAAGTCAGAAACACTGTGTCAGTAGCCAAATTATGGTCTCCTCCTTCTGCAATGAAGGACTTCTTTCTTTACCTGCTTTACCTGCTTTCTTCTTTGAACTTTTTTTTAATACGGTAAATAACATACTATTGTTCCTGAGAAAGGCATATGCAAATTAAAAGGGATACATCCAATGGTATGATTATACACACGTTTTGCTTTAGGAAAACTGTGTTATTGCTTACTTTGTAAAGGACATGCTCTTCAAACTATCTAATTAGCATTTCCCCCTTTCATAGAAGAATAATGGGTTAGAATTTAAGTCAGACTCAATATTTACTGTGACTGATACTATATTAGTGATAAAATCGGTAAGTTACTGCTTTTAAAGACAGCTACCCTTACTGAAATATTTGAGTTCCTTCTACATGAAATGAATAGTGACAACCAAGTCCCCAGTGGATTGCAAAGAGCCTCCAGAATTTCCTCCAGCCCCTCACAGACTTCTTATTTTCCTTACTTTTCTTTTTGACAGGGATTTATCAGGTGAAAAGTGCTGTCATGATATCACAATTGTGTTTACTATGGAAATGTCTTTTCAAAGGAGTTCATAAAGGTCCATACACACTCCAGATATTTGCTCACATCCCCTTAATTCTGGATCTTTTATTTTTACTTTTGATTTAATAATCTGTTTTACTTTGCAGGAGAGCAACAAGAATGAGACTATGTACATCAAAATTAATTTTCATAATTTAGCTAAGAATTAATCCATTACATCAAAATTAATTTTCATAATTCAGCTAAGAACTAATCCATTAATTGCTTTGAAGAGTATTTTGAACATCAAAGACTCAGACTGACATGGAAGCCTACTGAAAATGAATAGATGATATAATCATGGGCTTTATGTGCACAGATGCAATGGTGAAAGTGCTCAAATGTCTTCTGTATCTGTCTGTGACTACACATTAAGCTTCTGGTCAGTGCGTTTCAGTAATCCAATTCAGGGGCATTAGATATATAGCTCAGAATGGCCAGTTCCTCATCCAGAAGCAGGAGAGACATTTTCTAGCAAGTTGGAAGGGAAAAGAACCATTTTAAAATCCTTATGAACCTCATTATTAAAGTGTAGTAAAAGTCCAATTAAACCTTAAAATGAATAAGATTTTTACCTAACTCCTAAAGCATTTTCCTTTCTGATTGGCATAATTTTTAAACTTCTGCTAGTGAATCTTTATGCAGCAGCTGAGGTTTTCCTGGTGTACTGGTATTTTGGGCTTCTCTGTAGGAAATGAACTGAGTTTCAGAAAAAACCCCAAACAATCCCAAACCGAAAAGAAGTTTTTGCTTCAAGCTCCATTCTCAGATTTGTTCTCTCATGTTCTCAGAAACCTCCAAAGAGGCAAAACTTGGAATTGAATATGTATAATTTTTGATGATTATAGACTTCCTGTAGCTAATATAATGAGCAAGATATCTTATGACTGTTTATATTGCTGAACACTATAATGAAATGTTCCACTGCCTTTCTTCCCCATTGTCAGATAGCAGGTTAACCATGGAGCCAAAGGAGGGATCAAAAAAAGGTGAGAGCATACATTAAGAAGAGAATCTACAACCCTCCAACTAAACTTTTTAGAAAAGAGCTACACCCTCAGAACTTTTACAAATGAGATATTTCAATTAAAATTTTTACTTCATTTATAGCTTGGAAATTTGAAAGCAAATTTATTAAAAAACGTAAGAATTTCCTATCATCTGTTTAAAAATGTTAGCTATAGAGACTGAAACTGAAGCTATGTATGGAAACAAAATTCTTCAGTAAAGATAAAATAGCAATATTTTCTGGGGAAAGAAGATAAGATAAGCTCCTAACAGAGTAGCAGCTATCTCTTGTGCATTTTCTGGACTTCTGGACCTTTTTTTTCTAGTACAAACTGCTAAAGTGAAAGGAATTTTGATATCTGTTAAGGTGAGATAGCATCTATTTCCTTAATATTCAAATTAAACAAAAGAGTTTTTCTCAAAAGTTAATTCTGAAGATCAGCTGGAGAGAGTCCAGCTGAATTCAAGTGACAAGTGACAAGTAAGAAGAAAATGAGGTTTTAAGCTCCTCTCACCCCCTTTTAAAAGAAGCTCTTTACATGGGGTATTTATTCATTGTTTCATATGTAGATAATCCTTTGCAAATGGCAAGGACTAGAAATTAGAAAAATAGTAAGCAATAATACCACTGTGAGTCATTTACTCCAGCTTCACATACCTAAAATTACTACAATTATTAAATATGTTAGAAAGAAATAATGAAACTACATCATCTCCACAAAAATGTACAAATCATATTTCCTGTTACAGAAATTGTTTGAGAGATATGAAAGAGCGTTATGTCACAATTCAACAACACTTTACTTGCAATTTAGTAGCAAATTAGATTCATACATGATCATTTATTGCTAAATGGATGGGGGAAAAAAAAAAGATATTCTTTATGTCCAGAGAGAGACTTTGCATTTGGCACATTTGCTGGTTCTTAAATTAATGTGTTTTGCCAATAGTCTTTGACTACTCTGTGCTGCCTGGGGCCCTGTGGCCTTTCAGTGTTTTTGTTCTTGCACGGCAGATGATGCCCAACAGGGCTCTTTGGAATGCTCTTCAGAAGGAGTTTCCTAGGAAGAGCTGTGCCATGCCAAAGAAATTTGATTCATGCTGCAAGTTGTGGACACTCATATGAAATAAACTGTGAGTGCTGATCAGTCAATGACCATTTCTATAATGATCATACCATCTGTAATTTATCAAGGTAGTATTCCTGATGTCACACAGCTTGGGTAACTGAGGGACAGAAGCACAAGCTTTAAAATGCATTTCTAAGGTTGCATAATCTGCATAAGGATGCATAAGTAAAATAATCGATACTGTTCTCTAAGCAAATAATCTATATCATGCTCTAAGTAAAGATCAGCCAGGACTGTAATCAACTTTTAATGAAAATTTTCTGTAGGACGAGGTGATTTTTTCATTGTAACACTTATATAAAAATTTTCTCATCAGATGGTTTATCATAATTTGCCAGTATGCTCTGAAACAAAAAAAACTTGCTGGGTAAAGCACTCTGTCAAAGGAGCTTGTATTAAGTCCACTAGACTCCTTTAAAACATGTCTATTTATTAAATATCAACCATAGCTCAATGATTTTTGGTTTGCTTCTTATTTTGTTAGTATGGTAGAAAGACACCATGTAAAAAAGCATCTAGTACTTGAAAAATGTTCTGTAATGACATGTCTTTTTCTATATGAAAACATTAATGACAAAATGACCTCTTAATTGCCACAGTCACCTTTATGCCGGGCATAAGTAAAAGGCTAAAATATATAAGCTTATAACATGGAGTCACAAAGTACTCTTTTTGGTATGCACAACTTCTAATTTATGCAGTTAACTTCACTTTTTAAATTGGGAGCCAAGTTCTGCAGGCAGCCATAGAAATAGACAGGCTGTGCCACTGTACAGTGCAGAGTATGAGCGCTTGAATCAACTCCTAGAGCAGCCTCCCTCTCTCCACTGATTATGGAGAGCTTAGTGAGGCTAACTTACACATACACCTTAAATTAGATACCTAAAGCAGATGGACTGAACACCTGTCTTTGTTTTCCACAGAATTTTTATGATATTTGGCTTTGTGGAAGGTCTTTAGCAATAGCAGAGGATTCTGCTGACTTGAACAAAGTACTAAACATATTGTAACAACGACCTGATATAGCTAAACTCATCCCCAGAATTGTCTTCCCATCTTTTTCATTTTCAGTATCCAAATGGCAGGTTCACATATAATATAAGGAAGAATATCTTTCTTTGATCTGTAGTTTCTGAGCTATCCCATTTCCACAAAATATATACCATTCTGTGGGCTCAATTTCAATGCACTATTCCAAAAACTTTGGCATAAATTACAGAAAAATGAATGCTTTTTCTAGACTTAAAGCAATGAGAAAATAGACAAACTACAAAGCAATTTTCTCAGATGTTTTCATGCTAAAATGAGGAAAGTTTTTCCATGATTTTACTTAAGAGCTATTTAAGGTTTAAAACAAATATTGAAATTTACAAGTATAAATAATTTTTTAAAATTCCTTCAGTTACAGATAATAACTTTGCAATAATTCTATATAAGCAATACATCCTCTTTTGTTGTCATGTCTTTTTTGTACTGTGTAAATTCAATTAAATTTTGCTGGCTCACTCATACAAGTACCTTAAGAGGCCCAAATGATAAGAAAAGGGAACTGGCAATTTGGAGCAGACAGGAAAAAACAAGTATACACATGATGGCTAAAAATTTATAAAAGATTAAAAAAGTTATACAAAAGTAGATAAAAGTTGCGTAACTTTGTTCTACCTGGCTCCAGGTGACAAAATGAAGAGGCAGTTCTCAGTTTGTGGGTTTTGCAGGAGAAACAGGTGGGTAACCCCAGTGGTGCAGGGAGGCAGAGCTTGCAAGCTGGTTCCCAAGGCTGACCTTCACCCACAGGGGTATGTGCAGCCAGCCTGTGAAAGCTGTATGGCGGTAATGGAATTGAACTTCATGAAAGGATGGGTTTTTTTATCATCATTTTGTACAGGATTCACACACGCTGAAATTCTATAGAAGATCCTGAAAATTTTCCAGTCAACTAACCACCATGGAATTTGGGGATTTGACATTTGGAAGGCATTCTAGCAGTGTGGGACTGTACGCTCAGGGTGATGGGGGTAGAAAGGGCCAGCTACATTTCCTGGAGGGGGCAGTGTTACAGAGTTTAATAAGAATACAAATGTGAGCTCTCCTAGCGGTTAATAGGATATTTCCAAATTGCTGTAATAAAAATAAATAGTTTTCTGTGCTAAGAAAACAGTACTGTTAAGAGTAGCACCAATCTCTGAATGTTTTTATTGGTTAGGGTGGGTACATTTTTAGGAAAAATAGTACAAATTACTGTACTTCACACATGACTGAAGTGGACAGGCAGATGAGCAAGCTGATATTGCAGATCCCTTACAATTGAAAGGAAATATTCTATTCTATTCTCTAATATTTTTGTAAAATTGCAGGGACTCCTATGTTGTGCAAACAACTTCAGTGCTGCCACTGTTGAAGTGCAGTATATTAATTCCAATATTTTTTTTTAGTGTACTTCATCTTTTTAAGCTCTTAGAGAGCCTTCATAAAGCTCTATTTAAATTCATTGACCTCTCTACTAGAGCTCCCGGTAATGACCTGCATAGCTAAAAAGTCCCAAATGTTCAAAACACCTTGCCTCTCTTTCACCCTGCTTATTTTATACAACTATTCCTGGAAAATTTTTACTTATTTTGGTTTGCCTTTAGATTACTCACCCCCTTTTGGAATGATGTTATTGATAAAAAAAATTAACACAGTCTTTTCAGAAAAAAGGGAATGTATTATTTGTATGAATGATTAAAGTTGCTCTGTCAACGATATTGTACTGCTTGGAAATGAACAAGACATTGACTGCTGACTATAAAAGTAAACAAGCTTATGATTTAATAAAGACATAACAAATGTTTTTCTCTTTATGACAGAATAAAATCCTTCTCTAACATCTTGTGATCTAGGCTGGAACTGAATTTCTGTGACAAAGGCACACACGTTATCTGCAAAGATTAGATACCTACTTAAATCAAAAACACTCTATGTCTATGCACTGGTTTTACATACCAGTTTGTTGACCCCTCTAAGAGACTGAAAGGTTTTGAACTTCAGCTCTGTCACTTGAACAATAATTTAAGATTCCAATAATGTTAGGCATAATCAGATGAACATGAAAAGGTTGATGTGAGCCCTTGGGTAAGGTGAATAATACAGACATGAACTTGTTGAAGGAGAAGAGCTTCAAGCCACAAGTAGAATAGATAAATAAAAGAGTTTGTTTGGGGAACAAAAAGATCAGCCAGGCCTGGTGCAGAATTTTGAAAAAGACCAGACTACAATATAGATGCTAAGTCAGCCTTGTAAACTCTGGGTGCATTCTTCAGTGATAGAATAAATCCTCACACAAAAGTAATCACAATGGTATACTACACTACTCAACTACTGTCCTGAGAAAAAGACTGAAATATCAGATGTCTGTGAAAAAATGCAAGTGCTAATAAAACGTTGTGACAAACTAGAACTTTTATATATAGAACCAAGAAGGATGCTTTTCTGATGTTTCAGGTTTGGAAGTTTGTTTCTTTTAAAAAGACATGTAAAGCTGCAGCAATAATCCTCTACATGGATCAGCTGGTTTGTTAATCTCCTAGAAAAATTTCAGTAATGATTCACAGAAAATTCAGACCATATCTGTGTAATGTTATAGAGGAAGGACTGAAAGAATAGAGAATACATCACTTTAAAGGATGACACATGTTCCATTAGTCTGAGTTTGGCCTGACTTTTTAAGTGGCTTTTAAAAATATTTTTGAATTTTTAAACACATTAGAGAAACACCACAATGCTTTTCAGACTGTAAGTATGTAAAGCATATTTTTGTGTAGCATAATTGAAACCTAATTAATCTTTTCCCCTGGAGATCTTTTAGAGTTGAGGGTAGCGACTATCACAGAAAGAGTAAGAAGAGTAAGAAGAGACATTTTCATTTACAAATATTTCTGCTGGAGCACAAAAGGAATGTTTTGAAATACGTTGCAACTACTTGACTTAAATGTTTTGATTATGCATCACACATGCCATTTAACCTTTCTGTACCTTTATTTCCACATATGTGAGAAAAAAAAAGTATTTACTTAATATACTCGCATGGCTTTTGCAAAAATGTATTAATTGGTATTTGAGCTATACTTGAGGAGCATTATGTACTATTTCAGCTGAAATTTTCATGAAATTCTGAACCCTCCCTTGGGAAACAATGTGGGGGTTTTTTACCCATCGAGCCTTAATAAGATGTCCCATTTGTATGAAAACAATAAGTGAATATATCTTACTGGGGAGAAGGGAATTAAACCATCTTTTTATTTGTCTCTAGCCCTTAACAATATTACAAATTTATATGAGAATAATACATGAAGAAATGTTATTTGAGAACAGAAATGAAAACATAAAGGTATCTTTCAGAGAATGAATGAAAAGCCATATTTATTTGGCAGCAAAAACCGTAGTATGTGCATAGGACAAGTAGTGTATTTAAATATTACTAGTGCATTTACTCCATTCAGGTTACACATTATTACTTAAAATAACAACTCTCTCTGATTCATAGTTAAATAATTCCTCTTTCAGTTTTTTGTGTTCTGCATTTGAGTGTTGAAGGAAAGAACTAAGAAATCTATTTGGTTTTGGATATGTCATACAAATCCCTAATACTAGTACCTCTGAAAACCTTTCCTTCCAGCCCAAAAAGGCACTGCTTTTAGATTTGGAGAGAATCTAAAAGCAAATTTCTACTGGAAAAAGAGGAAAGGAGGTTATCCTACTGTCATGCTTTATGAAATACCCAGATGAAACGAGTATGTGCTCCATGCTTCCATATCTTTGAATATGGACAGAATTTTATCTCCAGAATGCAAATATGAAAGGTTGCATCTGCCAAGCATTCTGTCACATTAACCCTTAAACTTCTGTAAATAAGCCAGCAAAACTGAAGATGAAAGGATAAAATACATCCTAATACTCAGAATATTTTTCTAATAACATATAAACTGTGTAATAATAATGAAGATTGGGTCATTGCTGAAAATACAGGAAAATGACATTTGCATCTTAGATAGAACATCACACCTGTTAGAAATTTGAAAAGAAATTATTTTCTCCATGATACTAAGATTTTCACATTCATCTTTCAAAATTTTCAATTTACCTGACAACAGGATTTGAATAAAAGTTTAGAAATACATTTTGAACTGTAAAATTATTTCTTTTGGTATTGTGGCAATACTTGTCGGTAATACTAGCTAATAGCTAGTATTACTGGCAAGTATTAGTAGTACTACTAATACTACTAATAGCCTACTTTTTCCTGCTTTAATCTTTTCAATTCCATCAAACATATTTTGTAAATAATTTTTTTTTTATTGTTTCAGCTTGTGGTTTTTCTGGGGTGTGTGTGATTTTCTGTTTGCTTGTTTTTATTTTTAACTATTAAATGATTATGGTAACTAGCAGTTACTTTAACTTTAAAAAATCCCCCCAAAAACTATCTAAGTTAATTTTGTTTTCAATCGATTTTTAGCCAGAAAGGTTTTGGATCACTCAGATGTTGTTCTCCAAACCAAAAAGAAAACCAGAAAAGTTTCATAATATCTGCTTGTGTAGATATTATGTGTATTATTGTGTATTAGTTGAAGACTGGTGTTCAATAGCACTGGTCCACACAGGCATTTGTATATGTTTTAAATGAACATAGAAACACATAAAATGTGTTATGTATGCTTTGCAAATAATTCCATTAAAACAAACATATATTTTCTTTAGGATGGCAAGTAGCACTTGTTAAGTCACAGCTATTTAATTTTCACCTCTCTCGAGGTACTCAAGAACACCAAGTTATCAAAATGACTCTTCTCACACCACATACAGCACTTCCTGCCTCAGTGCTTCCAACTGGTAGGCATCTGCTCTTGGGTAACACTCAACTAGTAAAATCTGCTGGCAGAGCAATACTGCAAGTCTCAGAGGCTTTCCCCTGGTTTTGGAATGGTTTTTACTCATTTCTGTCTTCAATAGTCTTCTGAATTTTCTCTACAAACCATCAAGTACTGGTGACTCAATCATCACAGCCTTAAGTATCTATTCACATCAAAATATTACCTCAATAATCAAGAAAGAAATGATTGTAGGACTGTTCCTAAAGATGAAATGGCTAAGTGGAGAAAAATTAAGCATTTTTAAACTTGTAGGTCATCTCACTACAGATGCCATTCAATTTACAAAGAAGTCAATAGAAGTTCTTCTGAATAATTCTCAAAGAAAGAAATGGCCTTTGATGTGGCCATTTTTTTTCCAAAGGTACTCAAATATGCATGCATTTATCTCTAAACAAATTATGTAGATAAGAACACCTAATTACAGAGCACTGTTCTTTCTTTTACTTATGTAACTTGCCATTTTGCATAATATGAGTTTTTCTGTATAGTTTTGCATTTAAAGGTAAATAAGAGGACTAATAAGACTGCTTAGGTGAAGTCCTGGGAAGACTGATTTAGACTTTTGCCTACCTGAGATGTTTTACCAGAAATATAAGGCACATTACTGCATACAGGGTTTTTTTCCTTCCACCTTCATTCAGATGTCATCCTGAAATAAAGATGCCAAAACTCTGCTTTGCTGACTGCGTCATCAGAGCTTGCAAACGCTAGCACTTCTCTGACAGGCATTGTGAATCTCAGTTATTTTTTCTCCCAATGTCTACGAGGTCTGCCACCTGAACTGGCACAGTTTGCAAGTGCCATCAACTTCTCCTCAGGGCTTACAAGCTATATTTGCTCTTTCCGAAGAATCTGAAAATGTTGTGAACCATAACTATGTTTCTGAGAGAACTTACAAGTTCTGCCATCTGTGCCTGCAGTGCTTTAGAGCATCATAATATGGATATGGAGATATTTTCATCATGGGGTTTACGATCTCTACCAGCTGCATCAGCAGAGATTGTTAGTGTTGTGAACCACAACCATTTATCTCTCAGCACAGATGCCTGCTTTACTTTTTTATTAATGGTCTATATCTGTTTGACCACTGTTATACATACGTGTACATTTTTCAGCCAAAAAAACCCCAAACAACCAAAATAATCCTTTAAAGCACATCTTTAATCACTGCAGATCTGGAGAAATTTTTAAATATTTACTTAAGTTTGACTATGTCTTATCTAGACCAAGAATTTACTGCAAATACAATTATTGTGATAGCCATACCACTTGCAACCTTTTCTGTAGTCTCACAAAGCTTCAGCTCATGCTACTATTCACAGATTTTAAGAAAGTATTTCCTTTTATAAATAGGAATTTAATCTCTCTTTATGCTGTTCTGGCATCTTCCAACTATCTCCGGTTTAGATAATGCCATGAAAAAACTGCCCTTATGAAGGAAGCTTTTGCTCTCATTAGTTATCGCGAGGGAGTTTTGGCACTCAATGACACATCACTACTTTCCTTACATTGGCCCTGGGAAAGAAATGTGCTAGGGTTTTATAAGGAATAACAGCAAATCCAGATGGGCACAACCAGGGCTGTGGGTGTCAGAGAGGAGTGTAGAAAGGAGCTCTATCTTCTCCATATGTTGACAGAGAAAGAAGCCGTTGACAGAGAAAGAAGCCATTGACATGCCAAGAAACTCTGGCTGTCTAAATAGGGAAGACAGGGTTATAAAGGATAGTCAGAGACTTTACTGTTGATGTCATCATGTGCCTGTGGCTTTCCTATATACTTGTACGGGCTTTGAAAAGTCTTGGAGTAAAATGTTGATAAATTAACAACTAATGAACTTTCAAATTACAGCTTCAAAGATACTGGGCTTGTATATCTATAATTCTGTGTCTGTGTGCGTACACAAGCCTGACCTAACACAATCAGATTCAAATTAATTTGGCTGTGAAGTGCCAAACCAGAAACACTTTGTGGATACATGGAGTTTTGAGGAAAAGGCCTTATTTCTTATCAGTCAGTCTCATGGAGATTTGTTTGTTACTTAGCATTTTGTAGATCTTGCTCCTGGAGCTGTCTGACTGTGTTGGTTGCCCACACCGGGGGTACAAAGGACCCTAAGCGCCCAGACAGGAGGATCTGGCACCTGCTGATTCCAAAAAGCAACTAAATCTGCACCCTGCAAATCCTAGGCCTTCAGATCAGCTGAAGGTTTCCCTCATAACATGGGTTTTGGACATCAATGAATGGACTAATTTTGGAGAACTATTTGTTTAGGTTGAAGTTAAATATATTTAATTTCCATTATAAATGTAGAGATTTTAAACATAAAAGTGCTAAAGTCAGTTTTCATTATTTAAAAAACTTTTATCCAAAAATCACTTGCAGGTTATGCTGCTGCAGAAGTTATGGGGGAAATGCAAAGTTTCTAGATGAAACCAAGTAATATTTTTTTGTTGTTGTTGAATATGAATAAAAATCCTAGAATTTTTAGCATTTGAGATGTAATATCTAAATAATGGAAAGTAGTAGAACCATGCGAGGTTAACTACTGCTTATCAACTATACCTGTCTTGTCCATTAAAAAAAATCTTGTTGCTTCAGTTTGGTGTTGAAAAACTACATATACTAAATTTTACACAAAAGACAAATGTTCAAAGGGAAAACAGGAGTATCAATACTTTATGACTCTTGTATATGCTGATTCTACTATAATGTTTACTGAGCAGTCATTAGTGCCTTGATTCACATCCTCAGGAACATTTAAAATTAAAGTCCTACTCCCTATTTGCCATGCATCAGTAAGATACCTAACATTTTGTTCCTTGTTTCCATTAATATTTTAGCAAATCTGACATGTTTACATATTATCTATGAACACTTCAAATCACTTTATTAATACTTTCAAAAGTCTATTTTTGTAGCTCTATTGCTTTCTGCATTTTTCTGCATTTTAAGAAAAGTGACTCCAAAAGTTTTGAATTACATTAATTTGAAAATTTGAATTGGTGCATGCCAATTTTTTGTGCTTTTGTACCACCTATGTCAACTGAGCACACAAAAGCTTTTAAGTTTTAAAAACCTTTGGAGGGAGGAGTACGTTTCTCTCAGACTAATATGAAATAGTTCCTTTTCTGAATCAGTGCACAGGTCTGGGAAAGACAAAATGAAGACCAAAACAAACATGGAGCTGCACCTGCTCCTTGGAAGTAAGTGGTATTTAAGCGGAGTTTAATCTTGGTATTTACATACAGAGTGAGTGCACACTGGCAAAGAATCCACATGAATATGGTCCAGGTATCTACAATTAAGGGGATCATTACTAAACGAAATTATTTTCATGAATAAGTGCATCTGGTTATTATAGCATTGTTTGGAAACCTGCAGTTAAATCTGCAGACAAAGTGGAGGGAAACCTGAAAATTGCTAAAAAACAACTTTGTCCTTATTGACTATGTATTGGGCTGCCTGCATGATTTTCCTCTTTTTCCTAATACAAATATGAAAACATTCAGAGAGCTTATTGATCCCCAATACTTAACTGTTAGGTCATATGAATAGCAAATGAAAAATGATATAAAATATGCAAAATAATAGTACATTAGCCTAAACAACACTAATAAATTGCAAAGCTTAGCATGAAATTGAAAATCACTAATGGAGCACTGTGCAGTTTGTTGAAGCAATGAGCAGTCAAAGAATCATACATAATGTAACAGCACAATTGCTAACAGCAGGTTCATAGAAGACAATTTAAACTTGTTTTTTATGGACAAGAGCAATTGATCTTTGGAGCGGTTCCTAAGGAGATTCCACTTAGCCCGAACAGCATCTTGGGATTGAGTTCTGGTCTATCCCTTGCATCAAATACATATTTATGGACTCCTAGAAAAAACTGATGTAAATTACACATGAGGTTATGGTTTATGAACTTTATGAACTTAAACCAGAAGAGGTAAAAATATTAGACATGTGAAACTAATACCAGAAACTGGTTTTGAATTCCATGTTTATGACAGTCCTGCAGATTCCACTGAAAGCCAGGTCATATGTCGTATGTTCCACTTCTTAAAATTGTTGGGAACTACAAGTATTTAAAGCTATGAACACAAAAGATGAATAGTTTCCAAAATCATTATATGCTATATGATATTCGATTTTCTGAAGGCCATCTACATGAAAAATCAACTTACGTTTAATGTAGCTGGTATCAAAGACACTGATAGGAAAAGTTCTTACATTTTTGAACATTCTTGGGGAAATTTTTATCATATTAGTTTTTGCTTTTAGCAGAATTTTCCCAGTGAACTGTTAAATTTTATGTTGTCCTGCAATATAAGTCAAAAAGGGCTTTATAGAATTTAACAGTACCATAAGATCTATCTAACATACCCTTAAATTGAGAATGAAAAGACAGATTCTTATGAGATTGCATGCAAAAAAATATTTCCTAATAGGTATTGTAATTTTAACACAGTAACTGTTCACTTTCTGTTGCAGCCAACATTTTCCTTGATGAGCATGGTTTTTTTCTTCCAACTGATTTCAATTCCGTACATAAATATATGTATTTTTTCTGCTGTTATTTTGGACTTTGTGGTTGTGTAGGCCAAAACTCTGGCCTCATTAGCCTATATGTCTTATTGAAGCTCTGCAAAAATCAGCTCTGGTCTCACTACCAGTCAAAAAAACCCAAGTTTTTTATAGTATGACTCTAAGTAGCATTCATGCTCTTCAAGCTGATCCAAGTATTTTCACAACCTGAGCTGTCTTTTTAAAATTTTTTAATTTTCCTTTTAATTTTTTTTTTTTCTTTTTAAGGGTCCATTTTCTGCCTTGGTGTCAGCAAAACACAATTTCCTTGTCTCTTAATTTTTACATCAAACAACTATGAATTGCTGAAAAGTATCCCATTTCCATAGCACTCCTTTCTGATGCTAGCATTCAGCTGTTCTTCCTCTAGGATAAACTTCCTATCATACTGTGCAATATGTGTAACAAGGATGCTAACTTTTTCAGAAGAGGCTGTGTTAGAAATATTTGTTAATATTTGAATAGTTCATATTTAATGTTAATTAAATATAAAATAAAAAATAAATAAATAATTTTAGTTAATATTTGAATGAAAAGAAAATGCTCCTAGACCTGTGAAAAAGAAAGTATTCCCTATTTCCTATTCCTCTCATCAAATAAATAAAAACATAAATCTGACACTGACACTGTAATATAGAAGTTGAAAAGTGAAAGCAAGTGGGATGGTGCTGGCTTGAGGGGACTGATACACTGGAGTTAGAAATTGAGGAGCTGAAGTTATATGGAGGATTCAGGATGGTGCATGGAACAATACTGGAGGACAAGAGACCAGAGTAGTCTTGGCGTATAATGTATTAATCACTTTACCTTAGGCAATCCTGCTTGTCCTCACTAAGTAAAGAAGAGTCACGAGAGCAGGTAAGAATTAGCAGCAACTTGAAATGGCTGCTGTTGTCCATTTCTTTCCTCACAACTCATTGGAAGGAAAAGCAAAGTGACAACCAGGAGGGCTCAAAATGGGGCTTAACTGCTTTACTCAGAGAGAGGATGGACCCTCCAAAAGCACTGCTGAAGCCACCACCATGGTGGAGAGTGTGGTGTGTGGTGGGCAAGGTAGGGTGTGTGTGTGCTGCATTCAATCTTCAAGGAGTATTGAGAATCTGAGCTCAGACTGGACCAGCACTGCAAGCCTCAATACTTAGAAACGCTACGTATACCCACTTTTGCAATATTCTCATCTGATTCTGTCTTACTTAAAATATGAATGAAGCAGGTTAAATCAGAGTTAATCTAGATGCTCCAGCTCATTATCACTTCATCCCACAAGCCTTAGAAGTAGCCAACAACCTAAGTATTTGACAAAATTTGAGACACAAAATGTTGGAAATAGTCTTCATTAAATTGCAAATGAAAATATACCTAAGCAAGGCCCATGGCTTGTCTTCAAAAGAAGTGCATGGGATTTCATCCAGTTCACCAACAGCATTTAAAAAATCATCATTGACTCATTTCCAATACCTGAGCAAAAATAAAACTCCAATCCAACAATTTTCTTCTACAAAAGCCTGAATTGTCAGCAGCTTAGTTATGAGAGAGGAATGATTTCCTAGGAAGAGCATGCTTTCTAGACCCTCTACCATAACTTAGACTATCTGCAATAACAAAGGAATAGAAAACTGGAAGACCTGTATCTCCTGTTCCTGTTAGCCTTAGGATAAGAAGTAAACACCAAAAGGTGCAGTAAAGTAATGTAAGTATTACTACACATTTTCTGTATGTATTACTAGAATTTCATGACCCTCTGAAAATATCCAATACCAGTAACTGAATATGAAATTCTGCTACTTAGTAATCTGTAATTGATATTTTGTTTTATTATCCTTCTAGTTTGTTTTCATTGTAAAGACATGAGTCATCAATAGTGTACTTGTTTGGGATAAATCTGAATATCTGATAATCCAATATATCTGGCAAGTAAACCAATAAAAGAGAATGCACGGTAAAAAAACCTTCAAACTCTAGAATTCAATTTGTTGTTTTGGAAGGACAGGAACTCTGAGGCTGTTTTAAATTTGAAAGATTGTCCTTCCTTCCTCCCTTTCTCCCTTCCTTTCTTCCTTTTTGGCCAATAAAAGAGAAATCCCCAAATTTGTGTCACATTTTAGTACACAAGAAGTTCTGCTTGAGCTGCAATGTATGCAGAGAGAGTAGTATAGTTGTAAAACATTTATTTCATGTATTAGTATATGTAACTACAATAAATATATGCTCTATTATTTTATACTTAGAAGCCCTGAAGATCATACAAACAGATAGAACAAATATCCTTTTGAGAGCTCTGAGAATATTTACTTGGTACACCAAAACATATGGTGATTAAGTATGACAAATCATACTCCTAAAAGATTTTTTTTTCCTTTTTGCAACTTATTTTGCTTCTGTGAAAGGCACCAAATGGACAGCCCTCAAATCCTGAGCCATTCATTGTTCACATTAGAAAAAAGCTACCCCAATTTCCCACCAGCGTACATAATTGCTGCCATTGAACTGTTATTTGTGACAGTAAGACAACAGCAGAGTCTCTACACCCCATTCAGTGCTCACTGTTTCTACCAACAGTGCAAGCTAGAGTGCCATTTGTGGCATTAGCTTTTGTAGATATAACAACCTGTCAATTAAGAAGTGAATTAACCAGATCGCTACACAATAATCGTCATATAAAAACCTTCAATCCCTGCTAAGCTGAGCTATTTTCAAACTGGCAAATCAGAGCCTCTGATTTAGAGCTGTGTGCCATAGAGACACCCCAAATTTGTTCATGCATTGGATCGTGCATTTGTACTAACTCAGCATTAAAACAGAATATATTCAGATCTTATTATTACTTTTACCATTTCACTAGTGTGACACTGATGGCTGCAGGGAGTAAACAAACACAATACACAATAAGGGCAACAATGAAGATATCATTTTTCTCATTAAATAACCTTGGTAAAGGTTAATCATTTTGCATTAAACTTGCCAATTTCAGCTGGATGGAAAATGTACAGAACACGTTTGAAGAGAGCATCTTTAAACTTGTAACAAACAACCAGAAACTGATTGTTTCAGTTATTAGAAATAACTGACTTTGACCATCCTTAGAGTAGTTTTTCGACGGTACACTGGAGCTACATTATTACCATGACTATTGTAATCATCACGACAATAGTGATTATGCTGAAATCTAAAACTGTGAAATTAAGCCATTAACAACTATAAATATGTCCAGCAACGAAGTCAATGAAAGGTCATTACACTATGTACCAGGATGTTGTATTCAGATGATTTATGATTGTGTTGCATCTATACACTGGCTTCTTTGGTGATTTCATAAAGTATGAATGATCACAATAAAGCATCATACCAAATGTTCTCTAGGCTTAAGTTATTATACTGTAGAAAAGAATCCCCACCACTTTTTACTTGCAATCAAACCACTGAGCTCCTTCACTTGTGTAAGGAAAGGTGAAATTACAGACAATTTGGTAAGTCAATGCAGTATGACAACTGCACATATGTTTATATGTTAATTTAATCCACTTGGATCCTCATATACAATGAGAACAGGATATTTCATTAAAATGTCAGCACTTCCAAATTGCAAAAAAGTAAACTCTGAAGGTATTCAGGCAGAGTTTCAGTCTGAAAGTGTTGATGTGCATTGAGTGAAATTTTGCTTTTGGTTCTAAATAAAGCCAAAGAGTACAAAGAAGAGTAAAATACAGCACAAGGAAGAAGAAATGGTATTCTAAGCATGATGTAAATCTCAAGAGTAGGTGTAACTCTAGAGAGAATGCCTGATCTGTTTTTATTTTACCATTGTAGTCTTTCTGTTCTTTGGGGAGGATATTGCAATAGATACAGAATATGTTTGATTAAACATAAAGTACTGTAAGTCCTATTGTGCTGTACAGATATAAATGACTAGGTCCTCCTGAGCATGACACTTACAATCCTATATTAGTCAAAGACCTCATACTGAGGAGCATAGAAGATATGACTTAAGGAGATGTTGATGAGACTGTCCTGACAAAGGTTGAAAAAAGAGAAAGATGGACAACGAGAAACCCTGATAGAATACAAACTCAGATGTAAAGCAAATACATATTAAAAAAAGAGAACAGCATGGATTAGAGAAGAAAGCAAAGCAATTTTCTGTAATGAGCGCTGAAATATTCTGAATAATAGAAAAATAATGGGAATAACAGAGACAAGACAAACTAAGTTTCTTGAAGCTGGCTAAGGTTCAGCAAGAACAAGAATGTATTGGGTTTTATAAACATGACAAGAGCCAAATTTTTTCTGCAGTAGCTGAAATTTTCTGTGCATTGTCCACTTATGATGATCTCAGGAGCAACACTTTTATGTCCCCATAATGCTGTGTTGGCACTTAATAAGCTCTGCTGATCGTGAGCCAACTATGCAAGGAATCAACTTTGAGTCTCTGTTATGGTCAGTCTGGCACTCAGACAAATAATTGGTAGTTGACTGAACTTCAATATCATCTTTTTAAGATGACTAGACACAGGTATAAACAAATTGGAACCTGGTGAAGCATGCAAAGGAGAAAGGTAATAGAAAGCAAAAAGGAAGAGAAACTACTGACAGAAGCAACATTCTGGACAGATTGGAGGAGGCGATTTGATGGAATTTTTATATGCTGAAGTATCACCCAGAATATGTTACTAGGTTTATAAAGAAGGAGGTCTGAATTCATGTTCATATTAAAAATATATACCAGAGGTGCACAAATGCTGAGGTTCTGGTTGAAAATTCTTTTTGTAATGATTTACTTTTAAGCACATAACTTATGAGTTTAAGGATAAAAAAATGCTCCTGCAGGGCAGGCCACCATCCAATGGCAATATCTCTTGGATTGGAAGATTTCAAATCAGATGGCAAAAACATTATGAAAGTTTACAATGAAAAATAATGCTGTAAAAGCATCTGTTTCATCCAGAATTCAACAGTAAATAATATAATACAAGTATTTATTTTCCTAGTAAGCTAAACCTTCTTCACTTCTGACAAAATTCAAACATATATTAAGATGCGTTCTTTCTATTCTGTAGAAGAGTTATTATATAAGCCTGTATGTATTACTTTTTTATCCATGAAAAAGTAACTTATACTTGTGATTACAATTCTCTTCTATATTCTGTTTCTTTGACTCCTCACAGTGAGATTTCTCAAAATCTAAGTGAGGACTATGCCAAATACCAGACAAATAGAAATAGTTTTAGACAGACACACTGAAAGCTTGTGCCTAGGACCTTTGCCCTTGGTATCACCTAATGACACAGAAATCTCAGTGTTTACTGGGGAGAAAAAAAGCCAGCCCTCATTGTCACAACTGAGGTAAAAACCAAAGAAATATAACCGGTGTAAATGGCAGTCATGTTGAAGGGCTAGATAGAACCCTTACTATAACTCTTAGTTGCATGATTATGTATCTTACTGTTACCCTAACTATAATTTACACAAGTAAATATCTCACTTGTCCTATAGAGTAAAACTTGAATTTGATTTTTTCCTTTAAAGAGGAAGGTGTCTGCTGATACTGCAGTAGGTGACTGCTTCTTGTTCAGCCTCACTGCTGCCAAAGTACTACAAATTCCACTAGGGATACAAATCCTGCGCTTAGGTAGGTTGATGCTGAAATTGCCTTCTGGAGAGATTCCAATTTCCTTGACTCGACATGAACACACACCTATAAAGCCATCTGAACTGAGGCAAAGAAGATTGTGATGATGATCTCCAACCTACAATAATGAAGAATTTTTCTACTTTTGTTTCAAACATAAGACACAGCATAAGGGCAAAAAATAGTCTCAATATATTGAGGATTCAGCAGGAGCTGGAAAAAAAATTAAAGGAAGGTGAAAGAGAAAGTAAACCAAATAATATCTCTTGAGGCGGAGAAGGAAAAAACTAATTGCCACATTTGAACTCTTAAACACTTGCCTTGTTTTCTCCATTACCTTTAATAAAATGGATGCTGTAACCAAGATATAATTGCTATTGACACTTGCTCACTACTTACTCTGTCTTGCTTTTTTCTGTCTGCCTGTTTAATTTTTACTATTGCCAGCTCAGATACTGAGCAGTAATTAGCAAAATTCACTTTGATCTGACCTCTACTAAGGGAGATTGTAACGCATTCTCCTCAGTAGCAGGGGAAATGGACTCACAGATAAACTGGTAAGGGCAGTGTTCAGTAGTACTGGAACGGACACTGCGTTTTGACTTATCTTCAGAGATTTGGAATTATTCTAATGACACGAGCAGAGAGATTAGGTCACCTGTAGGTTATGGTTTTTGCAAATTAGAGGGATTTTAAAGAAGGAAAAAAATATTCCAACACTGGAAAGATTGAAATCTAATTGCATATTCTACAAAAATGTATATTTAAATTTTAAATAGAGGCTAATTGTAATACACAAAGCTACCCAGTAAAGTTTCACTATGGTCTTCAATGATACATATCTTCCACAAAGATTCTCACATATAAGGATATATAAGAAAAGGAATAGGAAACACTACAGCCTTGACTCTGTGGACTATGTGGACTGAGAAGTGGCTGAAGAAGCAGAAAGCAAGACTGTGACTTTTTCCACCTTTGGTGCACAAATTAGTAACAAGGCGCTGGTGCAAGGGGAACATATGAAACTGAGTTGTGTATTGTACAGACCATATTATATCAGGAACTCCAGAAAGAAGGGACATTTAGGAAAAAAAGAAGTGATGCTTCTCGTGAGGATTCAATTTCTTACTACAGACTGCATAAATTTTCTGAAGAGAAGCATATGTGTTTAAATAGAAGACATTTTAGAGGGGATACATCTACATGCAACGAGAGGGAATTGACAAAATCCTATTGACAAAGTAAAGGAAAATAATGTTAATGACATTTTGTGTTGGCTTTGTGAACTCATCCTACTTTCACTAGAATCAAGGCAGCTGATTGTGGAAGAAGGTATCACACTACACTGAGGATGAGGAGTTTTTTCCAATGAGATTATGCTACATCACCTGAGACATTTAAGAGTTAGACTAGACTAAACATTTAAGGCAGTGTATTCCATTTTGCTATAAAAGAAAGAAGACAATGTAATGCGAATTTTCCATCATGATTCGCTATGCATAATGCAGGCTTCAGATGCTAAGTGCAATGCATGAAAATATTAGAAGCTCAAGAGGATGGAAAGGATTCAATCTAAGTGATGGCTAATCGTACTGCCCTTATTTTGTGAGGGACTACAAAATACTGCCCCACCAGGAAGTGAAACAGGATGTTACATAAATTTTTCTCACAAGAAGTATCTGAGAGGAACCCCTTCTTTTCTTAGATGCTCTATGTTGTAGATATCAAAGGGTATGTACTGCCTATATTCTGTTTATCTATCTTTTTTTCTGTCTATAAGCAGAAGCTTCGATCAAAATCAAGTGAAGAACACATGTTTTATCAAATACATCAACATTAAACTTCTTTAGTAATAGAATTCTCCATGTATAATTTGTGACTTTTTAAAATACATCCCCAGTCTCTATTTAACTGTCATTTAAGCCAATTATACTGTAACAGAATTTTGTGCTGAGGATCTCCAGTTCTGACTTAGAATTAATTTGATTATAATAAGATGGTAATTTTAAATAATATATACATTTTTTAAAACCAGCCATGACTTATCCTGTCATAACAAAGAACTAGCTCAATCTCTGCCCCTGTGTTACTGAAGAGTGAAGTAGATAGTTCCCAAAATGATTTCATTGAGGCAATACAGGTCTTGTTGCAATACGTTTATTTTAAAACGTCTTGATATATCAGTTTTTAAAATGCATCATTCCTCAAAACCACACAAAAGCCATCACTTCAAAAGCCTCTGATTAGTCTGAACACAATCAAGGGCATGTGAGATAGCTGCCATTTAGTTCAGCCAAAGCAATCCATGCCAACTGCAATAAACCCATCAAACTGTCATAGAGTCAAGCTGTGAGAAAAAGACGACAGTGATTACATGCAATAGTTTCCTTCAGTGGTTTTATAATTTCAATTTTTCTAACATTTCAAGATTTTCAATACTTACAGTAGCAATCCTTTAGTACAGAATATTTTCCCTGGGAGTTACTATCAACAACTTAGCCTATTGGTTTTTTTCCCCATCATTGAATCAAGCATATAAGCTCATCAGACAAGAAACATTGTGATTATAGTTGTATATAAATTATTTAAAGAGATTCAGCCAATCAAAACAGATATTTAAGTACCTATTTTCTTTGATATGTGCATATAACTCCCATTAAAAGGACATAGTTACAGTTGAGAAGCCTGAAACGGAACCTATACCTGAAATTAAAATAACATTCTTTCCTTCACACTGAAAGCACTCTGTCCCTTAGCAATGACCCTCTGCAAAACAAAACAAAATGACTTTGTGAACATATTCTAAGGAACAAGATGTAAAGTGAAAAATACATCGTGTCCATTATGACATTCAAGAACCATAGAAAAGGATGATGCTCAAGAATAAGGAAATTTAAGGCAAACTGTTCAAATTGTTCTTTCAAAAACACTACATTATTTATGGGAATCCTTCAGGCAGATGGAACATTGGAACATCAAGGTGTGTTTTCCTCTCCACAGATGTATTTTAATGCAGCAAAAATGCTTTTGGGAACTTCATTAGCACACTGGAAAGAGTATACTGCCTGGTGAGGGACAGAGGGCTGCAATGTTGTGAGTCTCTGCCCTACAGAGCTCTTGGATTAGCACTGTGTTTAGACAAGCCACTGTCAGATTTCATAGCAAGAAGAAGACAGCAGTGATAAAAGAATTTATGAGCTTTGCCCAGACTGCATCTTGCTGGGTTCATTATTTAGCTGACTAAAATATATGTTGTCTGAACCTTGAACATCAGTGGCTATACCAGAGCACTGATCTACGTTCGTGGTGTTAGCACATCTATGTAGATTTCAAAATGCTATATTCCTTTACAACAGTCACCAGTCTTTTACCTACCTTTAACAGGGTTTGCTAGGACATGATCTATAAGTTGTAGTAAAAGCTATGAGTGGACATGTAAGAAAAAAAGCAATTTTTCTTTTCCTGTAATATGTGAAGTTTTTCACAGAAAAAGATATTTTCTGAAGAGTTTGAGAAGGAAAAAAGTGGTTTCTAATGATTAGGGCTGTGTGACCCTCAGATGGCTGGACTGTGGCCTGCTAGGATGTAAACAGACACTCAGCTGCAGCTGACCTCTTCCCTCTGCTGAGCACTCTCGTGCTGCTGAGAATTCTTACAAAACGGGAAGAGCAGAAAAAAATTACCCGAAGGTATTATGGAGAGTAAGGATAATTATACCCATCAGGCACTTAAGTACCAACTTAATTCTAATTAGTATGGTTTCAACCACATCCCTGACCTAAAGTCACAGAGGAGGAAAGCTGTTGTTCCAGTTGTAGGGTTGGGTAGGTGACGGTAAGGGTGGTGAGAGAACTTGCTGTGTCTCAAAAGTCCAAACATAGACTGTAGAAAAGAGAAACAACACGAGACAAATCCACCACTTTCCGATCTTCCATAATAAAGAGTGGTATTATTTATTGAAAGCAGTAACTTCTCAGAATCATATAACATTACCATGTGACCAACAATTAGCTGAAAACACAGCAAGTGCCATATGGATGTCACTAAAATTGTGAAAAAGGGTGACAGAGAAGTGAGAAAGCAAAACACATATCCAAGTACTTCCATATAAACAGGGTTAATAATTTCTATATTTGAATTATCTGCCTCCTTCTGGACCTTGGTAAGTACTACATCAGAGCTCTGATTTGCTTATATCATGTCTTTCTACTTTATTTTTGTCCCCTTGTTTATTAAACTATTTTCCTTGTTTATAAAAGTATAATCAGATTATGACATTTCTACTAGGAATCAAAAATATGTGTCAAGTATTAGAAAATGGTAAGTGAATTCTTTTTGTGGGGGATGAGGAATATGATCAAGAGCTATTTAAAAATATGTTTTAAATTGACCTTTGAATCTTGTTTAAGTTTCTGTCTTGTATTTTTAATTTGTGATAACTGTTTCCTCTTTTTCTGTTTATCAACTTTCCTGAAGGTTTCACACATTCAAGACATTAATCTCTGATTCTGTTATTGCTGTTATATTTTTTCAGAGTGTCATTATACAATATTGTTTAACATTTACATTGATTGAAGAAAAAAACATTGAGTAATAATTTAAAGGCTCTTCAGAATTTGCATATTCTTTTTCTTCCCTTTCCCATTTTCATTATATTCTATTTGAGTGATGATTTACAATCAGCTCCTCTTATTAACTAATGTAAAAAATGAAACTATTGATTTAACTTGACAAAAGATTAATAAAATAAGAGAGCTGGCATCTGGGTCCTTTTATTACTTGGCAAATAGGCTCTGATAAGAAGAATTGTGTATGATGAAGATACAACTTTTTCTAGTTTCTCAGCATTATAAAGCAATTACACTCAAGACTGGCTCTTTATGAAAATATTTACTTTAAAATGTTTAACTAAATCAGAATTTAAGAGAAAGGAATGGAAAAATAGAACATTACCTGATTTTTTTCTGCATTATATGACTATGATTTGATAAAGTGTTTTCCACTTTGAGTTCTGATGTTATAATATAAATAACTTTTTTAATGATGTAGCTATTTTAGTTCTCATTGCTTTTCATTCATTATAAGCATTTCTAATGTTCTTGAAAATATTTTTTGGAAAAAAAATATTGTGCTCTTCATATGTGTTGCAAATAAATAAACAGCACTTAATATTTATTGAAAATACCCAGTTGTAAATACTCTTTACATATATTTGTTCTACTTAACTATGTTTTAAAGACTTACCAAAACAAGATTTTGCCAATTTTCCACTTCTCAACATAGAAATTCTGGAATATTATATTAAAAAAAAAGAACTACTTGGCATAACATATGCATATATTTTATATATAACTACATAATAATAAAAATATCTATTACTTTATAGAAAGACCTCTCGAATTGACTTTGGTAAGATTACATGTCTCTTCTTACAGTTTGGAGTTTTCATTTCACTGCAAAAGCTTATTCCATCTCCTAAAGTGACGAGATGAAGGAAAAATGAAGATCTAGGATTTTGAAAGAGCAAAATATGTGAAAGAACATATATGTCCTTAGAATAAGTTTTCAATCTAGTAAAGAAATTTTCCTTCTGTTCTCAGGTCTCACAAAAATTCACAGTGGCATGAATTTAATACGGCTATAGCTATGCATTTATTTTGTCTGTTCAGCAGATCCTTGTGTGTGCATAAGTATTTATACATGTATAATACACATTTATCCCTCTTCAGAAGAGATGGACAAGGTTGTGGGGTAGTTATGTATATTCAGCACTGTTTCGATTGTCTAGAGTTTGATGATGCTCTAAGGATCAAGTGTTTATAGTGAGATTTTAATCATGTGAAAGGCCAAGACAGACATCCCGATGGTAGCCTATTATAGATCACCCAAACAGGATGAAGATGCAGATGAAATATTCTATAAGCAGATGGGAGAAGTCTCACATTTGCTAGCCCTTGTTCCTGTGGAAGACTTCATCGTACTAGATGTCTGCTGGAAATACAAGATGGCAAAGAGTCTAGGATATTCCTGGAAGGTGTGGAAGATAGCTGCCTGACACAGCTGGTGAAGGAACCAACTAGGAAAGGCACCCACTGGATCTGTGTTTTGTGAACACAGAAGGACTTGTGGGTGGCATGATGGTTGGAGGCTGTCCTGGGCACAGTGATCACAGAATGATACAGCTTTCAACCCTTGGGGAAGAAGGGGCTCAGCTGAACTGCTACCTTGGACTTTAGGGGACAGATTTTGTCCTGTTTAGGACATTGACTGACAGAGTCCCTTGGGAAGCAGTCCTGAAGAGCAAGGGAGTTCAGGAAGGCTGGACATTCTTCAAGAAGGAAATTTAAAGGTGCAGGAGCAGGCTGTCCTCATGTAACAAAAGAGCAGTCAGTGGGGAAGATCAACCTGGATCTTGGAAGAAGGGGCAGGCAACTCAGGAGGCCTACAAGTATGTTGTGAGATTATGCAGAAAAAAAGAGAAGGGCCAAAGCCCAGCTAGACCTTAATCTGTCTACTTCCATAAAAGGCAACAAAAAAAGTTTCTATAAATACATTAGCAATAAAAGGACGGATAAGAGGACTCTTCATCCTTTATTGGATGTGGGGTAAAAATAGTAACAAAGGAAGGGGAAAAGGCAGAGGTACTTAATGCCTTCTTTGTCTCTGTATTTCATAGTAAGACCAGTTGTTCTCAGGGTACCCAACCTCCTGAGCTGGAAAAACAGAGAGAAAGAGCAGAATGAAGACCACATAATCCAAGGGGAAATGGTAGCAACCTGCTACACCTCTTAGACACACAGAAGTCTATGGAACCAAGGGTAGTGAGGGAGCTGGTGAAAGTGCTGACTCTTTTTCAGCCTAATTCCATAATTTTGTATTAAGAGCAGTATATTGTACATGACTATCTAAACAAAATAAGTATTCTGTAACTGTCCCATGTAAAATATTTTTTTAAACCCACTTTTTCAGAAGCAACATATGCATAAAATTTTCAAAGAACCATTTGAAAAAAATTTGTCAGACACAAATATGCTAAATTCTATTTATGGAGAATATGTTGATGTCAAGAAATACCTTCTAGTTTGGTATCACTGTTGCACAGATTTATGTAGTTCACTTACTGATTTGTTTTAGTGAGTTTCCACACTACCAGCTCAGAAATTGCCAAGAGAAATACATATTGGGTAACCTGAAGTGCAAGTCTCCAGTGTCTTTGACTTTCCTTAATAATTCAACTTTGCACTGAGCAAATGGAAACAGAGTGCATTTTACAAAATCATATACATTGAATTCTAAAACAGAGGGCAATCACCTCTTCGTGCTATATGTGTGGATGACCGCGGGCAGTGCAAAGGCAGTGATAGATAAGCCCCCTGATGTCAGAGGAAGGGGGCTGGCAGCATGCAGGCAGTTAAAATTCTGTCCTACAAATGGTTATGTAAGTTCAAGTTCATAGAATAGGTGTATGTAGCACATTTTTAAAAATCAGAAAAGAGAAAAAAAAAAAGAGGATGCTATATTGCAGATAATTCTGCAGCAAGCCCAACGGTCTTCCTCCAAATGAACTACAGGTGATTGTTACACCCTCTGAACTGATGAGGAGGTCTATTGGTTTCATATTAGCTTGTGACATTTGAGCAATGAGAGCAAAGAGGAAGTTTCCTTTTAATGAAACACATTTTAATACACACAGTACAGCGCATTGGGTTGCTAGAAGTGCTTCCGCAGGGGGTGGCCACAGTGGGCTGCACTGGCTAACCTCTCTGGAGCCTGGATAAGAAGGTACAAATGAGACTACTTCTACCCCCGACTGTTGTAATCGAGGGTGGTGCAGGAGCAGAACTGACCTCAGAATTAGGGATCTGTGACTAGCTTTCTGTACTGATGAAAGGGATTATGTGACATGGTGCTCATGATAGCAGGGGACTGGGTTTAATGGCAGGAAACTAAAAATCTGGCCACTCAGTGGGGCCTGTGCCTCTCTGTCTTTAGGCTGCAAGAGAGGCTAGCTAAGAAAAACCTGTGAAAATATTTTGTATAAGCATAGTATGAATAGCTGGTGTCCTAAAATGTTAACCACTGAGATGGCCTCTGAGCAATTATTGCCCATTAAAAGCTGTCTTTTTTATCAATGTCACTTCAGAACCCAAGCCTATGTTTGTAAAATTCTGATAATGCCATCTTGAAGGTATTTTTAAAATTATTTATTTTAAATTAAAGCATTATTTTCACTATAATGAGTGTGCTGTGTTTACCTTTGTTAAAGAGGATTTGTACTCCTTTAATAACACACTGTGAAAACCTGCAGTCTACCTTTATCTCTGGATACAACTTCTCTGACTGCAGATAGGATTATATTTCCTACTATGCATACATTCAAAACATCAAGAGTGACAGGGGGTTTAAGAATCAAAAAAATTCACAGAAAATATGGGTCATCTGGTTAAATTTGTTCATAGTGCCATTGGAATAGAAGCACAACACAGTTACTTTTGATAAAATTTTACAGCCTGAAGCCCTTAGTATAGAAAGGAAGTTCAAAACACTATTTCTATTAATAAATGCATGTATATTTTCCTTATTTCTTCCTTCCATTGTCATATTTTCTTTGACAAAAACAAGGCTTCCAGTTTTGGAACAGAATGGTATGGAAAGAAGGCTACATTTAGAGGCAGTTTATGAGGAGGGGGAAGCATCTAGTCTCATGACAGAAGAAATACTCCTGTCCCAGGATTGAACCTTATCCCGCCCCTCATTCCTTGCCACCTCCCTGATTGTCCTCCCTGGCACAAAGGGACCTGCCCAAATGGTCCCCACCAGCTGCATCTGCTCAGTGCCCTCCATCAGTAGCCTCACTCTGCCCACCATGAGAAGGACCACTATTTTCACTATCAGTAAAAGAGCATAAAAACAGTGGAAAATTTGAATACTGCAGCCAGCTTAGTAGTGGTGTCTGCCCGTCCATATTAAAAAAACTTTCACTAAAGTTGAAGTGGATCCTCCCCAATATAGCCTTCACGATGTACAAAGATATCAGGAGATATCATGCCTGCACCCTTCTTTAGTCTCTATGAAGAAAGTAGTTTGGCTACATGAGCAGAGAGCAAAAGAATAGGTTCCCATGCTTACAAACCTATTGTCCTCCAAAGGCACAGCAATAACTGAAATGCCACAATGTTTAGCAAAGAAATAAAATACAGTTTGGGGGTTTTAGTGCCTCTGAAATCTTACCCCGGAACACTGACTTTTTAACCTCAGAACACTTATAGCTCTGTGTTATTGTGCAACACAATTGTTCAAGCTTTTCTCTACAGCATTATTTCCCAGTAATCATTCTGGCTGCTAACAAGGGTGTAGAATATAGATTATACTCCTTCCTGTTAAACTAAATCTAGCAAAACATATCCTTCACTGCCTAAAATGTCAATACAGCACAAAAATACCCCTAAATAATTAAAACACCCCCATATAACTTTGTACAAACAGAAAAAAAAAGGATTTTTTCTTACTAAGAAATAATAACATGAATAGTAATTAAAAATACTAAAAAAATAAAATTATTTTTTTTAGTAAGCTTTTGTTCCAAGAATTTTTTTACTACAATTGAAGCAACAGTGGCTTTCCAAAATTGATTGTATTGCTAAAAATTTAATGAATTTTTTTGTTTAATCTGGATTGAGATTTGCTTTCTTTTTTTTTTTTAAATATCCTTTAAAGAAAAAGTATTTTAATGATAATCTAGTGAGATCTTCTTAAATGAAATCCATTAAAAATCAGTAATTTTTTTTTTGAAAACTCGCTGCGTAAAATTCCATCATCATTCTCACAATGCACGCAGATGTGCAAGTATAGAACAGATCTCCTGTAGTCCAAAGATTCACAGTCTTAGAGGTCTATATACCTTGTATTATGTTGACTAACAGCTTCGAGGAATTGTTTTAATGTTCATGATTATGTAGGTTTTGCAAACAGATATTTTAGATACTGTCTACTGCACTTCATGTCCATAGTGAATGAGAATGACTGAGTACTGCTACAATGACATAGTATACTCAGTGGGATTAATAAGCATTTTGGTCCAATCAAGGAAATTTTCATTTAGTCTTGTCAACTTCAGAAAAGATCTTTAGAAAACATAATGGATTATCAGAAGACAAAAATAAAATAGATAATTACACCTAAATTCTATTATAGGAGATAAGAATTAATATCAGTGAATACTAAAATTCCTATGGAGGTATTTTTCTGTTACTTCTAATAAATGAAGGAAAGACATCTGATATCTCACAGATACATTGTTAACCAATTAGAATTGCATTAAAGGTATTCTGAAACTTCAATAGAAGCAATAAAACTGGTCTTATATATTTTTGTTTCATATTTAGGGCAGTATATAATATTTTCTTAATATTGCTATAAATATCTTTTGGAGCATAATTGTATTTGATCAGCAGTTTTGCAAGACCATTTGGAAAAAAGCTACTTTTTTATTTTATTTTTTTTTAACAGAGCACACAGACAAAAATATGTATTTCTCCAGATGGCAGATATCAAAGATCCATTCACAATAGTAAAAAGTTTCAGAAACACATTTAAAACATCATATGGTATGTATTTGAATTGCCACATTTAAGAGCGATTCACCCCTGAATATCTATTGAGGAATGAAAGAATGCTTTACATATGAACTGGTTTTGCCTGTATGTATTATCAACATTTGAAAATTACAATGCAAAATAATCATTGACAAAAGCCTTGAATTGAGTGAAGTTTTAAATTGATTGATCTATCTATTTTTTTGGCAAAACCCCAACATTCTATGCCTTTAATTGGGTGGCTTCCTTCAGTCATTTACTAGAAATATGCAAAATGACTACTTCATGCTGCATCTCCAAATTCATACAGTTCAACATTTCTTTTGCACCTTATCTGATACAGTGTGCGGGTCCTTCAGGTTCTCTCATTGTTAGATTCTACAGAGAAAGTAATCATTTGAGCCACTCATGTGATAAACCAGCACCTGAAAGACTCAAATGTCAAGTTGTTTTCATCATATCAACAGCAGGTCCTAGACTTAATCTTTCCTTGGTTTATGCCACTACTTTGCCTTGACTTTACTGCAAAATGTGAAACTGCTGTGTATATGCTAATGGCAACTGCCTTGCCCATTAGTTCTCCAATTTCATCTATATTACCCTTCACCTGTTAGTGAACAAGGCAATGGCGCATATTATACTCCCCTCGATGCACATCCCATTAGACTTCAGTGGAGAATACACCCCCCTTGTGTGTAACCAAGATGAGATTCATAGAGATTTCCATTTGTGTTTACAAGAGCATTGTTTCTTTACTATATAATCTGTGCTTTTTATATTCATACAAGACGCACAGAACCAGAGCTTGGATCTGATTCCAGCTTCTCCTAAGCTCAAAGATGTATACATCCAGAATTATGGCTACCTTCCACCACCTACAGAATATTCAGCAATCCTTCTGGTGACATAGCTGAATTTTCAATACCAAGTACTTATCACAAAATCCTTTGCTACAAATCGACACTGGCTGATCACATGCTTTTAACAGATTTTATGCAAGATTGAATAAAAGAATTCCCGAATCATAGAAATTCCCTTGTCCATATTTATATTAAGCATTTTCTGTAAATATAAGTTAATATATATTATCAGTCATATAATTGTATGTGAACTTTTAAATTCAGTTTGAAATATGATGAATTCAATCACAGTTGATGATACTGTGCTATACTTTAAATACTGCCATGAATTAGCGCTGTATGCTTTTGAAAACACCTTATACAATAAAAAAAAAACCCAGCAATTATGCTTTAAAATGGATAGAGAGCAATTGGCAATAACATTATGCTTAAGTTCTGTTCTTCAGTGGTAGCAGGTAGTACAAATAAATATATCTGTTCTATATTTAAGTAGTTGAAAGTCAGTACTGTGAAGGGATACCTTAACTTTACTATGAACTGCCTCTAAAATCTAAGTCACTATTGCAACAGCTTCCATTTTCAAAGTCATGCTGAAACTCAGAAATATAAATTGTTATCTACAAACCTCTAAAACCAACAGAACAAAACTGTAAGCAATTTTTTTTACCTGTGATTGAGCATTAGAAGACATGGTAAACCTTCAGTCCTCTTTCTATAACTCTCTTGTTAAAATATTTAGGTGACTCCCAGGGGAAATGCTATACTATGGCTAATTTGAACCTGTTTACATTAGAAAGTGAAAGAACTTTTTGTGTCCTGTTAGTCACAAACATTTCCTAGTCTCATCCTGTCACTTCCCCATGGGGGTTCCTGGTGCCATTCTTGAATGCACAATACTCAGTTTTGTTGAATGGCTATGGTGACTGCTTGTTTCATCCTTTTCATCTTTGATTAAAGTCTGAATACAGAAAATATTTTACATGGTGTAGTTTCAATTCTATATGGACTATATAAATTCAGAAGATAATCTATATTCTGATTTCATGTTCAGCAACTGCATACATGGAGGAAGTTCCTTCATAAATTATAGCACATTCATAGCAATATACTTTTGGTGACCAGAGAACTATAAAATTGCTATGTATCCCGAAAAGTGTTTATAACTTGGACTTGTAATCTAAAGTGTTTGACTGAAAGCTGACTTCCAATTATGCCCTCGGTATTAAAGCAATTTATTGAAACTAACCTTAGAAAGAGTTTTATAAATTAATAAAATAACTCAAAAGTAAATTGTGATGTACAATTTAAGCATATACTCACTTTGAGTTGCACTGTTCTGGTCTTAATCCTTCTAAAATGTCATAATCTGGGGATTTTATTTTTTTTATTAAGCCATAAACATTCTGTTTGGACTTTTTTATTCCAGATTTACAGCTATATTGATGTGTAATGAAAAATAACAGGAAACTACATGCCATTTGAGTGAAGCTTAAAGATTGCTTTCAGTATTTGGAGAGAATAGTTTCTTCAGGCTTACAAGTATTAGGAATCTGCAAACATGACTCTGAAATACCTAATGAGGTCTCAGTGACCTAGAAAATGCAGTGTATGGAAAGCAGCTTGAAACAGTGAGGTCTGTTCAGAGAGTAGAAAATAACTGTCTTCACAGAAAGATAAATATGGATATATTTGTGTGTGGAAAGAAATGAAAGAGCTGCTCTTTCAATTAAGATTGAGTTGATAGGAATTAGGAAAGCAAAATGCAAAACTGAGTCTCAAAACAGTTTTTTTATATTAGTAAATTCCCAGCATCCTGTTTCAAGTGACTAAGAAAGTTTCATGCTTCATTTAAAAAAAAATAAAAAAAGCGTATAGCCTGAGCTTCAAAGAGAGGGAAAGAAGGGTAGTAGAAGACAGAGGAAAGATACAAACTGAGGGCGTATCTACACAAATGCCTTCAGGCAGACCTTGGGCACATGTGGTCTAAAGATCAAGGTGATTGGATGTGAGAAAACATTAAGAAACTGTGTAGTAATGTAGTGCAAAGCTCTCAGCTTATCAAACCAAATAAGATTCCTTTTTACAAGCTGTACAAGTCCTTTTCAGCTATATCCATTTCTGTTCGAATGCAGTTTGAAAGGAAAACTTTTCAGCATCTCCAAATGAGAAATCACATGTGTTTTTTTTCGCATATGCTTTTCTGGATTAAGACCAGTGATTTTTTTTTCCCAGAACTAGTTGTCTAGATCAAGTAAGTTGGTTTATCTAGATAGTGTATTGGCTAGGAAGAAAACTGTGGACAAAATGCCAAACAGTTGGGGAAAAAATTCTGAATTTACAGTGGAGATAGAACACTTTAATGTGTGCCTTTGATAAGCTATTTCTGAATTATTGAATTTCCTTAACTATTTAGGCTGACATAATTATTTTTAGTAAAGTAATATTTGGAGAAAAAACAATACTTAAAGTAACCTGGAAATAAACACTCCATTTCATTAAATCATGCATGAATAGGCCACATAAAAAAAATGGATTAAATATTTCCTTGATAGAGTATGAAATCACTACATTCAGATCTTGAAAGGAATGTGTAAAAGGCAGATTTTGTAACCCATGGGACAGTAGAGAGGCCAAGAAGGCAACATTATTAAATAAAACAGACTGCTTGGAACAAAGTAAATATGAAAAATTGAACACCGCAGACATCTTACTGTTTCTACCTAATAGAAGAGATAATCTATCAACAGCAATCCTTCTGGGAATTTATGAAGAATAATTATAGTTCAGAATATTCATTTCCCCATCTGCTTTTACAGGCGCAGTTGAGTTTTATTTGGAGAATAAAGGAGAATTTGACAATAAAGAGTTTTATCAAATTGCCTAGAAAGGAAGTTGAAGATCCCTTGCTACAGTTAGGACAGCAAACTGTAAACCCAAACAAACTCAAAACTGGAACTTTAAGTTTGATTTTTACTCCATTCAGTTCACTGAGGACACAAAAATAGTAAGAACTACCTCTTTTCTCCTGCAGGAATATGTCTGCCAGAGGTTTTATAAGGTTTTATAAGGGGAGATAGGACATGGGGGAATAATTTTAAAGTAAAAGAGGAGAGGTTAGATTAGATTAGATTTTAGAAAGAAATTCTTGACTGAGAGGCTAGTAAGGCACCGGAATAAGTTGTCCAGGGACACCGTTCATACGTGTTCAAGGCCAAGTTGGATGGAGCCCTAATCTAGTGGGTGATGTACCTACCCATTGTGGGATCGGGGGATGTGTGTGCAACTAGATGATCCTTAAAGTCTGTTGCAATCCAAACCATTCTATGATTCTATGTTAACTATTTCCTATTTTAACCAGGATTAAATTCTACACTTTCCAAAAAGGATAAAGCAAAGTTAAAGTAGGCACAATATATAATCTGTTCTGGTAGAAGAACTTGAGAGTGTTTATGACCACATGTGCTTGTATTCTACCAAATAGGACTGGGGAATTAAAAGTGAAACACATAGGCAGTACAACAAAAACTACTTTCCAGAAAATTTTAAGCTTGTCTAGAAAAGACTCTCTTCTTGGCCAAGAAGGAATTTGTGCATGAAGTGCTCAGAAACATAAAAATTTAGACCATCACTTTAGACAACAGCCTTAAGTCTGCAGCTACTACAATTTTGCATTTATAAATTTTACTACATATAAAGTTTCATGAGCAAGGCCACACCACAAGTTCTTCTAGCCAATGATTTTGTCTTTGACAGTGGCCAAAGACACATGCATTGTAAAGGTATAAGAACAGCTTTATTAGTGAAGTACCCTTTCGTGATATATGGTGAATCACTAGTAGGGGCTGCCCTTTTCATGAGTCTTCATTTTTCATAGGATATTTCTTGAATTTCTGTTAGTACCAATGCTTATGTGGAATACCTTTCATCAAATAATAATTGAGAACAAAATTGAGAATGTTAGGAGAAGGACTGCCTATAGCTTGTAAAATCATGAAAGACACACTAGTAAATATGATTTTAATACTGTTGTGCCAATACTACTTGGAGGAGCAGAAATGGTTGCTGTGAAACAGATTTCTGAAACTTTCAGTTCCCAAAAATTCTGTGTCTCAATATACAGTTTATGTACAATATGTCAAATACATAAATCTCACAAACTAGGTATCCTGTGGTCATAAAAGTACACTCCATGAATTCCAATTTTGCAGGCAAAAACCATCCAATTGTAGAATCATACCTAAGAAACTGTAACAGTGGAAAAAGGCACTTTAGCTCTTGCTTTCAAAAGACCATAGGATGATTATTTACTTATATAAGCTCAGAAAGTCTGATGCAAAGCCCTTCTTTACATAGCCTATTTCTTGAAATTAAGTATTAACCATACAGTTGTGGGCAAATAGTCAATCTTTTAAAAAAATGGTCTATTTTCATAGCCTGCATGGAACAGCATAAAGAGTACATTTCCTGCACCTTGTGAATTCACAGAAATCCCTCAGTGATACTCAGAGGACTGCAGACACTCAATACATCTTGTCCAGCACAGACTTAGGTCTACCTCACAGGAAGACAATGACCATAATAGTACCCATCACAGATGCTGTTCTTCTCAATTGTACAGGCACAGTGAAATCATGGGGCCAAATGTGAGCTTTCAAATGGCTCTAAAATTGCAATTGATGTGAAATGTTTGTGCCATGATTTAAAAGCCAAGGAAAGAATGGCTGCCCTGGTTTCAGGACAGCATGTATACACTGTTAAAACTAAAACATCTCACCTGGAAAATGGAATTGCTTTCTTTGTCAGACAACAGGCTACATTACAAATGTGATATTTTCCTACTATCAGGGATCTTTTACTGAAGCACCAGAGTAAACTTTAAAACTTTCTAATGAGGGAGAGAAAACTGAATTTTTTTTTTTTTTGTAGGAAATACCCTGCTGATATATTTCTTCTGTTAGAGAATTGAAAAACATAAATAACATTGTCATTATAATCCTAGTCAGCATAAGTTATGGAAAATGATGCTGCAATATGTCCAACATAGCTTCTCACTGTGAAATAGTATCCTTCTTAATCTTGAAGATTTCAGGAACCATGTTTGCCAGGATTTTCAAGAATAAATATAAGGATACTTATTGAAAAGAAGTTACGGAGTAGTAATCTTGACAGACACTATGAGAATTATAGGATGGAAATTATTTAAAGATACCATATTGGAAAAAACCAGATGAATATTGCAAATCAAAAAAGGGTTAAGGAGGTCATGACAAACAAGGAAGTACCCTTTAAATACTTGACATAATATTAAAATGAAGAAAATAAAAAGAACAATGAAATCTGGAAGAGCATAACCAAATGGTCTAAAAAAGAGAGCTTGAGAAGCAACTAGTAGAAAAGATAAGGAATAATAATAGACTACTCTTGAAATGTATGAGGAGAAAGAGTCATGCCAGAGATTCTGCAGTGCCAGTTGATGAGTAGGGTACAACAACCTAATATCATTGTAGGGAAACCAAATGAATTCCCTGCAATCATTGTTGAAGAAACAATTGTTGAGGAACAAACCCTTGCTTATCCCCTGTCTGACAGAAGATCTGACATTACAGATCACAGGAATTTATTACAGAACACAGTGACAAAGAATGGAAGGCAATAAACACCTACAGCCAGATGGTATTCACTCAGATTTTCTAAGAGAGCATAGAGGTGAAATGTATGTACTGTTAGTGTTGGTATAAAATCTCTTCCTTAAATCTTCCTTGATTTCAAAGAACATGAGGGAGGATAGGAGAAATCTGAGGAACTGCATACCTATATGCAATCCTGATGTCTCTTCTGGGTAAATGAATATTCTGATTAATGGTCACATAAATTGATATATTCTATTTGGGAAGCATAATTTTGGCACAGGCAAATCCTCAAGCTCTTTTGAAGAATCACTGAGCATATATATGATCCCCTTGAGGTACAAAGGGGTCCAGTTGAAATAACATTAATCTCTGAATGACTTTTGACAAAAATCCATTACCAAAGGACAAGTTGAGGTTAACACCAGGCAGAAAGCAATTCAAGTATTAGGAACAGATCACAATACAACACAATAAACATCATTGTACTATTTTCATTGCACCAAAAATTATTGTTCTGACACACCTTGAATAATATGTGTCTCCCACATCTCAGAAATCTCAGGTTCAGAACAAAGTTCAATAGCTATCAGAAGTGTGGAAGCATTGCTTTGTGGGCAAGAGCAGCACAGATTAGGGTCCATCTATCTCTTAAAAGATGTATTTATGTGGGTTTCAGAAGTTTACAGTATCAAAAGTCACATTGAGATGGTGGATAGGGATCAGTCATTTCTTACCATACAAGAACTGAGGATCAGTAATGAAATTAGAAGACACACTTGAAAGAAAATGAGAGGATACTTATAGTGCTAAGGAGGGTTACACGTATGCAAAATCTGCATGGGCTCTGGGGAGTCTGGAAAAGAGAAGAAGAAAGACCCACAAATAACAAGACACACACAATCACATCTGTTGCTGCACAGTTCTAAGCTTAAAAGAGACGGTAACAAGGATAATATTAGGGAGTGGATCACATGCCTACATAGCCACTCTTAATGACAGACTCAGAGGTTGGATGGTACTGCCTGATATGCTGTGGCCATTGTTATATTCTGAAGAGTTAAAGAACTTCCAGAATGTGCCATACTGGAAAGGAAACTACCTGTTTTAATTATCCCATGAAATTTACGCAGCTACTGGCTTCACTGTTTCTTGCAAGCTAATTCTCAGATTTGAGATATCAAAAAGCAATCTTTGCTTTCTTTAATATCCAAGTAATTCCATTAACAGTGTTGTATTTTGCTAGGTACTGTATTGCAATGATTTGTTATTCCAAATTCTTCTAGATTCTTTATTCCCTTGAACAGCTGTTTAAGCTTTCCAATTGCTTGCATAGCTCAACTATAACATTTTTATAATTATTATCTACTTGATTTTAGTGAAGTTTTTAAAAGGAATTGTCAAACAATGATGATGTTCTAATTAAATTAATACTGCTATTATGGCACTAGTTAGGGCATAATTTAAATATGCCATGAATAATGTGTTACCATGTCTATCATTCTAACTCTGATTCAAATTGTCAACATATTTCTTGGAAAGCCATTCTATTTTACATTCTATTTTTTTTTTTTTTTGGTGTGTTTGACATAATTTCGTGACAATCACATTTACTCTAAACAGCTTATTACTTTATTGCTGAAAATGGCAACATGTATTTATTCAGCTTTTTACTTTAGAATCAGCAGGCTATTGCTTGCTTTATTAATCAGATCCAATCTTGAGGATTATAGCCACTGGTTTCAAGTTTATTTAATTGCCGCTACTCAGAAAATGAGAACTTAGTAATTCAGGTACATTTACATCTTTGATGAGCTGCTTTGTTGCAGACCTCATGTTTGGAAAGAACAGATATGCTTTTTGGTCCTTTCTCACTGCATATAAAATGCACTTTTCACTATTCTAAATACTTTTGAAATGTTTCTACATACATACTAAGTGCAAAAATCAAATATCAGTTTGAGAAATTAAGGACAAAACGTTGAAGGAAAAAGTGTCCAATAGAACTGCTAAAGCATCTCTGAATTAAAAATCAGAGTTACAACAATTTCTTCTCACCTGGGAAGAGTGTTTATTAATACAGAAGGATAAAAAAAATAAAAAAAAGGATAAAAGAGCTAAGATTTGTTTCCTAAGACTTTTCTTCCCAATATCTTTGGGTGCTTTGAGATCCATCAAAGGCACTTCTTATTTCTCTCAGAATTCCTGCAATTTTTAAGACAGTTACCAAGTTACCAATACAGGTAAATAAATCTTACATGAAACAGATGAAACTATGGCTATGTCTTCATACAATGTGTTTCTGTAAGAGTAGATTTGTTAAGTTCAGCTGTGGATACTGAGACCCCATCATCCACACTACATGTTTCAGGCTCTGCTGTGGACTATCTATGACTTTTGTCTTGATCTCATAGACTAAATGTCTAGGGATTGGAGCAGATAAAGTATATTGCCAGAACAATATCTTCAAATTTTGTTTTAATCAAAAGATATATAGTTCATGTGCTGTGAGATTGCTCAGCAACAAGACACAAAGCATTTTATGAGTGGCATGAATGAGATAATTTAGGAGTCCCAAACACAATCAAAGCCTGAGCTCATGCACATAAAGAAAAAAACATTGGTCTTCTTACTAAAATTGATTTTTCAGTGCTAGCTATGTATTTTACAGAAACCAGAATATACAGCAAAGAGCTGCCACACCCTCTGATCCTGTAGTTCTACAAATACTGCACTTAGTACTTTCACATGTCATGTCAATCTCTTGTTTCTCCTTTGGAACCTTCTCATTAACATTAATGGTAGCACTCTATCATAATTAATGATAACAGTCTAACGTAATAGTGAGTTTCCTGTGGCTGACCAGTACATAAATGAATGCTTCACGGTTCTGTTTTTTTCACCATAAAGTTTTCTTATACAATGCTTATATTACTTTTCTACAATCATCCATGCATTTTGCTAGCTCATCAAAATCACGTTGTAGAAGAAATTATCAGCTCTTTGCCAGCATCTTCACTAGGAAGAGGATATTCTTAGAGACATACCCAGGCAGAAGGTCATAAAAAAAAATAATTACAAAATTTCTGGATTCTCCTCATCTTCTCCAATCAACAGTAAACAAAAAAATCCTTGATTTAAGCTGCTCTTTTGTCACATTATGCATGAAAAATTTCTCCCACTGATCTATTAGTTCAAGAAATAGGAAGAGGGAGATGGTTAGAAACTGTTTTTACATTCACTAATAGCAGAGATCATGTGAGAATGCTGCAAGCTGCAAGTCTCAAATATATGCTTGAATATGGAGTACCACAGATCTTAATTTTCCCAGATCTCAGCACACAAAGGAAATGAAAAGTAAAGTGAAAAGCATTAGGCAGGACATTATAATGGAAGGAATTGAGGCAGCAGTACTATTCATTGCTAAGCTCTTGGTTATTTTTAAAGGAAAGGTTTATATCTTCTGAAACCTGAAAGCAGCCTGCAGCCTGCTGGAAAGAATGGAGGTAGATAACAAAATCCAAACAGGATATTTTGATTGACAGCATGCAGACTGGTCCACAAGTACTGAAATCATAACCAATATTTTTCTCATATAAAGTCATATGGAAAAATACTAAACTTGCTAATGCAAGTTTTAAGAGTTTGTATATGAGAACAAATGAAGAAAAAATGTGATTTATAATAATTTTGGGGTTTTGCTCTTTATAATGGCATGCTAACTGGGCTTGAAGGACTCCTTTGTGAAGTCCATTTGCTCATCTTTTAAATAACTGTGCTGAAGTATTTTGTCTGATTCGCTTTGGAATTAACTGTCTTAACTCCTAATCACAATCTAAAAATATATTTAGAGTGATGGAAGATATTTTAATAAGTGGAAGAAATGTTTTATATTTTAGGATAATGAAGAAGAGAAAATTATGCAGGACTCAAGCTTAAGCTCTGTTATGCCCTGTGTAGACAAGAGTCAGTAAAATTCAAGTAGGGTTAAGATTAAAAAAACCACATTAGTAGATCCTGTGTAATGCAATGCACCATAAGTAGCTCTATAGCAAAGCAATGGGAATGAGTCCTTAGCTTATTGCTGTCTTTGCACTCTCACAAAAGGTCTAATATTACAAAGTCATTTAGGTTGGAAAAGACCTTTTAGAGCATTGAGTCCAACCCTTAACCCAGCACTCACTGCCAAGCCCACCACTAAACCATGTCCCTAAGTGCCACATCAACAAAACATTTAAATACCCCCAGGAGTGGAGGCTCAACTTCTTTCCTTGGCAGACTGTTCCAGCGCTTGACAAACCTTTTAGTGAAGACATTTTTCTTAATATCCAAAATCTAAACCTCCCTGGGTGCAACTTGAAGCCATTTCCTCTTTTTCTATGGCTTGTTAGTTGGGAGAAGAGATTGATGCCACACCTCACTACAACCTGCTTTCAGGTAGCTGTAGCGAGCAATATGGTCTCCCCTGAGCCTCCTTTTTTCCAGGATAAACAACCCCAGCTTCCTCAGCTGCTCCTCAAACTTCTCCAGCCTTGTTGCCCTTCTCTTGACATGCTCCAGCACCTCAAGGTCTTTCAGGAAGTGAGGGGCCTAAGGTATGGCTTCAACAGTGCCTATCACTGCCCTAGTCCTGCTGGCCACACAATTTCTGATGCCATTGGGCTTCTTGGCCACCTGGGCACACTGCTGGCTCACGTTCAGCCAAGCTGTTGACCAGCACCTCCAGGTCCTTTTCTGCCAGGCAGATTTTTCAG
>JAWWMO010000138.1:39703569-39724964 GCA_035047845.1 Dendrocincla fuliginosa | reverse complement strand
ATGCTCCAGCACCTCAAGGTCTTTCAGGAAGTGAGGGGCCTAAGGTATGGCTTCAACAGTGCCTATCACTGCCCTAGCCTAGTTCAACACTGCCCTATCACTGCTGGCCACACAATTTCTGATGCCATTGGGCTTCTTGGCCACCTAGGCACACTGCTGGCTCACGTTCAGCCAAGCTGTTGACCAGCACCTCCAGGTCCTTTTCTGCCAGGCAGATTTTTCAGCCACTCTTCCCCTAGCCTAGAGTTGTCATGATTCAGATTCAGGTCTCGACACTGTGCCTGGTTGAACCTCATACTGTTGTCCTTGGCCCATCAATCCAGTCTGTACAGATCCCTTTGCAGAGCCTTCCTACCCTCCAGCAGACAAACACTTCTGCCCAACTTGGTGTCATATCCAAAGCTACTGACCTACAGGATAAAGACATTAAGCAGGACTGGCCCCAACTGAGCCCTGGGGAACACCACTCGTGAGTGGCCACCAGCTGGATGTAACTCCATTCACTACCATTCTCTGGGCTCAGTCATCCAGCTAATTTTTTACCCATCAGTGCACCTGTTCAAGTCATAAACAGCCAGTTTCTCCAGGAAAATGTTGTGGGAATTAGTGTCAAAGGCTACCTAAACTCTAGGTAGACAACATCCACATTCTTTCCCTCATCCACTAGGAGGGTCACCTTGTCATAGAAGAAGACCAGGTTAGTCAAGCAGTACTTGCCTTTCACAAACCTACGCTGATCCCCTGGTTTTCCTGTACATTACATATGATGGAACTCATTCTATTACTTCTGAATTATCCTGCTTTGTTTGTATAATTTTAGACATCTACCCCTATCTTTACTTTTTTAAGGTACATATAGCACAGTGTAATTCCACATTCACAGCTTTTGCTCCACCGTGTACTTGGGTATCTCTCAGGTTTCATACCATGTTAAAAAGCCTTCTAGACATATTAGAGAAAAAGTGGAATTAGAATATTAGAGAAAAAGGAGAATGGAAATTCTGCCTGTTGAATTAAATTTAATATTTAGAGAGATATCAACATTGCGTGAGATGTAATTCCTACATGTCACAATCAAGTCTGTATCTTTTTTATTGTCTTACATGGCCACAGAGCTTTGTCTCAGATACTTGGTTACAATAGAGAATCTACACTTTAAGTATGGAAAAATATGAATGTCTGCCAAAGTGCAATGATGATGTATATAGGAAATGTTCTCTTCCTATAAAACCTTTGAGAATTTATAAGGGAGAAGAAGTTTTCCAATAGCATGTTACACATGAAAGCACAATCACTAAAGGGAGCACAGGGTACAAAACACTAGATTTTTCCATAACAAAATGGGCTTCTTAGTTATCTTTGTAAGAAAAATTACAGATTGGCATAGCTGCCAGTTTGCTAACTCATAAAGAGACAAAATAAGTCAGCAGCATCATTATTGTAGGTCAATGGAATATAAGCCAAAAGCAACACAGTATTTAGGAAATGGATGCTGATAATAAAAGAGCCACTCTAATTTCCTGTGGATTTCTTAAATTAGCTCTTTCCATATGCGTACTGGTTCAAACTGATAGTTATGTAAGATAAACACTTTTACATACCTCATTGGTAAGTGACTGATTTTCTTCTTAAAGAACAAAAACTGTTACGCTAATATTATAATTGTGGATTTATGCTACGGGAAAGGCCATCTGTTTTCTGATTAAAAAAAATGCCTGCGAAGTCAGTAAAAACTGTTTCTATCTATAAAAAAAATAATAGTTTGCAGATCAGAGACTCAGTTAGAGAATAACAATAGTACACTTTTTGTAAAATTCTCTTTTCTTGCAACTGAAAGATATTCATTGCCTTATATTGCCAAAGTTTGGGTGAGACAAAACATTAAAAAGAAATATATGGGGCAGCATAGACAAATATGCATCTGTAGTTCTTATTTAAAAACAAATAAAGTTCGCAAGGCAGATTAGACTGCAGTATTCATAGAACTGTCACTAACCTCTCAGTTACTAGAATCACATACTTCACACAAAATTATTCAGAGAAAAATTTTCTACAATATCTTTAGGCAAGTATACTTCTGGTCATCTTGTGAATTCTGTGTATTTAAACTCTGATACAAACCCAGGATTTTCTTCTTTGTACTAAGTATGAGAAAGCCTGCTCCTTCGAGAGTTAGAATATCTTTCCAACACTTCTGATTTAAATTTCAAACTCTTGATCATAGTCAAGGAGTAAACGTTTGTATCCTGAAATTGAAAATTGGGTTCTTTAGCTCTGTACCAAGTGAAAATATTAAGCATTTTGTTGCAGCCACTATGTGAGCCAAGATCCCCACTGTGCCTTCAAATCCACAGTGAATGAACCATATTTGGATCTGCTTATCAGAAGGAGACATTTAGAAAGACAATGAGCCTGTCCTGCTAGACGGAGACTCCTGATGCTTTTAGATAGGCCTGCGGTGAACTGCAAAACGGGCCCTAAAATCAGGCTGACATGGTCGCTTAACAAGCTGTGGTATTAGCTGTTGGCTCAGAGAATTTCTAATGTCACCCACAGGGCTGATGATGGCAGCCATCATAATTTGAATGCATGAATCAAAAACACCAGGTGAAGATTTTGCCTTGGAAGAAAGAAAAGACAGAAGGAGGGAATTACCATGCCCTTTGACTACTAAGCTGCTGCATGCAGCTGGATCAGTGACCAACAGTGACTGGGCGGATTACGCTATGGAGATACTTGCTATAGCCTGATACTTCCCACACCCAGTGGCTGTCAAACAAATGCTGTGAACGACTTCAAAGAAAGTGATACAAGAGGCTGCATGGGGGAGAAAGGTAACCCCACTAAAGACCGTGGGGGGGTGGCGTGGGAGGTGGGGGATGAGTCTAGGCTTTTCTTTGAGTTTAGTAAACAATTTCTATCAGAATTGGTTTATTTGATTAATTCTATCCCTCTGAATTCATCCCTAAAAATGCTAAACTCTACTGTTTGCTGAAGTGGAAAATCTGTGTAATCTTAACAGATATGACCTTGAAAGGGATTTGCTGAACTTTTGTATGATTAGATTTTTCCCAACCTTTGTAGACTCTTGATTTTAAAATCTCCCTAACAAAAGCTCTGCCAGGAAAGCTGTTATTACAAAGATGCTTCTCAATAGGGAGAAGTGGGCTAATTGCAAGCACTTCAGTGAAATAAAAGAAGGTTTTGCAAACAACTACAGAATTGACAAAATGCACCACATTGCTGTTAACAGAAACTATGGGGGAGAAACATCAGAAATGGCAAAGATGTCTAACATAAATAGATGCTATAAGACTAGATAGAAGAGGCTATACAAGATTTCAGATAATTCATAAACAGTAATTGCTCGTCTGACCTTGATGTGACTACAGAAATTCCATTAACTCACAAATCTTGACATTTAATTACATACTAAAAAATATTCTACCATTTATTTTGACAGGGTCTACAATAATCCTGCATTCGACTTTTATCCATGTTTTCAGCTGCTTTTCCCACACTGCAATTTATTTCCAAAGTCAGAAACAAAATGTGTACTATCAGACTATACTGTTATCTAAAATGTGCTTTAGTTCTCTCTAAAATTTGAATTGAAACACTATGAAAAAGCAGGGCTCGCAATGACATGACTTGTATTACACAGCTGAACTGAACATCCCTGCAGACCATTCATCTGAGAGCAAAAATTCACTGAGGAAAACTGCAGCAAATTAGTTTATAGAGCAGCTTAAAACTAGCCAAACAATACCAAGCATTATACTAACAGTTATTAAATAACAAGGAAAAAAAGCTTACTATATTTGAAAATGCTGTAGTAGTGTTTGCCAGTCAATATTCATCTATGACACTTAATTTAAACAAAAAAGTAAAATATAGTAGTTATTGCAGCCAAGCAGATAATTGGTGTGATGAAACATTGTTTTAAGTGCTAATTAAGATTTTTTTTTGTTGTTCATGTAGTATAAATGAAATAGACTTTAGGGAGATAAAAAATCAGAATACTGCATATAAACTATATAAATATACTCTAGAATTACTGTATTCTAGGAATATTTGAAGTGGTTTTTTTCTACTTTCATGCACTTGTTGACAAGGGTAATTTTTTTCCCCCCTGTTTATACTTTAAGCTCAATTTTAAGGCACTTGACTATTCTGCATTAGTTGCACAGTCTGTATCTACCTACTGTTTACCTCATCAATTCGGAATCACCATATAAAACCTTTTAGTTTAAATACCATACATTTTTTTTCCTGACTCAGAACAATGGCTAATCTTGTTCACAATTTTTGACTTTAAGAAATGATTTCACATAATCAATTGATTAAAAAAAATAACAATTAAAAAAAGGGAAAATATTAAAATAAATACTTTATCTCATGTGAACCAGGTAATATCATAGTTTTCACAAGCAGTTTGATTATATATACATATAATTCCATCTATTCTAAGTCCCAACGATTATGAGGATAACATGTGAAACAATTACATTTAGCATTCAGTTTTGTGATTTGTTTTGTTGTTTGGGGTTTTTTTTGTCGACCCAGCAGTCTGGCATGAGCAAAAGAATTTCTAGTAATTCCTTATTACAAAAAGGCATAATACAGAATCCCGTAGGATTCCCACAAATGGTGCCACCCAACAGTCTGAAATTAGGTCATAAGCTTTATTTGCTGACTGCATTGAGAATACAGTATTCTACTTAAAAGATCCATTGTATGCACATATACATACAATCTGCAAACATAATATTTCATGGCTTACAAAATTTATTATGCTTCATCATTATTTCTCAAAAGAAACAAAAGATTTACATTTAAAACACCGATATTGCACCTGTGCGCACACATATATCTATATATATGCACACATATAGAGACACTGAAGCTATTTCTTTGTGTTAAACACATTTGTTATATATATATATAAAGACATTTATAAAACTGAAATCCTTCTCTTTATCCTCCTTATTACATTACTCTCTTATCTTCTACTTTCTGGTAGGAGCTAAATCTAAAATTTTCTCTGTTCTTGCTTGAATCTCTTCTTTATAAGAGGCATTCCTCCTTTCTGAGTCACTGAGAAAGGAACCCTTGACTTCTGCATTGGCTTCTTGTGATAGTCTCCATCCAGTCCATTTGAAATCATTCAGTGCACATCTTAATGTGTATTTATGTAATACCTGCTTTTCTCTCACTATAACAATTTGAGTTTTCTGATTTGTGAAGGCTTTCTCTCCAGCTTTAGATCCCTATAATGCTCTCTCCAGTCTTGTCTTGGCACTTGCTTTTTCCTAATTCTGCAGGACAACTGAATAAACAAAAACCCCTGTCTTTTGCCTGCATGCAAAAGTTACCTTTCCTGAGCTTCTTAAAACATTGTTAACATTATCAGCAATCTTTTATCTCTCCTTTAGCTAGTTCAAACTATTACATACTTCAATACACTTACTACTTATGCCAGACAAGCTCTTTGAAGCTTTTTAATAGTAAACATTAGAGCTAAGAAGAAGAATACAAAGCAAATAAAATTACCTTTGCCTCCCCACCACATTAATTGTGTTCTCTAAAGCAGTTTCCATTTATACACGCCTAACGTCCTGTTTCTTTCATTCCAGGCTTGCTGTTATTCAGTCTCTGACCCCAACAAACACTGAACATGCTTTCTATTTGAGATCAAGTCTGCTAATTGTTCATTTCTGGGGGCAATCTTGTAAATTTTCTAATTTATTGTTGTTTTCTACACACTTCAGCACCGCAGCATATAAGACTACCCTTTTCTGCACAATAATTGTGCATGCAATTATTTTGTGCTTTTAAACCCATAGTTTGACAGCCATTTCTTTAGAATTTGGTCCTTTACATTTCACTACTCTTGGAACTATCTCCCAGTTGAAAAATAAGATGAACTACATCACATTAGATGCATAAACTATATAAAAAAAGGCATGTGACTCCTAGTGTTTGATTGATTTTGGCACATTATAACAGGAGCAGGGATGATTCCCCTTACACCTTTCATTTTTTCTTCTACATAGTGGTCTTGGATCCTCTTGAGGTAAAGGGAATATTCAAGGCTCCCTTCCATTGTCCTTCCAATGTATTCATAGTTGAGATGGTAGTTTCTGCTCTGTCTGCCTAGTGTCTGACTGTCTTCCTGAAATCAAGTTCCTTACTGGCTTCTGCAGCCAGCACATCCTCAGGAATGTAGGGATGACGCTCCTGTTTCCCTCTCAGAAATAAAAATTAGGACAGAAATACTACCCTGCAGATCCCTTTCTCTCTGTCTCAGATGGTAAGGGAGAGCAATAGATGAATGCAGTTCAGCAAATTTCCTTGCTTTTCTCAGCAGGGAGGCTTGCACGTGGTCAGGCATAGCAAGAAACATGATTTCCACAGGGCCTCAGGCAGCAGCCAAATTTCACAGCAGGGGATGAATCCATGGCCACTTCTGAGGCTACAGAACTGCACATAACACAGGCCTCTCATTATAGGGTTGGACAACCCTCTGGAGACTTTCTGCTGTTGCCATATTAACAAGAAATGAGTGGTTTGTGTATGTCACAGGAACGCTCTGTTAAATAATACTGCCTTGTATTATGCATAGTTGTATGTGTGCATTTCTCTTCTGATAAGGCACAGAGGAATCAAAGGGAGAACAAGGATTTACCGTATGAGGCTTCCAGCCCCATGTGCGAGGCAACACAGCTTGTGAAAGGCTCAGTGACATCACCGAGCTGGAAAATAAATGGCAGCTTGAGGTTCAGCTTATTTTTTGGCTTTATCTTACACGTTTCAGAAGTTGCTCCTACCACTTTCATGTAATTCTCTAGTAGATTTCTATCACATAGAGTCACTTTTAATAGATTTGAATTTTTTTGATCTTCAATAAACTCTACTCCACTCCTTTGAGAAAAATCTTGGTTACTTTGAAGATATTTCTCTGCTAGTCTGCACTCTGTGAAATTCTTTCTAAAACAATAAAAGCTCTAAGTTTAAATTAGTCTTCTAAAAACGACCACATAGGTAGGTAGATGATCATTCACCATGCAATATAAATCATAAAGCACAGACTGCATGACTATAGACTGCTAGACTATTTAATTTTCATACACTAAATGTGAAGTCCGAAGGCGAAATACACATATCTTGGTTCCTTAAGAACAAGCACTTTTGGAACACTAATGAGACCAAAAACAAGAAGAACACATTAGGCAATTGAAATGAAACTGTTAGTGAAAACAAGGAAAAACTGACAATAAAAATAAACATGCATTACCAAAAAAGATAAGAAGAAAACATTGAAAGGAAAAAACTGTGGTCACCACAGTTAAATGTAACAAATAAAAATGTCAGAATTATTAAAAAATAATTTCATTCTGTACTTAGGCAGAAAGCTCATGATATACATGATTATGGTAATATCTTCCTTGTCAACTTTAACAAGAGCTAATGCTTAACACAGTTCTTAAACCCATCATTTTAAAATCAGAATGTCAGATAAAGTAGAAGAGTTTTGAAAAAATTAGCTGATGACATCTCTGGATGAAAATAGCAACTTTTTTTTTCCTCTATGTGTAGAAATTGATTGGGCTGACATTTTTAGAGTCCACAGTTAAAGTAGTATCATGTCTATATGTGAAATAATCAGCTGGCCAATCCTTGTAAGTATGGGCCTGTGACCTGTCAACAGCGCCAGGTAAAACACTGAAGTTTTACAGAGATTATCAAAGATTAGAAAGAAGATAATGCAACAGGTGTTAGTCAAGATGGGTTTATAAGGAATAGATTTCATTAAAAAAAACATCAGTTTTTCATATCTGAAAAACTTTTTTCATATTTGATTGGTAAAAATTTTACTGTGAATTTAAGGGGTTTTGACTTCAGTGAGACATATAACTTGATTATGCAGAGCATCCGGTTTACTCAAACTAAGACTATATGTAATCATTTTTTACACATATTTAACAACAAGACTACTGGTTAAATAATATATCTTAGAAAGAGAAAAAGGAAGTCATTTCCATGCAGATGGTACCTAAATTTCTATTTTCCCTCTTATTTACATTTATCACTTTATAGCTCTGTACAATGAAAAGAGATGGATTCAAACATCAATACTTATATAACTAACCTAATAACTCTTGAACCATAAAAGACTCTGGAAATGAGACTGCATTTGTTTAGTCTTTTGCTTTCAATGGAATTGTTGTACTTCCTGTACTCCCAATATATAAGATCTACTGCAAGTGTAGTAATTAAAAACTGTCTAATGATCACAGCACTAACTTAATTCATTTATCTATCAGATGAAAGGCAACTGAGAGCAGATCTCAGTTCTCCAACATTTTTCTAATACTTCGTATGTCCAGAAACCTGTGACTGTTTTCTACCAACACTTCAGCAGGGAGCTCTTTTTTCAGTTTCTTGCCCTTTCAACACTTCTTTGAAGTTCAGCAAAACTTAGCTAATTTAGCACATAATGATATTTTAAGGAAAATTCTGGAAAAATATTTTTATTTTATAGTTTAAAAATTGATAGAGTTCAAAACTAGTTCTTTTTATTAACATTTGCATGTGATTAAAGAACATGGTTTTTTTTAGAAATTTAAAATGTAGACATTAATGACATTATAATATTTTATTCTTTTTTAATATTGCTCTAAGCCTGCATTGTAGCATTTTTTCCAGGATGAAGACTAGAACAAACTCTATGAATCCCTTCAGAAAAAAATAACAAGGGGAAAAAAAGAGCACTGTATGTAGAAGGAACAAAAAAAGCCCAAGAAGTCTCCAACTTTGTAAAATAACAATATTTTTACCTCAACAAAACAGGACAGAGATACATGGGGGGAGAGAAAGCAGAAAAATGAAAAGAATGAAAACCAAGGAAGGTAAAAAGAGGGGTCTTAAGCCTTTTCTTTTCTTTCTTTCTTTTTTTTTTTTAACTACTTTTTGTTCTCATCTTTAATTGCCCATAGAATTGTGACTGTATCTCCTACCATAAATATCCTGTGTCCTTCTATCAAACCATAATAAATCATTTGATAACTGTCTTTTGTTCAAACAGCCATTACAAAAACTAAACAATATTGCTAGCCATCTTAAAGTCTTCAATCTGCACAAGTGAGATGTGTGCACATGGTCCTAAACAGCTCAAATTATTGTCGGGTAATGGTATTACAATGTTTTGAAATTATATTTGGGAGGGTGCTCAACAGCAGCATTCGTCTACTAGGTTTGTTTTTTGTCCATTCTGAGTTGACAAGGCTCTGTCATCATAATCTGAAAAGTATTCCTGCACAGTACACAGACAGAAGTCTAGGTAAACATCCTCAACATTTAATCTCCTCACCATTCACGTTCTTTAAAAAAATTTGTTACAAAGTGAAAAAAACATATCCATGGCATTTAAGTATACACTTTAACAATGTTTAATTTGAAGAAAATGTAAGGTGCTAAAGACCAACCATACATACCTTTCATAAAAAAGAACATGTCTGTAGTTGATCTCTTTATTAAGACTGAAAAAAGGGAGGAAATATGCAGTTGAGATTTTGATTACTATTCAGGTTTTCATATTTCTTTTTACTTTTCTCCCTTCTAAGCAGGAGGAAACTATAGGTGCCCTTGAGTAACCTTCCCTTTTTCTCTTCATACAATTTTCACAAAAGAGTTGACCAAAATAGAATTTAACAGTCAAGGTAAGGATGTACATCAATTTATGTAACATTGTAATATTTTCCATAATATTCCCTATACAGTCCAAATGTTATTCATTTTTTGACCTCTGATACATTTTAAGCACCGATCTTCATAGAGCTGTCTACAGTGATGCCTAGATCTTTGTCCTGAGAGGCCATGTCTAATTCAGAGTCCCTCAGTTCATAAAGAATACTGTAATTCACTCACTGTAGTGTGTGCTGTTTCCCATATAAGGAAGATGAATTTCATCGGCCACTGCTGAACCTATTTTCTTTGGATGTGTCAGGTTCTTATGGTGTTCTTCATAATTCTCTTTAGTCTTCAATAATCCATATGAACTTTCACCACTAGCTACTCTTTCCTCCTTGGTGAACTACTCCTCATTTCTAAGTTTTTAGCAGCACCGGGGCAGTGTATATTCTGGAGAAAAGTAATTGTTAGCTTTCTTCCAGAATTTTCTTCCTTTTGTTATTTTCAGTAAGCTTCTGTCAGATAACATGAGGAAGCTAGAGACTTCCTTTGCATATTTATGCAATTACTCCAAAAAGATTTTTCAAATCCTCTGCAAAGTCTGAGAGATCCATGCTGAAACTTCATAGTGAAAGCTACATATTAATAGGGATTTTATTATATAGTCTACAAAAAATGGCATATATTTTAGTTCTAATCTTCTTATCCCTCATTTTTTATCTCTAAATCTCTTTGCATTGGGAATTCCACACTGCTCTGGTGCTTGAAGAACACCTTAGTATTCTGAAGACAGCACTGGAATTCAAAAGCAAGTTTTATATATTTTGTGGCTTCTCATGCTGATGTAAAACTCATCAAAGAAAGAGCATCTGTATATAAACCCTGTAGTTTTTATCATATTTTCTTAAATTGCATTTTCTGAGGTTCACTTTCTAATGACTACATATGGAGTTATTTTTTGTAATTTTTCCCTACTACTGAATGAAGTATTGACTTGACAACAGAAGAATAATTTACAAATCTTTGAATATTCAGTAATTTCTGCTGACATCAATAGAATGCAGGCAGTTAACTCTAAGATATCCTTTTGAAAAGCAATAAACTTTAGCATCGCATTGCAGGAGAAGTATGAATATGAATACATGCATATTGCATGTGCTTAATATCATATCAAATCATAGAATGAATTTAACCAGAATCATGGATGCCTTTCACAATTATTTTTAATGTTCTATGCATAAAATTAACCTGCAACAAGAAATCTCTGGCAAACTTTATAAAGCTTCCAAGATTTTTGTTAATTTTGCTTTTCAATCCATAAAATGACAACTTGTCTGAGGTTTGCTTTGCTGTGTTACTTTGTACTTGATGTAGTAACTTCTTTACAGACTAAGATTAGGAATTAAACAGGCACTGGAAATGGTCTCATAGATAATTCTTTTTATGTAATTTTGGTGATTGTGTTAATTAAAGTCACATTTAATTCTGAAGGTGTTTCCTACGTTGTTTTGCAAGCTGATGATATGATACCTAAGGCAAGTTTGCAGCAAAGTTAGATTGTCTGGTAGTCACAAGGCAAATCCTGTATCTGCATTTTTCTGCTGATGTTGTTGATTGGCATGCTCAGTAAAATCTATAAATGTGAGACATAAGGCCGCACTCATAGAATGCTCAGGGGAGCAGACAAAAAAAGTACTCTACCTGTATGCGTGCTTCAAGTGAGTAGTTAGGAAAATGATCTTATGATTCTTAATCCATTGCCACAATGGGTGTGAACTAATGACTTTTTTCGGTCATTTTACAGTTTCCTTGTTACTGCTCCTGGTTTCTATCTGTAGTGACCACATGGGCAAAGGAAAGTTTAGGAAGAGAACTACATTTATAATAGAAAACCTGTTTTATACATTCAAATTGAAGTACAAATAGCATAGTCATACGATCAGCACAGTACTATTCTCACAGATGGAGATTTGTTTAGGTTGTCAAGAGGCAATGTAAGTGCATAAAAGCTTTTCTATTAGATTAGAATACCAAATCTAGATTGTCAAAATAACTGTACACTCCTATTTTTAAATTAATGTATTGTCACTTGAAATAGGAGTCATTCACTGATCCCGTGGTGTTCAGTTCTGCAATGAATGAAACCAGAGAGGGGAAAAGAGAAGCTAAGAAGGGCTGAATACAAATAGCTCTGGCTTCTGCAGCTAAAATGACTGGGCAAGAGTACTGGGGAAGAGACACAGATCTTTTATAATGAAAGGATCTCAACCTCTCTGCTTTTGAAGAAAGACCACCTTTGACTGTTATTCTGCAAGTGACTACGTCAACTCCGAAAAGAGTTTCAAAAGCATGAGAAAGATTTCTCTTGAAGTGTAGCATCACCATTACAGTTGTTTCAAGCCACTTTAAAGCTATCCGTATATGTGAAATGGTAATTTCTCTATAGGTTTGAGAAATAGCAAAGTTAATCAGATTACTATAACATGAGTAAATTTTTATATTCATGTGAATCTGCCATATCTACATAGATTATAATGTGCAAAATTACATTAGGAACCCCAAGTCTGAAAATGAGAATTCACGATACACTCCTGATGGAAGCTTAACTTTGGGCAGTTTATATCGTAGGCCAAATCATTTCTATTCTGGAGTTTCTGTAATTGATAACAGTAGTTCTAAGCAGGTGTGAATTTAATATCTCTATGTTAAATTAGCAAGGCACCTTTTGCATATGCTTTACTGACTTTTTTATTAGTATATATCTATGCATAATTTCAAAAATACATTAAAGCATTACTGTGTGTTTTCATCTTAAATATTAAAATCAGTGCTACATGCTTTGTATTAAGGTTTTGAGAGATAATCCATTGTTCTTGTATAAATGTGTTGTTATTAACTATCAATAACTTCCAATTAAAATACGCAGGAAATTACTAATACGGAGACTTTCTTACATCAACTCAGTAAAATTTACGGTGAAAGTGAAAAATAAACAAATCAATATACAGCTGTGAATAAGTGACATGAAAACTCAACTAATCTTCAGGTTCGGAAGGAACTCAATAGTGTTTGGATAGCTCTACTACCCAGATGCATCCAGATGGATGACAAGTAGCTTATTATAGCCAGATAATGGCCATACCCTACATATTATCTGAAATAGTTAGACCACATTTGATGTCTTTAGGAAAGGTACTTCAGCTACATGAATGAACCAACATTGTTTAGTCAAATGGGAATGTGTTCAGCAGCCAGGAAGCAATGAGAGAGGACGAAGTGTTCACTATTGGATTAGAATACCTAGAGAATGTCAAAATGGCTTTCTTTCCTGACTGTATATGTCTGTTCTTACTGTGTGATTCACTCAGTAACTTCCTGCTATCCAACACCATAAAAAAGTGCTAAGCTAAGAAGGGCTGAAATTAGAAGAATTTTTCTTTTGAATTTAGTGTGGATTGAGCCTTTCAGAAGAGAATTGCAACTCCGACTTCCTGTCCACACAAAACACATAAATGTCCTCTTCCTGCCAGTTAGATGAGTATTTGAATGCTTATATTGCCATGCTATATTTTAATGTACTTTACCATGTTTAATGTCAAAAAGGTTTTCATAAAGTAGCTCTTTCAAACATAAAAATATTTTTGTCTCTACTGGACTTGTAGATGAACTGAGTATCAATATATGTTATGTATTAATCAGTATGCAAAGATATACAAGAGGCTACATTACTTCATGGATTTTCTTAGAGGGTTTTCACTGGGTATTAGTAGAAAAATTGCAGTTCTGGAAGAATGACTGTTACAAGGGACAAGAATCTGTACATTCTGAAACTACTCTGCTCCCTCCCTTTTGGCTTTTAATTGTATTTAAAAATGAAAACAAAAATAATACATACCACTGTTTAACAGACAAAAAACTACATGAGAGAGAACCTGTATGTTTCTGAAAGAAGGAAGACAGGAAATCTAAAACATAAAGCAGGTACAGAGGACTTCAAAGGGAAATTGAAGAAGTAAAAAAAGACAATAAGAGAAGAGATACAGATAGCTAAAGAGGAGAAGGCAAATTATTAATCCAAGATGCTTTAATAAATAAACTGCAGTTTTTAGTGTATGAAGTTATGGGAATTTTCAAGCAAGACTACAGATTGTGTCTTTTTAATTAGAAATACATTTTTTACGAGCTGGTGGTGGTGATGCAGACTTGAATTTGATAACATTCTCTCAATTATCTTTGCTTTCTGAAAAGAAAAAAAAAAATAAAACACCACATATAAAATAAGGAATTTTAAATTACCTGTACTGATCAGAGTACTCTATGTTTCAGGGAAAGAATTCTTTTTGGTTGGATACAGGTAGCATTACACAGAGATTAAAGATTTAAGTTAATCACTGGTTGTTGATATTCCATTATTAATAGTAGCACAAGATTCTATTACAGTAATAGAAATATCAAAAAATCCTTTGTGATATTGTGGTGTTTAGAAAGTTAAGTAAAACACCAGTGCAGTACTCATTTATGTACACAAGCATACACAAATACTTAAAAAAAGGATTACAAACTAGCATTATTATATGCTTGCCTGTGTGTACACGTTGCACTAGGTGTGTATAAGAGCATAAACAAGAGGCTAACATCCAGTTTCAAGAAAAAATGTTATATCTGTGTGAAAAGTCTAAAGGATAATTACATTAAATAAATAAATAACTTGGCATATTTACCAGTTTGCATATAGATAAAAGCCAAGGTTTAGTCAAAAATAAAAATGGATTTTTACCTACTAGCTCTGCTTGGCACAATTAGATATTAAACAGGTCATTCTAACACTTAAAAACTGACTAGCTGCAGGTCAGAAGACATAAAAATCATGAAGTCATTCTATGCTGCTTATAGCCTGTTGAAAGCTCAGACAGAATGAATAGGAATGTTTTCAGACTTTACAAATAATTAAAAGGGCTCCCTTTATTTCTCCTCTCTCACTTCCTTCCAGTGAGAAGGCAACTGTCTATATTAAGGTCCAAATTATTGATACTAAAAAGCATTAATATATTTATTTTCATATGACCACAATTGTACAAATCTCAATGAAATGTAGAGAACTGAAACCTATCTTGGTTATGTAATTTATTCTCTCTGTTTACTCAACATATTGGACAATGGTGTCATGGCATGCTAAACAAACACAATACATTCTCACTCATTTTATTCCAGACTGACTGCTGTCATGTTCTGAAGAACACTCAAAGACTGAGCTTGAGAGCAGTAGTTAAAAACAGCAACTGGCTGTCAGTGGTGTAGTTTGTCATTGTTCCACAGACAAAAGGCACACTGTCACAATAAACAGCATTTATTCATTTCAGATTTGTGGCTTAGGGCTGAGGAAGGGGAGGTGTCCTTTGTAGTAATTGTAAAACACATAAATAATAATAGTAGTCTGCAAATCATATATCAAAGAAAACAGTGGGAGTTGGCAGTGATGGAGGCAAGAAAATGGATGCTTCCAGCACAACATAATTTACAGCTCTTTTTTAAAAAATACATTTTTTCTTTCATAACAGCAAAATTGAATGTTTTGTATTAACTGCTTGTGTTGCGGGTAAGCAAGACAGAACATCTAAATCATGGCTTTAATGACTTATTTTAAACACACTGCTGAGTAGCTTTCTAAACATGATTAGTCTCTACTCAACTGCTGTCAATTTTATTAATTTAATATTACTAATAAAAAAAAATTCATATTCATATTAGCATCACCTCCACTGGCTTTTTTGCTTAAAAGTGTTTAAAGAAATTATACTGCTCTGTGAAAATTCTCTGAATGGGTATCTGAACAGAAAAGGCTTCTTTTACTCAATGTTTGAATCTGTTTTTCCAGGATGACTCTCAAATGCGTAATAATAAATTTTTTTAGTAATTTCATGGACAGAAATTATAAAGCAAACAAATTAATCTTCCTGAGGTTGGTGTTAATATATTTTTTTTAATTTTAGTGCAGTTTTTGAGGCAGCCATTATCATCCTTCTGTCTTGTAAGCTGTCCTGATTTACAAGGCTGAAGTCCTAGCTCAGCGACACATATTAACCAGACTATGACATCCCCCAGCCAACCCTTTGAGGATGTGCAAAAACCTGGGAAGAGAAGTCAGGAAAAAGACACCAGCAGCTGAAAAGGTGTTCCAAAAGGAAACTTCTAATTTACTATTGCTTGGTGAAAGTCCTGCTTCATCACATAACTGCCCCCGATGCTGTCCAGAACACTGATAATATTTATTAGACAGCAATCTCTTTTTACATACCCAGAAAAGACAGATGGATACGAATTTTAATCTGGCCAACCACACAATGTTCACCAGATGGAAACAATGCTTCCTATACAGTTTCTCCGGCATTTTTGCCTACAGATCCTTCCCTCCCAGCACGTCTCATATCCTATCAGGACCAAGGACATTAAAGGGCTAAGGAAAGGTATGACAGAGAAACTGAATTCGTATTTCACCATGGATCTCCCCTGTGAAAAATCTTATATAATTTGCCAGAGAGTGAATAGAGTGAAAAAGATGCCTTGTATTGTAAGAGTGGAGTGTCATATCACTATTTCAACCAGTAAATATTATCACAGCTGTTACTGCTTTGGGTATAATGTAGAGGCTGCCAGAAGCAACATGCCTGGCAGTGCAAGGGTAGCTTACTGAATAATGGGTGAACATGACCAGATCTAAGATAAGCTTAGGTGATTCTTGCCTTAATAAGACAGGATTTTTCTTAATTGATCTTAAAATTGAGAAAGGGGATGTTAATACATGTGAAAATGGGACAATTCATGTAAAGCTTTACTCATTCAATATTTATAGCTAGAATAAAAAAAAAGAGTGCTGAAGAATAAATATTGAAAAACTAATTGCTAACCACCTTTTCAGAAAAGATTAGTAAAATTAGAAAAATACATGTTCTAAGATTAAAATAAATGCAAGACTTGAGATTAATTTTAAATAAATAAATATGAAAGGAGGGGTTTAGTCCTTCTAGTTTACTCCTTCTTTAGTCCGTCCACATTTTCAGTGCTGTAACCTTTAATTAAAGTGAGATAATCTCATCCAGTCTTATTGCTAACAGCAACAAACAGTAACTTGAAAATTTAAAGCCAGAATTTATTCAGAATTACTTAATGTGAGAGCAGTAAGAAATCTAAGCATAATGCTTCTTTAGTTAGAAAAGATGTACCTACCTTGAAATAACAAAAAAATTGTCATCTATATGGACTTGCTATATTGACTTTTTAGAGATTTTCTAGAACTTTTTCCAACCCCCTTCTACACATTTTTATAGAATTAAATACATACATATGCAGGCATACAGTACCACTTTTCTGGGTTTGGAGTACTGTCTAATTTCAGCTGAAAATGAGAAAACAAAATATTCACAGTATGCCTCTTTTATGCAGGCTACTAAGATCCCTAGTTTCCTTTTCTTGTAAAATCTGCCTCTCCTGCTGTGGAAAAAAAGCCTGGAATGCTATACTTGAAAAGACGGAATTTTGGGGTGCATTTTCTTGATTACCTTTTGCTCTACAAGAAATCTTAAAAATTCAAAGTTTATTCTTCTATAGTCTTCATAAAGTCAGCCCCTTTTACTAAGGAATGAAAGGCTCATATATTTGAATATATGATTTCATCCTGGATGCAGTCAGGCACATCATGTATGTAGTTATTCAGAGTGACAAACACATGCAATCATTAAAGAGAGATGATAAACCTTCATTCTAATTATATTAGTACACCATTTCTCTCAAATGAAGGCAGATTTCCCGTAACAGGGACAGCCAAGCACAAATGTAAATGGATCAATGGTGTCACTCATAAACTATGATCAGGGCCAGCATGCGACAGTGGACAATCACTCATGCAATAACACAATCACTCTGCAGCTAATGCATGTCACTACTGATTCGCAGGGAAATTTTTGAAACCAGAATTTGCATGGTCTATTTGAAACTTCCCTGAGATGAATACCTAGCATTTGGCTTTCTAGTGGGAGTTGTGACAGTAGCACTGCTCACAGCAAACTGCCACTGTCGTTTGTTCTGCTTCAGTGCTGTTTGACTGTCACTGCCTGTCATGTAGGAAGAAAGCACCACATCTAACCCCCTGTGACAAGGTTTAATCACTCCTATTACTCCTATTGGCTGTTCAAGCCACCTTCGGGTGTGCAGCATACAGCTATAGATCTAAAAAAATCCTCGCTTTATAAATGGAAAGGGTAAAATCTGCTTTTTAGTCGATCAATCTTTTAACACACCATTGAAAGGAACTAGAAAGACTAGATAAATAATAGTAATGCAATGCTTGATATAATTTTTCAATTTTCACATCTTTTGCATCATTAGGAATACTAAATTATTTCATTTTCTTCAAGATTACTTTTTTAATAGCTTCCAGGTATTCAAATTCTGAATTTACTGTTATTTCTTCCTGGCAATCATTGTTACAATGTAGACACATATGCAAAAGAGTCACAATTGGTATCCATTTGTTACGACTAAATTGACAAAGTTAAATACTGTATTACAAGCTATACCTGTCCATATATAATGCTGGGTCAAAGGGCAAAAGAAGTAATGCTTAGAGTAAGCCTTGTACAAAGAAAATGCTAAACTTAAGCCTTCCTTGTACAAATCAGCATGACTTAATTAAAACTTCATATATGGCTGATCTATTTAATGAAACTGTTTCTGTTGCTGTTCCATATGGAAAACTGTATTTTCATGCTAGTTCTAAGAATGCCTTTTTGGACACTACAGTCCATGTTGTACTTAAATCCTGAAGGACACATGGGTCAACTCCTCTGGCCTTTTTGCTGACAGTGAGTTACACATCCTTCTCAAGAAGCCCAGGTAACATAGACAAATCACATTTTGCACATCAACAAATCTGTTTGCTTGAGCTGCTCTTATTAAATCCAAGGTCTATTCACTGGGACAAAAGAAAATTATTTCAACATGAAAACATATTAACCTACTGTGAGTTTAGTTTTGGCAAGGTAATCTAGTATTATTAACTTCTAATTACTCCAGCAGGCTAATCTTAGGCCTGATAAACAAAGATAATGTGAGTCCTTACAATGAGAGACACTTAGGCTTGTGAGCATCATTAACACTGGCTTTATTTGAATTGATGTGTATTAGTAAATATCACATTTATTTTGTAGACACTGGGCAGGAAAAAAGTATAACCTGACAGAGCAGATAACTTTGTGAATCAACAATCTGGCACAAGGATTTATACCTTTATATCCCTGCTTCAGCCTAGTTCTGAAGATCTATGAGCAAACGCGCATCGTCCAGAACTCTATATGACACTAACTGGCCTCTCACACAGGGCTCAGAGCCTAATAAGTAATCGTGCTTCTTTCATCATGTACTGTAAAGGTTCCTAGAAATTAGGGATGAAATTTTTAAAAAGCTGAACATAAAAAACACTCACAAGTAGGACTGCTAGCACTCCTTTTTATTGTAATTAAAATTAACTACTTAATTTTCTTTTCTAACTAGTAATTTCAGGTGAAATAAAACAATCTTGGGCCAGAGCATTTTTAAACCTTGCAAAAAACATGAGAATGTGTAAATGTGTGGAAAGTACATTATGTAAGGGTTTTAATTTTTAATGAAAACTTCATCTAGCAGGAAGGTAGATTATTTTTACATTTTAAGATATAAACACACTTATCTGTGTTTCTTCTGGCCAGCTTAGTGGAAAAACAAAACAAAAAACAAACGAACCAAGTTGCCAGTGAAGTTTCAGTGTTCCCTCTAGATTATCTTCCTGAAGAACCAAATGTAAAAGACCTTTCTTTTTTTTTTTTTTCTGTGTAAAATGAGTTTATATATAGTGTTTACAGCAGCTTTTGTCACTCACTTATGTACAATTCCAACCAACATTCTCATTTTCCCAGTCTGATACTGTCAGATTAACATTACCAGGAATGCTACAGATTTTCTGTTAATAAAGACAAAAAGTAATTCTTGATTTCTTTCTCTCAAACATTTTTGAATTATCATCTAGAAATAGCCAATTATAGCACCTAACCAGCTGTGTACAGATAGATAGGTTGCTGCAGCTAACCCATCATCAGAAAACTCTGCATGCCAGTCCTTATTGATGGTGGGTTGCAATGCCAGTTCATCAGCTACAGGTTTACACTACACACATTCTCTTTCATACCTTCTGTCCACTAATTTGTTTTCTTTCCCCAGTTTTGCTTATCAATTCTGAATGACAATAAAGGACAGATCAACACCACACTGTACTTTTTTTCTCTATACTACTTTCATCCTGAAAGTAAGTTCATGACATTTGAATCCTGGACCATCTATGTGAGAAATCTGGTTTCTTGAGTTGTCCAGTCACGTAGAACATTTTCAATAATTTTCATAAATTGAAAGAGAAGAATGTTCTTGGTACTTTTTCTCCCACAAGGTGTGGCATTAACAAATAAATAATAATCCTAAATTTCTAGATCCACTTTTTCCTTTTTAAATAAACCTGCACAATATTCTAGGCAATGATATTGATATGAATCTTTGGATATGAATCATAATAGCAGATTTTCACATCAGGTATTTGATTCCATCTCTGAACTCTGAAGCCTCTGCAGAGTGAATGGCAGCGGGAAATGGCTTTCAAACTCTTCCTAACAGATGGAATAAAATCTGCCAGGTTATTAAATTACCACACAACTATTTTTAGTTTCCATTTCTAAATCCTTTTTCTTCTTTTGTCATATAATATGTCATTACTAATCAAATCTCAAAAGCATTACTATTTTGAAAAAAAAGAAGCTTGAACTGGCAGTTTATTATTCTTTGCCCTGAACATTTTTTTTTGCCATTTTATTTTTCTACTAAAGCTAAGCAGTATTTATACAGACTTGTGTACTACAAAAACGGAGAAAGTAAGTCAAAACATCAGTTTATGGGACTTAGATGCTTTAAAATTGTTTTAGCAATAAATAATCACTGTGAATCCTTATCTAGACTTATCAGTCTAAGATTAAAGAAAACTGTTTACTGACAGTAAAACAAGTAGAAATGGTCTCCTGATAAAAACAAGTAGAAATGGTCTCCTGATAAAAACAAGTAGAAATGGTCTCCTGATAAAAATGAAACAAAAAGCAAATACTTCAACTGGCTGCGGTAAATCATAACAAAAGTGAAACAAACTTTATTTTTGATGAATTGTACTTAGGAAGAAGAGGCAGCTACTCAACTGTTGAGAAAATTAAACCAATTGTTTCCTCCTGTGAACTCTGTCACAGTGACAGATTTTCTTAAGTGTATAAAGAATCCTTCAAAGGCAAATTTGCTTGTAATTCAAGTGTTGTGGGGGGAAAAAAAATGTCTCTTTGTTCAGGTACTGACCTAAACACTAACTTCTTACATGAAGTCTATTATTACTGCTAAAACTACACTACAGTACCGAAGCGATGATATAAAAAAAAAAGGAGCAATAAACATGGTTTGCTAGCATTACCATAGCAAATATTGCAACAATGAAAAGAAGTATATTAATTGTGATGTGATTAAGTCAACTGGCAAATTATGGCTTTACTTAACGACAACAAACTTCAACCAAGCAGGAGTCAAACAGCAAACTTGCAAACAGTTCCCATAGCTGATTTTCAGTAGTGCACCAGCTAACAGTCAGCCTC
>JAWWMO010000138.1:39670283-39694660 GCA_035047845.1 Dendrocincla fuliginosa | reverse complement strand
GATACACCTGTATGTGATAACTTGGGTTTCAGCATTTTGCTGCCTCCTTTTGCTAGACAATTACCCTTTTAATTTGTTCACCACACCACATGGCTTGGTGGTGTCAGCAAACTTGCTAAGGGTGCACTCAGTCCTGATGCCCATGTCACCTGTGTTAAACAACACTTGTTCCAATAGCAGCTCCTGAGGAACACCACTCGCCACTGGTCTTCACTTGAACATAGAGCTGTTGGCTACAACTCTTCAACTGTGATCATCTAACCAATTTTTTTTATCCACTGAGTGGTCCGTCTATCAAATCCATGTGTCTCCAGTTTACCAACAAGGGTGTCATGGGTCAGCATCAAATGCTTTGCACAAGTCCAGGTAGATGACATCAGTTGCTCTTCCCTTATCTACTTATGTTGTAATAGAAGGCCAAAGTTTTCAGGCATGATTTGCCCTTAATGAAGTCACTTTGTCTGTCCCTAATCACCTCCTCAATTTTTCCTGTCCCTTAGTCTCCAGAAGGATCTGGTCCATGACCTTGCTGGCCACAGAGATGACACTGATTGGCTGATAGTACCTTATGTCTTTCCTCTTTTTAAAAATAGGAGCTACGTTTCCCCTTTTCCGGTCTGTTGGAATTTCACCAGACTGCCATGACTTCTCAAATATGATGGATAGTGCCACTTCCTCTACCAGTTCCCTCATGACCAGTGGATGCATCTTGTCAGGTCTCAGGAATTTGTGTATCTTCAGATTCCTTAGATGGTCTTGAATCTGATCTCTTAAGATTCTTCAAAAAAACTCCACTTCATGGGTCACTGCAGCCAAGGCTGCCCTTCAGCTTCACATTCCCCACCAGCCCTGTCTTGTTGGTTAGGAAAAGGTGCAGCATAGCACTGCTTCTTTTTGTTCTTTTTTTCTAACACTTAGAGAAGGAAGTTACGACCAATACATTCCAGTAATCTCCTGGATTGCTAGTGCCCTGTAACACTGTCCCTTCAACAGATATCAGGGATATTAAGTCCCAAAAGAGGGTCTTCCTGGTCAGGTGGGCTATAGCAGACCCTTGCTGTAACGTTCCTGCCTTCCCTTTAATCCTGATGCATAAGGTCTTGGTTGACTCCCCATCCATTGCCAGGCAGAGCTTCAGCACTCCAGCTGGTCCTTGACAGAGGGGGCAGCTTCGCAATCTTTGTCTCCCCTGCTTGTCCTTCCATTCTAACACTCCAGTCATAGAAGGTATCCCACCACATATCAGTGATGCCAATAAGGTCACATCCCCACAGGCCTGAACATGGCTAACTCCTCTTTTTACCCATGCACTTGCATAGCGACATTTAAGTTGTGACCCCAAGAAAGCCAAATGGCCAAAAGGCTGGAGTGGATGGAATTCCTGCTGCTCTTCAGGTGCACTCCTGTGACACCTCTGCATGGTAAGCATATCTACTACTGGCACTGGCATCAAACTGGTAGGAGTGGGATGGATCAAGGTTCCTCTTCCCTGGCAAGTTTCATTTATAGTCTTCATCAGCTTGGCAAACCTATGAATGAAGATGATCTCTTTCTCTGACAGATGGGCTCCATCAGCACCTAGTAAACCAGGTTTCTCACAGTGAGTCCCATGGTGTAAGTAGACTGATCTCCGGCTGTGGCAGCAGTACTGTAACCATTTCTTGATTCACCAGATTCAACTGGCCTTTGCAAACCCTTTTCCTTTGACCAGCAGGATTGATGAAAAAAATCAATCTGTGCTCCAGACTACGTTACTGCTGCTTCCAGAACTCCGAATTCTTCTTTATGCTCCTCAGACTGCTCCTGGCTGGATCACTGGCACCCATGTGAAAAAAGAGCAGTGGATAACAGGCTGTATGAGACTTGGCAGCCCCCCAGTGACACCCCTGATGTGAGCCCTCAGTAAGTGGCACACCTTTATAGGGAGCACTTCAGGTTGCTAAATAGGTGCCTCCACAGCTCTCAGAAGAGTCGTTCACTATTTACTACCTGTCACCTTTTCTTAATTGCACCAGTTGTTATACAGGAAGTGGGTTGGATTACTCAGCCCCAGCAACTCTCCTGATATGGCAGGTCTTTCCTCTTCAGTCTATGGAGTGGTGAAGGAGTTCTATAAGGGCACATCAGGCTTCAGGGAAGTCTTCCTCCTGCGGAGCCTTGCCATTTCGAACTTCCATTCTTATGCATTATTGGGCCCCTCTCCACTGTGTGTGCTGTTGGGGGAACTTTTCAGCTGTTTGGCTGCAGGGTCTGGGTTTGCTGCCGAATGCACATGGAACCAGCTATTTAACTCCTTCTCAGCTTCCCTGATGTTATGCAGCCTTATCACCTCCTGCAGCACAGTCACCCACATGTTCCACTGACCTGGGCAAGAGAACATTTTCTGTGCTTGTGATGTGTTTCTTCAGGGAATGGATAACACATCTTTATAGGGAAATACTCTTTGTAACAAAACCTTACAGAACTGTGTCATTGAGACAAAATCAAAATTTACAGTTGGGCTCAACAGGTTCACCCTTTCAAAAAAGGGAACAGTGTCCTAGTATTAAGACTAAGTACAGTAAAATAAAAGAAGAAATGGTGGCATGTTCTATCTGAAGAAACACTTGCAAAGCTTGTAAAAAGGACGAATAAGGTACTGATTGACATGAAACTGGAGCAAGAATTTGAGAGCAGGGCTACTGTCTAAAGTTAGGTCAACTGCTGTATGCAATCCTGCAAAAGTGTTGGTAAGGTCTGTTGCTTGAAATAGAAACTTGCAAGACAGACTGAGGAAGAGACCACAGGTGCAGCTTGCCCCTGTACTGTCATAACAATAAATAAGGTTATCTATCACGATCGAGCCATCTGGAGAAGTCATTTATACTGTCCCGAATAGTTGTTACATATTTATTTAAGGTTACAAGGAGTTATTAAAATAGCAATGATTTGGTAAGCAGTTTGTGTCATATAATTAAAAGCAGTAACATTGTAAATATGCAAGAAAAAATGTAGGAAGAATTTTGAGGGCATTTTGGTGTTATTATAAGCAACAATATACAACTTTCAAAAGGAAAAACAGATGACAGTTCAAAATGCTTGATACTGGACCCGTCTAGTACTGAAAGCAGTGATACAGCCAGCAGTATCTGGGTATTTATTCCTTTTATGAGCAGATATTTAAAACAGAGGCCAGTTCCATCATCAGATATCAACAGGTTATATTGTAAAAAAAAAAAAAAAAAAAAAATCTACATTGCAAGTAGCAAATTCGCAAAAAAAACAAACCAAACCCCCCAAAAAATCCCAACCCCAAACCCCCGCATCTATCCTTTTTTCTTGCTAGAAAGGTATACACTCAATCTTTGCAATTAAGGGTATATAAGGGAATCCAGCTGACCATGGGATAATGTGGGGGACAAGAAACTAAATTGTAACTAAAAGAACAGGATCTGGATTGAGCTGTAGTCTCACCCTACCCTCCCTCCACTGCTGTACACCATGAAAGATATGTTAAAGGACTTTTTTTTTTTTTCCCCCAGAAATCTGAGTAATCATTACACTTACTTTCCTACAGCTACCTCTTTTTTCATATAGTGCTCTCTAGGCATGTTCCTTAAATTTCATAATGGGAAAATAAATGACAGGTATAATTTTTTTTCCAAGAAGCAGACAGACAGAATGAAAAGCATTATGATACACTGATAGTCTACACTGTGTGCAAGTGAAACCAGCACAGAAATTAATTCTAGTTCCTCTGTTTTCTCCCTTATGACCACTCTACTGACAACCTTAAAATCCCCTCAACTTTACACATATAGAATATGAGTGACTACAATGCATTTAAGGCTGTGAGAAAAATCTGCCTGTTATCTGTTCTCCACATTAAGTTCGCCTCACTGCAAAAAGCTCCTGTACCAGCATTTCTGCCTATAATCACAAAGTTGCTGCAGCATCAACTATAAACGGAAAAAAAAGTAGCTCTTTCTATAGTTATCTGTCCTTTCCTCAATAAACTTAGCACATTGAATGCATTTCTCTGTAACACCATCTTTTTGTGGGCTGCAACATATGGGGCTTAATAACATAGCATCAGATGGCAGTTTTTTGCCTAGCTTTTCCTGTTCTGATTCACAAAATAAAGGTGTCTTTTCTGCCTACCTTCAGCGGCTCTCACAGTCCAAAACAGCACCTTGTCAGAGATAATTTTCTAACAGATGAGCAAATCTTCAAAACAAACATGGTATCTTCAAGTACAAACACATCTTACACCCCTAGATTTAAGCATAGAGTTTAACACAGCCTAACTTACTAAAGACGTTAGACCCAAAAGGTTTCCTGGTTTTATAATTAGGAGGAAGATTAAGCCAGGCCACCACAGCTTTTCTGTGCTACTATTTAGCACCCTTAAATAATTTCACCAGCTGTTGGGGCATTGCCTAAACAGCAGTAAGCCAGAGAAGAGTTATAAATTAGCACTTCCCTGCTTGTGTTGGCTGGCTGGTACGTTAAACAGCTGAAATTAAAGTCGTCATTAAAGTTGCTTTTCTTCATCAGGAAATGCAAGTCAGGACAGGGTCTGACTTTAGAGTCTTGAGACACAGGAAAAAGGAAACAACAACAACAACACCACGAGGCTTTGCAGTAGGGCCATTTACTGCAGTGTAATGATCTTTCTCTGTATCATTGGGATCTTGGGGAAGTTGAGAGCACTTTTTTTCCTATGCTTACCAGCTGATTTACTTTGACAAAAGAATGAACCTGCACCAAGGAGATTTCTTTCTAAATTACAGACTGTAATTAAGGGTTCCACTTCTCTCTGCATCTTTAGGAGCATATAGCCATCTTCCTCACATCTTCTGTCTGGAAATTCCACCTTTCTTCTCTCTCTTTTTGGGCACAAGTGTAATGATACAGGTACTGTAGTACTGTGCTTGTATAAGGCTCTAATGATTTAGTATTGCAGTATTAACATATAACTGTAATGGGTGTTATGAAATCTTGTTCATTTGGGAAAAAATAAATTGTGTCTTGTTTATAACTGCTGAGAGAATTAAAAAAAAACAGACAAGCCTTTACTAATTCCTGTGGATTTTTGAGCAACTTGATACATCGTTAAGAAGGACTAGCTCATTACAAGATCGGAATTACAGTTTGTGGAGTGAGAGCTATAAACAGAGAAATTATTAAAGGTAATAAATCAATTTTCAAAACTGAGAAAAGAATGCCATTTAAAAAAAAATGAATCCAGAATTCTGAAGTAGTTTCTGCTTCTTTTATCCATTTTTACCTGACTATTGAACCTGAAGAAAAACTATTTATTTTAATAATGTGTCTAGTTGTACACACCATTTTTACTGGCAGCATTTATAATTAGTCTAGAAAACATTGATTACATCCCCCTTGATTTTTAAAAATACCTTAACTGAGATACTTTACTAGAATTAAGTTTGATTGAGGGTTTTTTCCTCCCCTAATCTGCCTAAACTGATTACCTCAGGAACTTGAAACCATTGGCACACACCCTTCCAGCAGTACTGTGTCCTCTAGTCACAGAAGTATCCTTCAGTGAAACACACCATAGTCCCAGCAATGCCGAAAGCTGAAACATTTGAGTAAGTTTACTACTATCATCTACTGGTGCACATTAATGCCACAATGTTTGGCAGCAGTATTTTGTTGGAAAACTAGTAGCAAATATTTTAAAATTTTATTTATATTTTAAAAAAAGATTTTAAAATTTGTTCTTAAAATTACTTAAGTAACAAGGCCATTGGAATTGTCCTTTTACCTAAGCAATGATCTGCAAAGTATCTTCTTCTCATCATTAGAGTCAAATTTCTAAACTTCCTTACCTGAAAATCAAAATAACCCTAACAGGGTCTGTCTAAAGCAGCGTCCTTGTACACCAGAAGAGTAATACAACATTCAGCCTTCTATTAACACCAGTTAAAGTTGAAAAAAAAAAGAATGAACTAAAGAAACTTTATCTTTGATTGCTTGTACCCTGTGGCTTGTACCCTGTGTGCATGACACTGCTTCCACTCAAAGTATGTAACTAAGGAGAGTGATACCCATATTAAACTTTCTATTGGTAATTCTAACAGGCTGGCTCGATTTCTCTTTAAAAATATCAATTCATATATTTGTTATTACACTTCTCTTATTCAACCATTGTCTAAGTCAACAGAGCAATCTTCATGAAGACAGCTTGTATTTATCACACTTCATATACTTAAATTGTATGTCACTCCATTAAGTAAAGTCCAAGGAAATTCTTGATAGATTCTGAAATTAACCATATGGTTAGCTAGCAAGTCAGCAGAAATTAAATTCATTACCAAACTCAATCTTGTGTAATTATTATTAAATGCTATTGTTCTACTTGTTTTCTGGAATCTTTGCTTTGGTTAAAATGACAGTTGTTATTTAGTTGTAATATAACCAAAGCACACTAATGTGTGAAAAAGGGCACAAATCTCAAAATAGTTCAGAGAAATTGTTTTCTGACAGCTAGACTGGAATAAAACATGACTATGACATTAGGTTATTCTGTATCTTTTATTGAAACTTTAAGAACTGAAACCAAGCTATTTCTTACATGCTGTCCCTTTCTACCAGAATAAGGATAAGGGCAGGGAAAAAAAAGATACCTAAGATTTTTCACAACAACATCTAACCACTTTCAGTCACTTTTCTCTCTTGTAGGAACAAGAGAAGCTCAAGCCAAACTAAAATAAAATGCAAGTATTACTGCAGTTGTAAAAGTAAACTCTGTGAAATGAGATTTTTCTTTCTTGGGTATCTGCATTTTGATATAGTTCATATTTGCATGATCTTATACTGTTTTTCCAAAGTTCTTCTGCCTCACTGAGCAAGGAATGTGCTGTGGGCATGAATATGGGATCATTGAGTGAAAGGTGCTGTCAGTCAGTAGACTCTTCTCAAAATTCCAGCAGAATTTGCAAAACATGTAATAAGGAAAGCAGATGTTATCAGAAGGACTTTTCTATTTATTAAAATTTTGCTGTGTAGAAATGTTAGGTGTGTAGATCCTATTATAGACTTCCTAGAGGGTGTTGCTCATCCCTTAAAATGCATTTCTCAGAGCTGATACCAAGTGGTGCACTCCCTGTTTTAAGGTCCATGGAGCTGGATGGAAAACTTGTTGTCTATTTAAAGAATGATGAAGATTCACAACTTCAAAGATTACCATGGCTGTGATAGCAAGCTGTGTCATGAACATAGAAAGACTTATATGATCCTTATTTTCCCCCAAATACAGCTCAGCAACTTAATTATTGTATGTACAACAGTGGATTCTTTTACTTTAGTCCCTATGCTTGTTTGAACTGAGGATTTTAGGCCTTGCCTTGAAACAGTAAAAATTCCTGGACTTCTGACTCTTGCTGAAGTTTTTAATTCCAAGCTAGAAGCTCAAGATTCTCAAATGAATATTTTTATCTGTGAGGTAGTTAAAAGCATTAACTTTTCACTAGCTTGCATATGGATAGCTGGGCACAGATCTGCAGACAGAGACAAGTATATGTACTGCCAGCACAAGAGGATGAGGTAGATACTGAAATGTCATGGTTTTATGGGACCAGTTTCCTGTGCAATGCCATCAGAATCACAGTAGTGATTCATGGCACATTCATAAAATTGTAGTGGACTTGAAAACTTTTAAGCTTTGCAGTTTCTGGAATAAGTTTGAATAATCTATAGTAGGATTCCTTGTGAATCCTTCTTTTTGCTTCCTGAGTCTTTGACCCAGGCCCATCCATCTATTCCTGCTCCTATGAAAATTATAGATGATAATCTCCTGTGCCACAGGTGAGGTTTGAAAATAAATTAATAGGATCCTGATGAAAACACTTTACATAGTCCTCCTACAGGTTCCAGCTCTCTAATTAAAGCTACACAAGAAGAAAGAGTAATCCCTGACCTTTTCTTTGTTCTGAGAAGCTGCACATGAGCAAATAAAAAAACCTAGAAAATTTTATTTTTGAAATTTCAATACTTTTTTTGTATCTTTCAGAATGGGTGCTTTATTCATCAAACACGTACAGATTTCTACTCACTAGTCAGCGTAGTTCAAACCCATTACATATCAGATCCCACTTGAGCTGATACACGCTTATTTAGTCATACAGCATCTGAATGGCATCACTGAAGAAAGCTGGATATCATGCAGATTTGAGTGTTATTTCATGGTCAAGATGCTGATATGCTATTTTTAAAAATGACATAGCACTTCAGTACTTTTGAACTAACCTGTTAAATTGGATAAAAGTTAGTAAGAGCTTGTTGCTCTTCACACCACCATGATATCAAGGCATGATGAATATGCATAATCTTGCCATTGCAAAGGCTAGTTCAAAGCACATTGGATAGCACTGATTATATCCAAAGTTCACCCTGCAGAGCGGTTTCTGTGTTGGATGTTCTGGCTGCATTGGCTGTCATGAAAACAGGAGGCCGCTAACTGCCACTTGATTAAGTATTTTGACTCCAATAATATTTAATCTGAAAATAAATGGTCCTAGTTCAGCAGGAGGGACCAGTGTGTCCAGTGTGTATCACTGTGTGGGGGTGATCAAAGCTATGTATTCTACCCCCTCTATTCATTTCCCAAGGACAATGGACCATTTGCAGCAGCTGCCCAAGCAGTTAGCACCTTCACACCCAGCCTGAGGGGGTGTGGCTGCTAATGGGCCATCAATGGTTCAACAATACCCCATGACTCACAGAGTTAATCACCCATTGTGTGAGTCCCCGCCCTGGGGGTGGGACTGGGTACTCCCTGAGGGTACATAAGTGGGGGGTAAGAAGACCTTGTGCTTGTCTCATTGGATCCAGAGGAGCAGCAGGACCTCAACAGAAGGAAACCACCACTCTTGACCAGACTGCGACTAGTACTCCCAACCAGACCATAGCCATCATCTGCACCAACAGGTTCTTCACTTCTTTTTGCTTTGGACTTGGGGGAACCACGTGGGTCTCAGCACAAGGGGCTAACAAACCCCTTTGGGCTTGTGCCCCGGGACACTGGGTTATACTGCTGGGTTTTGGTGAGTTGAAAGCAGTTTTTCTCTTTGTGTCAGTGCATTTATTGTAATATCTTCCATTAAATTGTAACTCTGACTTACAATCTCTCTTGTGGTGGGTCCATTTCTCCTGCTGGTTTACCTTTAAACCAGCACATAAATGTATTTAATTTATCAAAGACCAGATTTATTTATCAAAACACCATTTTGGTAGCTGATACAAATTCTTTGCTTTAAGTTAATTTTGCAAGAATGACCACTTTAGTATTGCCCACCTAATTTTTTACATGATATCCGCAATAAAAGAATCTGTTGTACAATGGTAACTAAGGTGATATTCTTTTTGCCTTTTTTAATTATTAGAGGTCTTTTAAGTAGTACTGAGAAAGACTACAATGATATTCAGTGCAGAATGTTACAAGATGGAAAGGTACAGAATCAAAGACTTGCCTGCAGGCACCAAGGCCCCTTGTTACAGCAGTTCTTTTTACTTGCACAATTAGAAACCTTGTTTGAGCCTGATAAGATTTCGGTGTATATCATGGTATTTCTATTTTATAGTTATATCCTGTGACAGCGCTATTCATATAGAACGCACAGGGCTAATTGGTTCATGTCCTAATATGAATAAGTTTGTTGATGTCTCTTGTGATAAACTGTAGTGCATTAAAATTCTTCCCTTTACATAGGGTTGTAATTATAGTAATGAGCGAGGACATTGCTAGGATCTTTTGGCATAAAAAGCATCTTATTTTTTTTAAGTGTCCTGTAAGGAGAAAAAAAATCATTTTGAGATGGAAAAGGATGACAGAGATAAAAAAAATCGAAGAGATTCATGTTATGTTTAGAATTTTTCACCTTCTGCAAAGCACTGTGTTTGCATATAATAAAATAAGACTTTTTTCTACATATGGTAGTTTTCAGTTATCTGAAAATACATGTTCTAGTAGCCTGTTGAAAAAAAAATATAGTAGACAGTAAGTTTCTGTTAAAAGAATTCTATCACGGTAAAGAAGAAAGGAAACTAAAGAAGCTGTACAGTAAGCTGTACAGTATGTGGTGTAATTAGTTGTGTCAGGTCTTTAATTGTCATGAACAATATGACAGAAGCTACTTATATCTGTTTTGTAGTCTATTTATGTACCAAAGTCATTACGATCCTTTAGCTTGCTTTAAAAATATTAAATTTCACTAATGAATTCTCAATTTTTAGTCAGAAAGCCTATCCTAAAGCAATTTTGTCCAAAGTCTGTGATGCATAAATGAACTAAATGTACCTAAAGGAAAGCTGAGAAATCCTTTTAGGATTTCCTTAGAAGAAACACCACAGTAATATAGAACAAGCTATGAAGGTACATGTTTTTTGCCTCTCTGTGTGCAGGAGCTATGATAGAAGGTGGTGGGATTTCTGCATAGGAAAAAAAAAAGGATTTATGTACTGGTGGGCCTGGAATTTTTTCAAATATGCAGAACAAGCAATATGTGAAAATTAGAGGATGTTTAGTAAAGATCCCCGATGATGGCTGTAAAGATTTTTAATTCTCCTTCAGTACCGCATATATACAACACGTATCTTTCTATTAAGAAGAGCCAGAATGCACAGAAGAGACAAGGATAACATGAAAAAGAGCATTTTTCTTTGAACCTCAGAGACTGGGATGCAGAAAAGAAAGCAGTGTTGTCAGGGAGAATGGGAAGATGCTGAGGGAAGGGAGGATGCAAATTCCACTATCCTTTTGGGTGACACACAGCTTCAGGGGGAAGCAAACTCCTGAAAAACTGATTTTACTGCAGAAGAAAGCAGAGGTGCGAACAAAAGTGATCTGAAAGAACTTTGAAAAACTATGGAGAAACCAGAAGCCAAGAAGTTGTAACTCCTGCAGATTTCAGAGATATGATCTTTTATTGAGATATAATCTTCATTACCTAGGGGGAGAATCTGAAAGCAATGCCACACACAGGGTGAATGTTTCGGTCTTTTGAGCTCTCTTTTAGACATTTTTACAAAGAAAACTTTGATAGGCTCTTGATGTCCTAGCCAAAGTTGTTACCACAACCACTGAAATAATGGAAACCATTTTATAATCTATAGTTTACAGAGATAAAAGCCACACAGTTTTCTACAGTAACATATGTGCACATATACTTCTCAGATTTTTCTTGTGCTTCTTAGATGTGATTCAGCAAGACAACCAACAAAATAATTATAAGAATGCTGGTGCCTGCATAAATTCCTATTTACTTAGAAGTCAGCAGGCAACCTCCAAATTCAAATTTACACATCCCTGAACACATGATGTGTGTTGAGGGATCAGAATCAAATCAAAGCTCTAAGTCGCAGTATCAGAAATGGCTAAACAAGCCAAGGCTGTTTATCCACCAAAGTTAGGAAGAATGTATGTTAATAATCCAAAACTGAAAGAAACACTAAAAAACCCCAGATTTTGTTTTTTGGGGAAAAAGAAGTTTTACATTTTTTTCCTGTAACTTTTTTAACAAGTAATACTTGTGTCATGAAAATAATTTTCATATTCCATTTACCTTTTTTGAAATTACCTTATCTCTAAGACAAACTGGATTTTTTCTTTTTTTTCAACTGAGTAAACATGTCCTTAACATGAAACATATCCCTATATGATTGTGAAGAATTGACTCATATGTTTAGAGATAAACCCAGGTAGGAAGGTTTTTGCTGTCTGGCAATAACTTATATAGGGTTTGCTGTGAGTTATCAAACTAGAATAAAGAAAAGGCTGCAGTATTTCCCTAGCCATCTTGACACAGCACTGGTAGAACACTATACTCCAAAAAGCATAAAAGTACACTCAAAGATGAAAAAAAAAGGGATATGTTTTATAGAGGATCTCTTATAGTATTGAACTGAATTTGCCTAAAAATGAAAATGCCAGCTGTTATTTGGGCTGCAGAGAGGGGGGAAAATGTAAATAGAAAAAAAAATCATCAGTCTTTTTTCAATTTCCCTATGGAAATTCGTTCTTGTACTAAAATTTCGATGCTTCTCCAAATACTTGTTAAAAGCTTTGATTGCAACATCTGATGAGTCTCAAAATAGAATATTCACCATATTGCCTCCCTTTAAAACAAATGTAACCATTAAAATTTAATAGACAAAATGTTTGTTAGTTTTTTAGAAATTCTAGGAGATGAGTGTAACTGCTTTTATTTTGAACAGGTGTTATTGAACAATCAAAAAAAAAAAAAGATTTCTGCCTATGAATGACTGAATCAAAAACATAAGAACATATTAACCTTGAACTATCATTTTCTACCTACCATTTCTATCAAAACTGTGGTCATTATTTCCCTCTCTGGACCATACCTTTAAAACTTTGTACTTCAAACAAAGCAAACTGACTTTCTATTCAAAATGTGTTCAAACACAAGTCTTGACAGAAATTGCATTGTCTTCTTCAGTTCCTTTCTCTGAACTTAACCAGAAGAGTCTGTAGTCCAAGGATTTATTGTACAGGCCCTTGACAATTCAGTGCAGTTTTTTAATCTTTTTTAAAGGAATGTCAAGGAGCTTTTCCTGTTTAAAAATGAGTTTTAATTTGATCACATTGCTTATAAATATTCTTTTTTAAAAATTATTTTATGTTTTTTTTCTCAGCATTTATAAGTAGCACAATTATAACAAACAAGATTATTTTGATGTATTTATAGCCTACCTCTCTTTTTCACGGCTGTCAGCCTAGACTAGGTTACATCAGTACAATCAGCAAAAACATACCTAGGATTTCAGTTTTGTATAACAAGAATTTTGGAACGATATCTCTGACACTACTATAACACTAAGTACACCCAGGCACTTGGTTTTGATCTCTACAAATGCTAAGTTGTCTCTGTTGGAAAGTTTTTTCCTCTGGTGTTATGGTTTTCTGAGAAAGATTTGCCTTATCAGAACAGAGAGACAACAAAAATACTGCAAAACTGCACAAACACAGCTCCTACCAAAACACATGGATCTCAAAATATGACCAATTTTAAAGACTGATTTTATACATTCTGAAGAAGCAAATAAAAGTCTCAATTATCCATGTCTTATTTAAATATCACCTGGATATGTATTATCATTGTCATCCTGAAAATGCAAATTGGTTGCATGCATCCCAACTCTCTTTTTAAGAACTAAAACTATGCCATGCATTTTCTGGTTGAGCACCTATTTGACACTTGGCACCCTCCAGATCTCTGTATGCATAGTCTCGTAAGTCCATCTTCCACCTTCCCAAAATCTTATCATTAATTGTGTTTTAAAAGTATTTCTTTGTCTCTGCTCTCAGATAAAAACTGTTTCTGTGGTCAGGGAACAACCCAGAATCTATGTGGTCTATAAAACTTTCCCTGAAGTGTCAGTCAAGTTCCAAGGCCTGGCAAAGTTTTCACATACTACCCACTCCTGCATTCCAAGTATAAAGTTCATCTGTACCACTAGAAGATTTAAATATCCTCAAAGTTAACCTATTGCATACCCTCAAATTTCATTGTATCACAGGGACATTGATATGCAAGATTATTTACTAACAAGTAGAGTTCTCTGATTATTTAAGAAAGGGAAGCATGAAATACAACTTTGATAGCAACAGCTGTAGCTTTGAAAGAGAATAATCAGCACTTCAAAAATGAATCCAAATAATTCATTACAATATTACATCTCCTCTAAAAGTCTTCTAAGGAAGGCTGGTAATGAATCCGGCTTGCAAGAGTGGAAGAACTATGGGGTGAGAACATTGCAACACTAATCCTATAATATGTTCCCAGCCATCTGCAAGTTATAGAAAGTTTTTTTAATCATACAGAACTTGAGTATCTAAACCAGTCCATGGCAAGAAACTTCACATAATATAGAATCATTTATATTATAGATTATTTATTATTTATAATATATTTATATTATATTATAGAATCATCATATTATACTAGTAAAAGGTACTATACTTTTGTAATTTGCATTTGTATCTGGGAAACAGTTCAGTGTTGCAGAATTGTAGGCATGTATACAGTTATTTATAAACTGCAAAGAGTGTACTGGACCAGGCTGGTGTCAGCAGTCCCTATTCATACAAACATTTCAGGTCAGATTAAGATGCCTTAAATTAGCCCTAGGAAATCTATTCTGTAAGCCATTATGAAAAAAAAACAAAAAAACACTTTCTAGTTTACCTCTGACCTTTGTTCCTCCACATACTATAAAGTCTAAAGCAATAAATGAATGGTAGAACTATTCAGCCAGCTATTGCCTAGTTGCCTGCTGGATTTTTTTAACCTCGACAACTTCTGAAGAATAGCAAGTGAGAATTGTCAGATATGTTCATAATGAAATATATCAAAAGCAAACAAAAATCCAGACTCTCTGAACTTTTCTCACCCTTTTGTAAGATTTCTCTTAAAAATTTCCTCTTAGAAATATAATATTCTATTTAATGCCATATTGAGTGCATATTAAAGTTCATTCTGCTTGACCATAGGTTGAATAGTGAAAACAGTTCATGCACTGCACAGATGATGTTCTGTGCTGAAAAAGATAAACCTTTAACGCCCCACTCATCCAAATAAAAGCAAAGAGCAGACCCTTTGAATAAAACTGGATTTACCAATTGCTGGAAAAGCCAAGAGGCATATACTAGAAATTATTTGAGAAACTGTTCTTGGTTTTCAGATAGCACTACCTTCCTTATTAAGTGGTGGAGAGAAATGTTGGCAGAGGATATCCTACTAACAGATGGTACTGAAGTTGGAATTAAATACTGCAACAGTATCCCATTTGGACACTATTCAAGAATGAAAGCTTCCATACAAGAAATTACTTGGTTAGCCAGGACTTCTCTGGCTGGAAAAGAGATGGCTGAGTGTGAATGTGATAGAAGTTCAAAGGCATGAATAGAAATTAATTGTACCATTACTTTTCTAACAAAATAAAAAACAAATAAAAAAACAAAACAAAAACCTGACAAAACCAAAACCAAGCCAACCAAACACAGAAACAAACAATCAGAGGGCATCAAATGAAGCTGATGGGCACTGGGTTCAATATTAAAAATTAGCATGTAGGTGAGGCTTACTAATTGCAAAACAAGCACATTAGCTTCTGGAAATCTGGAAAGATGTAAATTCTGTCATTACCCAGGGTTAGAAAAAGGATAGATTTTTTCAGAAAATAAGGCACTTAAAAATGGCTTATTGAGAAAACTGTGTTCTGTGCAGTTCTAGAAAACTATTTTATGTTTGATTTACTAATGTCAAATAGTATTTTTGTATCAAAGCTCTATGACTAGATTTGTTTAATTCTATTGCTGATTCTGATTGCTCAGATTAAATTGGGCTCAAATCGAAAGTGGTATGCATCTAATCAATGTATGATTTGGTACAATTATTCACCATTTGCAAGGCAAATGATTACACTTTACATACTGACCCTATTTATCATTTAAATGAAGACTTTTCATTAAAAATTATCGCATTGGTTCTTCAGCAATGTTAAGTATTTTTTTCCATTCTCCCATTATATGTTCTTTGAAGTCAGTGTATGCATTTTTACATTGTCAATACTTTTGCTTTATCTGAATTATTCTGTACTATTACCCTGAATAATCATGAATAGATTAAACTCTACTGCAGCTTATATGTAAACATAAGAAGACTGCAAATAATAAGTGCTCTTCTATCATATTTCAAAAGAAATGTAGGCACTTCCGGTCACCTTTGAAAACCACATTTTGAAGAAACTGTACTTCTGTAAATTCTTGTTTGCTACATATTTGAGATGTGTTTTGAGTAGGTTTGAGTCCTGAATGTTGCTTAACTTTGCATTAATTTTCTTTTTAAGTCGCAAAGAATCTCTGAATAAAAACACTTTCACTACTAGTTCTTCTGCAATGTAGGTGATGGAGCTAAAACTATAGTTTACTTCCCTGTTGGCTTTACTCTCTGAACTGGCAGCTCAGTAAGATTAAGGTTTTGCACAAGTACAGGAATGCAATTCCATTTTGTTAGTAGCATTCAAACTCTGCCTTTTGCTGAGGAACATGGGAGTAAATCCTAAAAACTCTATCAGCTTAAGATTTGTGACAGAAAAGAATCTGGCCAAGTGGCCAAGTGTTGAATAAAATTGTGTCTTTGAGCCATGAGACAAATGTGTGTCTCTTTCTATGAAATTCCACAGGTCTGTTTCTAAAACCGCTCAGTTTTCTCTGAAGTTTACAAGGTGCAGATGGAAATGAACACAAATTCACCCTAAAAATTTCACAACACAGCGAAAACTCTTTAAATAAGTTCTGAGGTAAAGGAAAAGTATTAATTAAATAACTATTACATAATTGTTAACTAAAACTGCTAACTGTACTTAATGAAATATTTATTCCATATAATCAGAGGCGATCTTACATGGGAACATATTTTCTACCACATGTGCAAGTGTTTAAATTAGTGTCCTTTGTTGTGACCTATGGCAATGCTGAAGCAGCGTAACATTATGAAAACTGATTTATTTCTCCATCACACAATTTATATAGAATCTAACCTTGCTATGCAGGTAAAAGTACTTGCTCTTGGCTATTACTTAACCTGATCACAGGGCTTTCTGGAAACAGTAAATGCTTTATAAGTGTCAGCTCATGGCTAAATCAATGTTTATGCATTGATACGTTTGAATAGCAAACACTTGCTGCCTGCAAGCTAAACAATGTTTTTATCTGTTTGCCTATTTCTGGTCCTTCAACCACAGCACAGGGTGTTGCAAATCGCATTTAGTAACAATTATCTGCTGAAATTTCATGAAGAGAAAAGTAGCATGATTAATGAAAAGTGACACACAGAGATTACTTTGCTATGCCAGTCTCCTCGGTGAATGGGCAACTCTGCTGAACTGAAGCCTGACCTTTGTTACTTTTAACGAGGTCATCGTGAATGCTTAATGCTTGAAAGATTAGACACTACAAATGTTCCAGTATTACTTAATGATGCTACCACTAATGAACTGCAGGTAGCTAGTTAAATATAATGATACAGTTTTCACCTTTGAAACAAAATTTGAATAACTCCCCCCCGCTATCTAAAAAAGAACCCCAACCCCAAAAAACCTAACAACAACAATAAAAACTAAAAAAACTTTTTCTGTCAAGGTGTTTAAAGTACAACCTTGGAACTCTTATTAGAGCATGTTTTCTTCACACACAATTAAGAGTCTAAATGTGAATAAGGCAGTGTCCATCTTTTAAGGATTTTTTTTCCCCAAATTACCACTGGAGGATTACCCAGTAACTGATTTACATCTCATTTATATCACAAAACAGCAGAGAGGCTCAACAGCATGCATTTTGCTGTAAAATTGTGCAGTGTTGTTATAAGCTCTGAAGTTTTCAAAGTAACTTTATTGCTACGAATTAGCATCAGAACAACTGCAGCAAAGTCATGTAAATGTGAGGTAAGCATCAAGGTAAATATCTAACAAATGAAAACACTAGCAAGGTAAAACATATTCTCTCTTACAGTACTGACTCATATTAGCTACCCATTAGTGTAGGTAAATGTGACTAAGTGAAGCTGAGAATGGAAGCTTGAAATCAGATCTTGAAGTTATATTTGACTGAAAACACAGACATGGGCAAAAATAAAATTTAAAAAAATAGTTTCAAGATTATTCATAATTGCTTTCACACCCGCCAATGCACCTTTTTTCCCTGTGGGAGATATACTTGATCATTTAATCAGGCAGAGATACCATCACCTTTCTTAGAGTGACAAAATAAGTCTCCTGCCATGAATTTTAATTAAATATAAATCTGTGAAGACTTAACACCAGAAATGGAAGAATGCAAAGTATGTGAATAGCCATTTACAACAGAATACTGTTTGCTGTAAAGGTGCAGATAAACTTATGGGATTGTTCTATTAGAATCCATATAAATATATGCAGCAGATCACAGACTCAGTGAAGTTCATCGTACCTAAAATGCAGGACATAACTGAGTCCAAACAGTTTGTCCAATAAAATTGGACATACCTTATTTGTCCTAGTCTTTCATGATTTCTCCCTACTTTTTAAAAAGAAATAACCTTCCCATTATCTGCAGTGTCTCCATGAATTAGCAGGATGGGAGTAGGGGTGACACAGATTTCTAGCCAATAATATTTACAGTAGCATTAATTAACTAGCATATGTGAAAGCCACAGACCTGATGCTGTATCACTGGTCCCATGCCAGACAGAGCTAACAAATTTATTTTCATTAATTTCTACAACTACCTCAAAAGAGATTGTGTCAAGACAGGAGTTGGCATCTTCTTCCAGCCAGCTAGGGATAGGACAAGGGGAAATGCTCTCAAATTGTGTGAGGGGTGGTTCAGATTGGATATTAGGAAAGATTTCTTCAGTCAAAGAGAGGTTAAGCATTAGAACAGGCTGCTGAGGAAATCAAGGAAGCCACCATCCCTGGAAGTATTTGAAAAATGAGTGGATGCGGCACTTTGCATTGTGGTTTAGTGGGCATAGTGGGTATAAGGTTTGACTTGGTGATCTTGGAGGTGTTTTACAATCTCAATAATTCTATGATTCCATTTTTCAAGGATAAGGGATGGAGCCATTCGGAAGAACAATTGTGTGCTGTAAGATTTGGTTCCTCTCTGCTTTCAGTAGCAGAGACAAGAACTGAAAGTAGATATTATGGTTTGTAGGTAGGAAGAACACATTGTAATTATCTTTCCTGCCAGAAAGTAATGTAAGACTGCGAACATGCTACATTCAGAGTGTACTCTGCATGCACTCAGTATTTAGTTTTGTATGGCAGATATATCAAGACAAGATTACACAGAGCTAAAATAAAGGCAAGAGAGAACATGTGGAATTAGAAACATTGCATACAACAAGAGAGTATTTCTTTTAATGAGGCCTCAAAACTAGGATGTTACATAAGAAAATTTTACATCTGTATGGAAACCTCAGATCTTTTCATAAGCACTAAATTTATTGTGAATGTGAGAAAATATTCTTTTAACAACCTGCAAGTCAAATGGTTGTATGTGACTTCTATTTAAAAAAACAATTAAAATATAAAATAGAAGACTTCTTACAAATGGTTGTAAAATGTCTGCAGAAACTCATTAGCAAAGGTTGCACACCAGAATTCTGAGATTTTTATTATTTTACTAGATTAAAAGTCAATCTACTCTGTAAATTATCATCTGGAGTTATTTGGCTTGTAGGAAAAAGAAGGAGGCTGCAAATTTGGAATGATTTGCCCAAACCTTGATGTTGACTACTACTGGAAGTCTATTTAGAAATACTTTTTTGCTTACTGAAATGTTGCAGTAGAAATGCATGATCTATAATAAAAACTAACTGTGTATAACAAACATTTATTCAACAATTACTCTTTTTGGGGGAATGCCTGAATACTTTTGTTTGAGAAAATTTTACGTTGTTGATTATAACTGTGATATCTTACCTCTTAATACATTTTACAATTTGCACATAACGGTTCCAAAGGAACTTGTAAATGACAATAAATCATAAAATTCATTTTGCTTTGCATCAGTTCATTCATCCATGTTCCAACTAATCACCTAATTTCAAAATTCAATAAGCCTAAATACCTGGATTTATGATGCTTTGTCAAAATTAACAAGGGAATATCAACAATGTAGAATTAGAAGTCTATTGCAACTTAAAGACAAGCACCTAGTTGAAAACAATTAAAAAGACTCTGCAGCAATAATTACATCCACAGTGTATGCAAATAAAATAAATTAAAACTGATTTTATTTCTGCTTTGGGAGATTGCAGGAAACACTAAAAAGCTTTAATTTAGTCACTTAAAACAATGAAGTTGTTTTGAAGTAAAACTTTCATGAGAATGAATTGAGCTTGAAGTACTAAATATGTTGAATTGCACATAAAATGTGCCTGTAGAAGCATTTTTAAAAGTAGACTATTCCTCTTTCTTATTCCATTGTTACAATGAACCAGAAGGTTTTTAGACAACATTTTGCTTACAAGTTATTTTCTGTAAGAATGTATCTAAGCAACCTCATTACATAAAAATGGAAAAATTAAAATGCAACTAATACTTTAAAAAGATATTAAGGGTAGCATTTATAAAACACATTGTCTTTATTAAGATAATAGTCTAGAATGTATTGTTTCTACATGAATTACGTGTCACAAAAGTATTAGCATTTTTTTAAGACAACACGGTAGGAATTCTATAACTTAGAAGTTCTAACAGTTCTGGACACTCACATTTATGTTTAGTATTAAAAGGGAGCTTTAGTTTTATTTGTGGAAATAATTGTGACAAATCCAAGTATTTCCTTCAATAATTTGGCATTGCTTTTTCAGATTATGTATTGCAGTGATTGCATTTAGAATGTAACTATTCTAAAGGCAAAACTGCAAGCAAGGGAAAGAAATGTACTATTAGGAGTGTTAGCTTTTATGGAATAAGTAAAATTAAAAAGAATGGATACGTGATATAATTTATTTTGAAAGGATTTAAAAAACTACAAAATTGTTGCAGTTAAACAGGTCTGCAGTCTTCTGTTGCTTCTTTGATTAAGTTCAGATGCAAAACAACTAATAGTAAAAAGATTCTATGCCATGCTGAATATTTTCTCTCTTATTCCTATAACTTTCAATGAACAAAAGGCTGTTTTTCATACAGTACATGAATCACAAGATCTAGTACCTTTCTGGTGACTCATGTTAGTGCTGTTCTATGATTTATTGGCAAATTATTTCGTTTCTCTTTCAAAGGTATTTTGTAATTTTCTGATTAATTTCTCTGAATCTGAATGAGCAATATTTTTTAATGAGTATATGTATATACCCAAATATACCCATACGTGTTTTCAAAGTATTCTTAGAAATACAATTAATAGTTTAAAGCTGCATACAGTTAGAACCACATCTTTCTGTTTCAGTTACAGATGTGACTAAGTTTTTTTATCAGCTACAAAAAAAAAAGCCATTTTAGCCTAATATCCTGTTCTATTTTCATCTAACCAGCTCTATCCTCATCTGAGTTTTTCACCTTCTGTATATGAAGAATGGAGATATCAAAGTGCTCTAATGAGATCTATCAGACACTTCAATACTGCGGTTGAGAATATCTCAGTGCATAAGGTACTAGTCTTAATCATCAAATTTCAGATTCTGATATCAGATGATATTTCTATCAGGTTATTGTACACCACAGCAAGGTTCTAACCTTGCTGTGCCAATACAGACATTTGGGAAAACACCAGATCTTGTACTTATGATGCATATTTGAATAATAACATTTTTCCTTGTGTTCATATTCAAATCGTCTTTAGCTTATAACACTGATAATTGCAAAAAGGTCACTCAAAATAATACAAACTGAGTTTTTAGTGCAAGAAAATATATGCAAACTTTGAGGTTGATATCTATACACAGGCAAGAAATGGAGACACCTTTTGATACTTTCAAAATCGAGCCATCTGTCCTATGTTTTGAAGGGAAAAAACATGTATATTTTGATCTTCATGATCATTCTTGGTGATAAAAATATAATTTATTTTCCTTAGATGCAATGAAGTGAAAATTGGTATTTGAGCAATGGAAATAGCTAAATGGCTCTTCAATAATTCCATATTATCTTGAAAAGACAATATAATCCTTTGCATAATTTAATTCAAATCAAAGACAAATACAGTTTCTAAAAGGATAATCATGAATATTTTCAGAACCATTTTACTCTGACCATGTCTTCAGGAATGTGTGCAAATACTATTATAAATAATTAATATTAAAAAATGCTGAAGCCCTAAATTCCAAGTAGGCATGCCAGAAGTTCTGTGTCCTACAAGAAGAAAATTATGCACTTTGCTTTTAAACTGAAGGACTGAGGCTGGCAATTTGATTGAGGTGGTGAAGCAATGCCATAAAAAACATTTCTTGACTTGTAAATATCTTCTGGAGCAAAAAATGTGTTTTTTCTTAGAAAAAAAGAAAAAGATTGGAACTGTTATACAATCATCAAGAGATCATAAAGCTGGAACACCTTTTATTCTACATGAACCTCTCAGTGCATTCTCAGTCCAAATTTCAGTTTCTGAGCATAATGCTAATACGTTTTATACTAGAAAATGCACATAATTAAGAAAAGGCAAGCAACATAAATTGTGCAGAGAAACAGCAGCATTCTTACTTTGTTGTTCAAAGGAAGCTTCCTCTACCACACAGCTTGACTTACTCTACTATGGGGCACATCATCGTGCCATTGATGGAGAGAGGCCAAGAAGGATTCAGGGCTGTGAAAAGGAGAAGTTGCTTGGAAACAGAAATAATAATCCTTGTGTTTTTCAGAAACTGTCCAGCAACTTCGTTGTTCTGTGATCTCCCGCTCAGTGGCTGATAGCATGCTTTTAAATCCTGAGTGCTGCAGTTTCTCCTGACTGCACACATGCACACATTGTCACAGGTCCCTCCTTCAGAAAAAGAAGTGTTATCCTATTGTCCATTTTACAACAGGAAATGTTGGAGTCAAGATGCTCAGTGGACCAGGATGACATTTATGGGTCAGGATGCACATTCAAATGCAAGCTGATTTTCACAGCAGGAATGTGAGACACAATGACACCTATACGCAAACCCCTAAGCACTGGTTCTGAACAAGCACTTTTTTTCCCTGCTTTTTTCAGTTTGCTATTGGATACAGCATATCAGTCAGTTTCTCTGAGGAGAAAAGAATTTCACTTTGGAGAATTTCAATAACATGAAAAGAGAAAAGGAGGTTTTGGATTTCTATCATCCACTTGAAAAAAAGTCCTGAGATTTTACTTGTATTATTTGCACTGCTAAGACAAGCTGCACAGAAGAGTTGGACACTTTGTGACCCAGCTTGTGAGTTCTCTGCCATTTGTCTGTTAAATCGGTGTCTTGCTGCTTAGTCCTTTCCACAGGATGAATTTATGACAGACAGACCGCTGGTGACACTCTAGGCAAAAGAGTCGGGCTTTACCTAATACGGAGTTTTTGAAATCAAGGGACCAGAAAATAGGGGCAAATAGTAGTCTTTTTTTTTTTTTTTTTTTTTTTTTTTTAAATTCACAAGATTTCTATGGGAATTTCAGGGGAAAAAATAAGGGACCAAAAGATTAAAATCTTGGTAGTGAAGGAGAGAAAGGTCTCTACTTTTACTTTTTGACAATTTTTTTTTTGTTCGGGTGTTTTGTCTGCTAAAAAGTGATGCATTGAACAAACATTGATTTATAGTCATATAATGCAAATTATTAGCAGGTGGAACTGATTAATTTTATTTTAAATCAAAGCCAATTTAGGAAATCCTTCTTTTTTCATATTGGGAACATAACTTGTTTTAATTTAGCTCAGATTAGGACTAGTGTCCCTCCAACCAATTTTGAAATCAAAGACTTTTGTGTGCCTAACTGAGGAAATTACATGTCACTTTTCACAAGACCTGTAAGAAATGAGCACTTTAATTTTCTCACTGGCTTTCTATAAACCCTAGATGCTTCCAACAACTGTTAAATGCTTAAAGCTTTTCTAAAAATTATAAATTTTAACCTATGAGCTATACTAATAAATAAAAACTCTCACGATTTTAACTTTTATATTAAGTTACTTTCTTTTACTACACATTATTTTTTCAATTCTCATATATTTGGTTTAGTTTTTTTGCTGATACAGAAGCAAGAGTCTGAGCAGCTTATTTTCTAACTAATACTTTATAGCTCTTGATATCTTATGAAGTTATCTATATATTTTCTAATTTGACTTTCTAAAGTCATAATTTTTCTTTGAAAATGTCAAAGTCTATGCACATAATCATTCTGTGAGCATTGCACCTTGTTTCATCAGTACTGAAATCATATCTGGTTTTAAGTCCACTAATCAAGGAGCATGCAGGAAAATAAACTTCATTTTTACCAGTAACTGAATGTGGAAGATGGTAGCATTTTCTAAAAGACAGGAATGTAATCTTTATTACATTCAGGAAAACCAGCTCAGGAAAGGAAAAAAAAAAAAAAACAAACCAAGTCTAACTCAATTTGAAAACTCAAAACTTGCTGAAAACACGGGTTATAACTTTGTTGCAAAGATACTGCTCAATACTAGTCCCACTTGCTCTATCTGTTAGAGTATTTTTCCTCATGACATAGAGATGTTAATTATTAAGAAACTCAAAAGAGGATTTTGTCTTGAGTGTGATATAATTATTTTCCCTTCAGAAAGCTTAGAGAATGCGTCAACTCTCTTTTTAGAATTATTGCACGAGAAAATAAAGGATAATTATGTTGGCAGCATACTTCTTTTTTTTCTTTTAGGTCAAGCAAGATGTCATGTGGGAGG
>JAWWMO010000138.1:39634885-39661134 GCA_035047845.1 Dendrocincla fuliginosa | reverse complement strand
GAAAATTAATTTTATTGATCCTGATGTGAATATTAAGGATGATATTTGGAAATTTGCTACACTTTTTACAAGGAAGGACTCAATAAAATCTAGCAGGTTTAGCAGTGTTATGCTAGAATCCTTTTCTGAGAGGAATTTGATTTGCCTGTCTTCATGATTCTTATTAATGGTTTCCAAACAATTATTTTTAAAAGCATCAGGAACCTGGTTGACACAGTAGTGCTAACGTGTTTCTGTAGACTCTTCTGCTAGACTGAGAAATTATCTCTTCTCTTTATTTGCCATTCTAATATTAGCAAAGTTTCAGACAGTACCAATTTTCCCTGAAACTGTATGGAATAAATCCCATATGAATCTGCCAAACTGTGTTAGGTAATGGCTACACATTACTACAAACAATCTAAGAACTCCTTTTGGCATGGGTACAGCATTTCAACAAGAGTAAATGTTTTAGAACTCAGGCTATTTCCGACGTCATTGATTGTTACAAATGTATAGTTAGTTTGGTGAATCTTACCAATTTCCTCAAATCCTTAAGAATCAGAATTTGAACCTTTTTCTTGATCCTTTTCTCCTCAGAAAACTCTAGACAAAAACTCCAACTGATTAGTGTTTTCTGGTACAATACAATAAAATCTGAAAAATTCTACAAATCTAATATATGTTGTACAAAAATTTTAGGATGTTAATAAGCAATGTTGTTATTTCTTCTCCAGACCAGTGAAGCCTAACACCAGTAATTACCCTCTTTACCTGTACAGTCGTATCTGCTATAATATGCAGACTGACAGCAACAACAGGTTGTGTAAGTTGTATTTATTTTACTGCATTTTCAGAACACATACTAGTACTATGTTCCATTCAGTTTGGTAAGAAAAAGAAGAGGGAAATTAATTCTATTTAAAAAGAATTTTAAATGACCTGATTGGAATTACTGTGTCCAACCTCCTTTGTTGAAATAAAGCTGCTAATTGTTCCATAGGTTGTGCAGTCTTTCAGTTAGCAGCAAAAAGTGGCCTTTATGAAAGAGTATCTGAATTAACAAAAATATGGTATGCAATTATGACATGATCACCAATTACCATACAAGACACGCATTAAAATCCTGAATCAGTGTTTGTTGAGAGCTAAAAGATGGGTCTACAGAAAAAAAAAACAAACAACAAACAAAACAGAAAACAAAAGCACCAATAGAAAAGTTTTTGTCTAGTGGGAATGCTTTGCAGTGCTTAAATTCTGATGCATAAAGAGGTAAGTATTTCAATAAAACATGAAAAAGTCAAACATAAAACAAATTCCTAAGTTCCTTAACACTGGAAGACTGACAGTAGACAAAATTTATTTCTCTTAAGAATAAATGTATATGCACTTCATAATGTCCCAAACAAAATATTATTAAGAGATTTCTCAGCTACGAATAAAAATCACAGCAGCAATAGGAGAGACCTAGATGAGTTTAGTCTGTGTACCAGTTTCTGTAAATTTATTAGACAATGGGTGGTTCTTTACAGTTGCTGTAAAAATTCCGTTATAGCTAATCAGAAATGATAACATGAATGAGAAGTTTTAGAATTAAGCTATAAAATGATCTCTGAACTATCTTTTATCAGTTTTGTACGCATACTGGATACTGAAGCAGTTAATAGACAGTTGAGTGTGCTTTGAAAAAAAAAAAAGGATTTTTCTGCCTGATAAAGCACAGCTGCAGAAGTCCTTATTGTTGTTCTGAATGTGAATTGGCATGAAAAGAGATTTCCTCCCCAGTTTTTAATATTTTATTAATTAAAAAACCCCCAATCTTTCTTTGCTTTCATTAAGTGTGGGAAAGCTTCATTAATATAGAAACCGCTGTAAGTTTCTGGCCCTTACAACAGTTCTCCCATGACAGCAATAGTGACATATCAAAAATCAGTATTCTGCATCCTAATGGTGGTTTTCAAGCAAGCCTCATAGTTCAGACGGGGGCAGTAAAAGCTTATGCTATCCCTTTAAGGCATTCTTGATGTCTTTTGGCATTCTTTTATAATTACAGCTTTTACTGTAAGCACTGTACTGAAGGCATTGTGCTGCAATTGGATCCTGTAGAATTATTTGAAATCAGCGTAAATGCCACTTTTTAAACAACTAAACTGAAGAACATTTACTTTCCTTTAAGAATACAGTCACAACTAGAGCAAATATGCAATTAACTATCAAAATAAAATGCTGGTCTGGGAGATTTGGACAATTTTCACACAATTGCATAACAATAACTCTGTCCCTCTCCATTTCCAAATTCCCTCTAAAGTCTCCAAGCAACAACAGATTACACTCACACATTTCTCACAGCTGTAAAAAGTATGTATAATGGAAGAAAAGTATTAAAAGTATGGTTTTTAAAAGCTGAAGATACTAGGTTTATAAGAGACAATCATCTAAAATACTGGTACTGTATGCATGAATGGAATGCTTCAACGTGTATGAAACATACTGAATGAGGATTTTCCAATAAGATGGAAAGGACTGAGCAGATGTGCTTTGCACCAAATGATTTTCATATTTCAATGTGACAAAATAGATGAGCCACATAAAGCTTAATTTCAGTTGCAAATTGCAAGCTGGAATAAGTTCCAGAATAGTAAACAATTAGCTGCTTTATTTTCTTTTTAATAAGACTAAATTACCAGATAATATCTACTGGCATCAACTTGGCTAATAAAAATCTGTTTAATAGGATTTGCCATTTTTCCAGTTGCTATCATGATCAGCTTTGCATTTTGATTATCTTTAAACTTTGCCTCAATTTTCTCACAGAAAAGCTCTCAGTAATAATTGCTTTAACATTTATTCCAGGTCAAGTGGTTAAGTATGAATAATGATGTGTCAAAAATGTACAGTAGTGCTGTCAATAGAGCAATTACCATTTAGCTAGAGATTATTATGGCACAGGAGCACATTAACTGGGCACAGTAAACAGAACAACAAAGAAAGAAGGGGCAAAGGGAACAAACTGTTTTCAAAACCTGCCAGTATTATATGGTGTGTGTTACTGCCAGATATTAGTTGTTACATAAGAGCAATTAAGTCTGCAATCAGCTTCCCTCAGCAGCATTGGATTAGTGTTCCAATTAGAACAAGAAGTTAGAAGCATGTTTCTAGAACATTGGCTTAATTTTTTAAAATAATCTCAGAATGGCTTTGTTTTCCCTTGCACATTTTGCATTGCTGTTTGGAAAGTGATCACCAACTGGCATTGTACTTAAAGCTTAGCCAAATCACCAGGCAGCACACTAATAAAAAATACAGCATATGTCTGTTTCTGCTCAGTGGTGGTGGTGGTGCAAAAGCTAACAATTTTTTTCCACACTATTTTTATAGGAGGGATATTATGATTTGATGCCAACTTTCAATTTAATGCATTACTGACTAACATTAACAGAAAGTCACAGGTTGAGATGTATTTTTCTATAGCCTCTAATACCAAACATTTTGATATTATTCCGTTAATTACAACAGCATCAAAACTATGAAGTTGTGCTCACAAAATACCTATTTGTTCAGGTGTATCTTTAGATAGACTTCTAACCTTACTAAATACGTGAAAATTGCAGTCTGACAGAGCACAGAAATGTGTCCTCTCAAGAACTGTCTCCTCCAAGAGCAAAAGCCATACGTAATTATCCAGTCTGTGCATGTTGGCTCAAGAACTAAGCAATCTCTAGAAACTCTTGAGTTAAAAATGTCTGTGCCATTACAGCCTCCAACTTAGAGTATTCAAAATTATTCTTGTAAAAACATACATATAAATACATACATACATATGCATACATATATAATCTTGCTTTCTGAATGTCTTATTGTTCTAACTCCTCCTGTTCTCAGCATGGGACAGTTACAAGATCATCCAAATTAGTAAGTGCTTGAATTACCTCTGAGTGGTAATTAGAAAACTCATGTTATCCCACTACTAGACAGAAGTAGGAAGGCACTTCTTATCCTGAGAAATTTACATGTGTTTCACAGTTAGATAATGCAGTTATCTAATTCTATATTTGAAGTGGAGATGCAGTTGCACTAGCTTGTTCTGTATATATGCTATGTTCATAGTTGAACAGATATTATGAGCTTTGTTGGGCTCTTATACATGGAGCTGACAGTGGATGCCACTTCCAGATGCAGGCTTTATTTATTTACTCAATGCCTGAGAAATATGATCTGTCTTTGAGCTTCATGTTTTGGAAGTATGAATATTCACCCTATATTCAATTGTAAATTATTTTTGCCAACCTCCACTGCCAAAAAACCCCAAACAACTTGAACTGGAAAAAAATAAAAAGGTAACTTTGTCAAGAAGGTCACAAAGGAGCATTTCATAGGAAGTAACTACTTTTTTGAGAGGTGGGAAACAGATTAAATCTTTATTTCTACCTATGCTTGTGACATTTTCCATGACATCAGTATGAAATATTTATAAGTGAGAGAACTCAATGCTACTGAAAGAAAGTAATTTGTGGCCTTGAATTATAATGACTGATAGTTTTATCTTTAGGTAAATTTTAGAACTTCAGGCAACATAGGTGCTGTTCAGCCACTTCTTCAAGGAAAGCTTATAGTAATTTGAATACAAACTAGAATCTTGAGTTTTTCCTCCCTGCTTCCATGGCTTTACAATCTCCTGCGATACATTTTTGATTGTGTCTCTCATAGAATCTGAAACTTTTCTTTGGTCCTCATGAATTGCCAATGCAATTACTGTGTTCTTCTTTATGCAGTGCCTGTAATAAACACTGTAATCTAATACAAGCATCTTCAAAAATCAAGTAGCCACACACACAGTCTTTTGAATCTTAATTATTGGTGAAACCTTTAGGTGAAAAGTACTGAACTTCATCAGATTGCTAAGACAAGTTATACAATGAAATTTGAGAAAATAAGATGTAAAATATATGAAAAATTAAAATTATTTTTTTAAATTATGTGCCTACATACTGTAAATCAGCCAGGGTCAATAATCACCAATTTGTACAGGATTGTTTCCTATTATGTTACTTGTATTACATCACCACACTGTACTAGACAGTCGACTTGTAGCACAGTCTTCTCTGATTACAAATTTTCCTCTACCAAGAAAGACAGTAAAGCAATCTATATTAACATTCAGGGTTTTTAAAGGATGGAGTACATTTGTCTACTGTCTTTAGAAATAATTTGAAAGTAACTTCTAATAGCTGGAATATTAGAGAATATGATTCCCTGATTCAGACTCAGGACTGAAGTCCTGAGCAACCTGTGCAAAACAGAAGGTATAAGCTACCTTTTAAAGAGTAGCTAAACCCCATAATTCTATCCCATGTATCCTATACTTCACCTCAGCCCATGCACAGATGTTACATGAGTGATGACAGGAATTCAATTTGGAGCTCTTTGGAATTTACCTAAGATTTTATTTTGTGGCTTTCCTCACTAAAGGAAGCAAGACAGATTTAATTCTATTGATTGAAAATCAATTAAAATTATTTTGATTGTGTTTATACGACCTGCATGATTAAAAATCATGTATTATATTTGTCTTCTGCCTTATAGAATCTATTACAAAGAAGCAAATTAGAACAGTACTAGCAGAGCTAGAGACAGCTTTAAGGAGACAAGTTCTGAACAAAGATGTATAGAGATGGTCAAGGTAACCACAAGATGAAGAAAATTTTAAGTTCTTTAAAAACATAGAAATAGGTAAAATAAAAGTTTTGAACTGTATTAGTAATGGCAAATAGTTAAACAAATTATGAGAAAACATAAATACACTTCCATGTTTGTAATCCTGTGTAAGTCATTGGGAAAATTAGTACTATAGATGATTCTAAAAGTTCGTATGTGCTTGCTTATACTTTATAGTCATCTTCGGTTTTAGAGGAGAGATTCAGCGCCTTTTATAAAAAAATCTCAAACTATTAATTTACTGTCCTAATACACTGTCTCATTCAAATAGAAACACCAATCATATTAAATGATAAAAAAATACATGGCCAGGGTTATACAGAGCAACAGAAGTGAAATATTGTACTGGCAGCCGATTGCCCTGCTTCATGATTTGGAACAAATACATTCTCTCCATGTGGAAACAAACACAAACTTTCAAAATGATAACAGTTTTCCAATCAAAATTTACCTGATATACTAAAAGTGCTTAAATTTCTGTACATTTACCTCAGGATAGTTTAATACATACGCAGTGGGTGGGGGGAAAACCCCAACAATGAAAGGACTAGAATCTAAAATAAAGGATGGAAATTTTGTTAAGCACAGAAGATCTTAGTTCAGTGCAATATTATAAAGAGAAGCAATCTTGTAGAGTAATCATTTTGCTTAGCTTTGTTTTTTAGGTGTTAGCTCCAAATGGCATGGATGAGGCACTAAAAAATTATTAGGAAAAATATATCAAAATTAAATGTGTTAATTGAAAACAGTATCTCTTTATTGTTTTTATTTTGAACAAACTCATCTTTCTCTTTTCTGTAACAACATATTTATTTGCATATATTGCCCCTTGCAAAGATTTTTTCTCATAGGAATTTGTTTTGGACCCTTGTGAAATCGATTTAACTTGGAAGAAGTAAACAAATAGGATTTAATAAAATTTCAATTATTTGCATTGCATTGAACTTCTGATACTTATTTCAATATTAACCCTTTCCCTTCGTCCCCTGTCTCAAAATCTGATGCAGAAAGGGACTGTACCTATGTAATCCAAATAACACAGGAATAAGTATAAAATAAAGGAATGTTAATAGAAATTACAACTGGAAAAACATAGTAAATTATACTAAAAATTATAACCAATTTTAATTAATAATAATTTTTTAGATTCTAGCCTATCATTAGATTCCAACCTATTCTAACCTATTCATGTTTTCCTGAATGGGCATTGTTATATAATAATACCTGTGCTAATGTTTTAGTATAACATGTTGCATCAGAAATATCAAGTCTAGAAGCTGAACTTGTATCCTTAACAAAACCCCTTACATCTCTCACCCTATTTTACTCATACAGTAATAAAATAGGATTTAAAATTATTCAATAAATGAAAAAAAATTAAACATATGCCACTATGAAAATACTGCAGAAAGGAAGTTATATAATATTTCCAGATGTTGGGTTTTTATATTGCCTACATACATTTTGCTGTGTGCTAGGTGCTTTGCAAATGTAAAAGAAAAATCAGGCTTTTTATCATACAGAAATAAAAATTATTCATGTTAATGACATATGAATATGGAGGCTGAAAGAACATATAAAAGTGTTGGGTGGATGTTCACATAGATGTAGTGGTGATTGGGAAGGCTAGGAAAGCTGTAAAAAATCTTCTCAGTCCTTTCCCCTTCAAGACACGACTGAAGAATGTAATACAACCTACAGTAGAGAAAGGTCTTTAAAGCACTCAGAGCCATGTAAATGAAAGTCCAATTGCAATAATAATTTAGACTGTTATGAATCTCTATCTCCTATTGTAATCTTAGATAGCCACTTACAGAATTAGGAAAATGAAGTAATTTCTGGTCTTCTTGTAGCACACTAGAGACCAAGAAATGTGTCAAATACTGACTTTGTGATACTTTATACTGGGACTTCTATTTCAGAGTTCCCTCTAGTATTTATTAACTAGATAAAAAACCCCAAGCCCATAAAAACATAACATCCCTAAATATCTATAAATAGACCATTAGTAAAAACCATACTAGAAAAATCTGTCATTATCCTGAGACCTAAGGACTACAAGGCAATAAAAAGTTACCCATTTTATCCTATTAACAAAATTGCAGGTGCCATTCTTCCAGAAAGCCTTAATCCTTAAAAAGGTGAAGAAAAAAAAAAAAAGGCAAATTAAACAATTTCATTAGGTCATTTGATTTTGCACTTCAGTTTAAGTCATTTTCTGAGTTTTAAATGTGGATTTTTGGTTGCTGACCTATACCAAAGCTAACCGTCTGTCATTGTGTGGTAAGTAAATCGTCACATTGAGTGAGACAACAATGATAAATTATATTTAAATAAACATCTAGACAATATAATTCAAATCAGAATATACTAGTATTTGTCTCATGCTCAAAAGTTTAAATTATTAACCAGTAATATCTATCCACAGAATGTCACTAAATGTCCAGATTATTACACTTCTTACTTCTCTCCTCTCTCCACACTTCTGTGTATTATAGGATCACAGAATCATTCAGGTAGGAAAGAGCCTCAGTAGGTCTCCAGTTCAGTGTCTTTCTCCTTGCAGAGCCTACACCAGTTTCACACCAGGTTGCTCAGAGGTTCATTAAGTTGGGCCAAAGTTCCCACAGGCCTTCTAGGTCTAATACTTGATTATTCTTTTATAGGAAAATTTTCTTTAAAATAAACAAAGCCTACCCTGCTTCGGTTTATAACTGTTTTGTTATCATCCCACCATGCACCACGGTGATGACCCCGCCTCAGTTTCTTACTGACCGTCCTGTAGGTATGGACAGGATGCTACTAGCTACCCCCAAAGCCATCTCTTCCTCCAGGCTTAACAATAATAATGTAGTCTATTCTCACAGCATCTTTAAAAACAAGTATTTATTGTCTTCCTCACAAGGAACTTCCTCACAAGAAGAAGTGGAGGGGCAGGTACCAAGTTCTCTCTGGTGACCAGCCACAGGACCCAAGGGAACAACATGAAGCTGTGTCATGGGAGGTTTAGACTGGATATTAGGAAAAGGATCTTCACCCAGCTGGGCACTGGAACAGGCTCCCTGGGGAAGTGCTCACAGCACCAAGCCTGACATGGTTCAAGAAGCATTTGGACAATGCTCCCAGGCACATGGTGTAATTCTTGGGGCTGTCCTGTGCAGGTACAGGAGTTGAACTTTGATGATCCTTGTGGGTCCCTTCCAATTTCCACTCAGATTTTATGACTCTATAAATCTGGTATTATTGGGGCTTTGAATACCACTAGTTTTTGCATTCATATACACTAAAGATGGCTGTCAACAGCAAAACATGCTTTTCAGAATCACCTATTAAATTGTCTGAAGAATTTGGAAAATAGCATATTAAAGTATTTCTCTGGTGAAGATGAGTAGTGATAATCAAAAAATTCTAAATTCTGCTTATAAAATCAGTGGCCATACATAGTTCATTACTTCTTCCTAATTTTCTCATTTAGTTTGCTGAATCACTGACAAAATAATTTTGATCAGCCATCCAGACCTGGTTTCATTTGAATCCTCCTCTCCTTTGAAGAATAATGGAAGAATACTTTCAGACCATTCATGAGATTCATGTGATACTTTCTCAAATTATTTTCCAACTCTCATTAAAATGCTTTAGCATTAGATAGAAAGACAGCAAGAGCAGTAGTTGTGGCAATATTTTCAGGACTCGATAGGTCCCCTCAACTACAGGAATTTTTTAATAGAATATTTGCATCATTTTGGTAATAAAACTTAAACCTCATATCACTACTCATGTGAAACACAAATTCTAAATACACTCTTTCTGTAAAAAAATTAAAACCTTATAATTGATCAGGAACAAATAAATGAATTGAGTAGTAGGCCAACATGCAGACCAGCATGCACGGAGTCAGAATATGTGTTCAGCCTTGGTGCATTTTTATGACAGACTAACAAGATCCCAAAATGCATACATCAAATGCATTCAATGTTAAGTACCTTGAATCTGGAAAGCTTCCCAGATTATGCATCTGCCCCTTTAGCTTTTGCTACACAAGATGAATCTATAAAGAAGGTAAGAAAACGATGGGGCTAGATGGCCAGGACTGTGTTACATTATAACTAAAATCTTCAAGAAAAAGAAAAAAAGCATTAATCAGCTTGCAGCTTGTAATAAACCAAGAAGAGGGAATAGTTCTTGACATATTAAGTCTGTTTAAAAATTCAATGCATCCACCCTTGGCAGGTGAAGTACCAACTCACTTCACCTTCTGTTTTTGACAGCTTTTTTCACATTTCACTTTTAAACAGCAATTTATAAATTGTTTGACCCTTTCCAGTCAGGCATGCCATCCAGTAATATGAACTGGCATATATATTCTAATGGCAAAGATTTTTGTTGTGATAAAAGCTAAATCAAATAAGCAATTAAACATTTTAGTTCTTGCTAAGCGATAATAGCAGAAGATGACAAGGAAATATTCCTTAAATCTTCCTGAAATCTAGTTCATTTTTTGTAGCCTACGGATCATCTTCAAGATTCTTAAATGCTGTGTTAGCTACAGAATATTACAGAAATCCTGAAACAGATGCAAAGGAACCTGCTATTGTTCCTCAACTTCCTAACAGATAACTTTGAAAATTATGCTTTTAAACTTATCATCAACAAAGTGATTTATTTTTATTTTCGAAAAAGAAAACTCCCAAGATCAACATTTTCCTAGGATGAGCAAAATTATTTCTCTTCCATGAATAAAGTTTGTGTTAGGACATTGGTTTATTTTGTATTTTAAATTCAGGTTCAGACATCAGTCACACTACTGTCTCATGTCTCTAAATGTGGATGGCTGCAGTTCTGTTTTAGGCTTGCAAGAGTCAATAATTATTTTAAATTATCATATGCATTATCAAATGTTCCTTCAGAAAAAAGAGAACTGTATATTTGTTCAGCTTTGCAGACTTGGAATGATACTGTCTCTGGATTTTAATATGTGTAGTATATCAATCCTTTCAGACTCGTTGGAAATGGCATGTGAAGCAGATTACTGTGCTTTTCTATTGCTCCTACGACCTTTGGGCCTATTGTCAGTGGGGACAATAAGGGAGTAAGGGAGTGAAGATGGAGATTGGAGATTTTCTTCATACCTGTTATATTTTTCAATGTAGGTAAGCAAAACTGCTGAAGAGGTGTAATACCAACACAAAGTAACACCTCATGACTGTACTGAAATAACATATTTCCATGAGAGGAACCTTGCATCAGTCAAAGTTAATAAAGCCAGTTGCTAAGATATATAAAATTTTACACCTGGCACTATTATCAAAGTAGCTAAATTCTCTGTTTTCTTACAAATCTATTACTTCTTCCTAATAAAAAGCTCTTAAGACACTGATTAGAAATTGTAACTTTGTACATTTTATGAAACATGAATTATGACCCCATTGTGTTTCTAAAGAATGACTAGACTATAAAATAAATCTAAACCAATGAAATTAGAATTTAAGGACAGATAAATGTTAGAACACTGACTTAAAAGGTCATATTTTCATGACAATTATACTAAAAAAGAGTTAATTTTTGAAGTGGATTTCACAGTATTTTTCTGAGAATCTCTGCTAGATCTGGACATTGAGAAGTAACACAAGACTAATTAAATTAATGTATTTCTTTTATCAGCACCTATGAAAGTTGACAGTTACCATCTCCCTAATGCAAATACAAAGGAGCAGATATGTGTGAGTCATTTACTGTAGCTATATTGCTCCTGCTAATGTATAATGCAAATGATTTAACAATTACTATGAACACTAGAGCCTTAGGGAGCAGTTGTCCAACATGTTTCCCTTTGACAAGAGCCATCTATCTTGCTCTTGATGTGTTGGGAGCTTTAAGCCAATGCATCATGACCCAGCACTGCTGCTGTGTCTGACCTGTGTAAAATCCTGTGTGTATCAGTGGAAAATAAACCCCTTAAATTAAAGAGATAACTCTTACATAGTTATGAAGCTTCAATTTAGCAATAGAAGTCTGCAAGAGGAAAAAATAGCTTCCAGCATCTGCAGATCTCTTGTCTCTTCCCCTGCTCTTGAACACTTTTAACTCCTTAAAATGTTTTGAGATACCACCGATGGAGAGGATGATACAAGACCCTGCCTGTTTTACAGACATATAACAATGTTCTTGTGATGCTTTGAAAAATAACATTGTTCTATATTCCTCTTACCTCCTGTTTTGATCATAATGTTCTAGTTTTCCTTCCTCAGAAATAAGGCCCAATATGATCATTACTCAATAATAAATTTTAAATGGCTACATTAGCTAAGATAAATTGATGCATATGTAAAAAATAAAAACCAACTATACTAGGTCAAAGACTGTAACAGCCATAACTGCATTGTTCTATGACAATCAAATGACACTATATTAATAAAATTCAGTAAGTAAGCATCCAATTTAAAACATGAATGCAATAAGTTGTATGCCTTCTACTACAGGTGATCACTTTCTCTGTACACTGAGACTGAAAGAAGACTGTTTCATCGTCTCCTATGAAAGAAAATCATAACCTCTATTTCTTTGAATTTCAGACAACAGAAAGGTTAATATAAAATATCAAAGCAAACTGATTATTGTTATTTTCACTTCTATGGGGTGCATTGTTTAACTCCTATACACTGTATTTTGAAGTTTTACAGAAAACCTCCATAAAATTTATGATGCTCATACAGAAAAAAAAAGACAAGTTGAGTGCCTGTTGTGTGACTCCAAAGAAGAATCAGTTCTGGAGGCCTCCTTAAAAGCTGTTTTTCACTAAGATACACAGCTTATTGCACTCAGTTTGCTGAGCTTTGAACTGAATTCAGACACCTAGGAAATAAGTACCTCACAAGGAGGCTGTCAAAATTCTAGATTAGTAAAGAAGGTAAATTTTACCTTGGAAATATATATTCTATAGATTTGAAAAGAGTCTATAATACGTATGGCAGGTTCTACATCTTCTGGAGTACTAGAACTTCAGTTCAGTTTGCAATAAGTTCTAGAAAGACAATTCCACAAGTCAAGTCACTCAAGTCAGAAAATCCATTTCTTTAAGTTGCAGGCAACAAAAGAAGATTTTTCTAATTCTGAGTAAACACATCTTTTCGACACAGAACACTCTCAACCTCTTCTACTAAATGCAAGACCTGTAGGAAACATCAAAAGCTACAACCATGCTACAACACAAAGAAAAGAGCAGGAGCAATTCAAGACATTGTCAATGTATAAATTACTGCAACAGTTAAAAATCTGTGAAATGAAACTCCTGAAAACAATATTCTAGGGCATATTACATGTTATACATTTTAGAAAAGAGAAACAACCCCCCTCCAAACCTGTTTTTACAACTGTTCTTTTATATCTACTATCTAATCTATTGATCCTACCTTTTTCAGAAGCCATTTCAAAAGCTATCTATTTCACAAAACCTGAATTTCGAGTCATTGTTGTGTGACAGTATCTTGCCAGCATGGAGATCAACCTGACTATAATTTTTCTTGTCAATAGATATTTCAGTTTTTCTATTTACACTAATTTGTAATGCATTAGTGTCTTTGAACAGTATATCAACTTAGCTTGATCCTGAGTGTACCTAGTGAAGGTCTAGCTTTAGCCCTTCTTTAGAGAAGAAGTCCATTTGTATGCAAGCCAAAATCCCCAAGTTTCAGAATGTTGCATCACAACTATTAGGGGCCATGACTCATGACAGTGTGTAGCTGAGTGTAAGAAAAGTAGATCTCCACAAGGTGAGTTATTTGAAATTAGATATGACCAACAGCAGAAAAAAGGGAAGTTAATTCAATAAATATAAGTACTTCATGGTATGTGTGAAGACCAGCTAGCGATTTGAGGTGCCTAGTTCAAGGAAATTAGCTTTAAAAAAATGAATGCCATCATAAAAACACCCAAATGACAAAAAAGGCCCTGAGATAAAGATCTTATCCTGAGCCCACTGTTAGGCTTTCAGTATTTAGTTTGTAAAATTCACAGTTCTCAATGAGGTTTGTAAGAGCTCTTACAAAATTTAAAGAGAAACACCTCAGAAAGGCAACATCCAAACAACTTTAAAACCTCACTAGGAATTCTAAGTGTTTGAACATTCAGCAGAACAAGATTTGCAATTCAGGGTGCTCTCTTCAGAATAAAAGCACAAATGACCTCCTCTCAGAACAAGAAAAAAGATCACTTTTTTCCCTTAAAACATTATGAGAAGAAGAGGAACTTATAGCATTAATATTCCCTTTCCCCTTCTCATATCTCACTACCTAACTCAACTGACCAAGAACCAAAGCACCTACCAAAATATGGTGAGACTATACTTTAGCCTCAGCTAAACATCATGTTTTTCTCTTGAAGGAGAGCAACCAAATTATTATGGAGCATCTTTTTTCCTTACATATAGAACATAACAATACAAAAGAGGAAGAAAAAGAAGAGTATGATTTTGCAGCTCATTGATTTGAGTAATTTCCTGTTTGCTTCTCTGTGATTTCAGGACTATTCATTTTGCATTAAATAATCACTTTGGGATATACTCCTACATTTTAGTGTCCTTTTTCAGTATAAGGGGTTTTGGCTTTCCGTGAATCCAGTCTTGTCAGTATGAACTGGGCCTGCAGTGGCTATCATAACTTGCCATTATCTACTAAGCCCTGACAACTCCATATTACCTACTTCCTACAGCCTTCCAGTCCGTCCTGACCTATTTGAGCTCCAACATTTTAGCTGCTGGTAAATGCAAGTAGAGGGCCAGAGGAAATCCAAAGAAATAATTTATTTTTTTTTACCTGAGTCCAAAACAGTTCTTGGATACCCAGCTGAACACATAGAGGCCAGATCATACTAAAAAATGGTACCAAAGGAAAAAACCCACAACTGAAACCCACCAAAATAAGCTTTCTGTGAAAAGATAAAATCATATATGTTCTCACACTTGAAAGAAAAAAGAATAGTAGCATAGCAGGGACCTAGGACACTGGGAACAAAGGCAAGCTACACATAAGAGGCATTTGGGGAACATGATGGAACAACAAAGATTAATAGTAGTGCAATATAATACCTAGTTAGGAACTATACTGGAAGGGCAGATTAGGTTGGAGAACAATATCCATAAAGTGTCAATAATCCTAAAAAAATGCATCAGAAATCTCCCTTCAAGCTCATATTTCTGCTTTACAGCACAAACAATAGTTTTCTTTAGCCAGCTCTTCACCACTTTATAGGTTTGCACCGATCCCAATTGTCTCCATCTTCACTGATAGTTTGCAGTAAAGCAAGACGCCAAATGTTATCTTGAAGTTCTCACAGATCATACCTATCACATTTTTCTTATTGAAAAACCAAACCAACAAAATTTCTCTGTAGTTTAAAGCCACACCACATTTTCTCATCCTCACTTTGATATCCATGCATGCTTGAACTACTCTTCATTATTCTTTAAAGATTCCCAGGTTAAAAAATTCTCCTTTTCCTTGACATTTAGATGTAAACAATTCTTTCTCTTATCTGCTACTTGTGATTTTTAAGTTTTCAGACCACCCAGTTTGTGAAGCCAGTGACATCCTTGCAAATGCAGCTGTACTTCATGTAGCTAGTTGTGGTGCAGTTAAAACTTTATGTTACTGGGCACAAACTGATGAACTCTGCTGGACAGTACCAGTTATGTGCAGAGTCCATGCACCTACATCTGCGTTGTGTTCCCAACATTGCTGTGGACTGCCCTTTCTTACTTTTTCATGCCTAATGGATTGAGGAATCCAAACACTGCTATACTGCATTTGACCCTGCATAAACTTCACACTACACTTAAACTAGGAGACTTGGTGCCATTCCTAAATTAATAAACTTGCACAAAGAAGGGTGCTGCATGTGCTGTCTAGAAACTTCCAAGCTGGTGGCCAGACATATGCTCTTTTATTATCTAGGGCATTCCAGCCCATCACTAATTCAGATAACAGAAACCATGACTGAAATATTTACTGTTCTCCCATAATACTGTAAGTCATATATTTCAATAGATTAATTAAAACCCCTTGTATTGGAGTTTTTTTTTTTTTTTGCATATTGTTCTTATTCATTCAACACTGCATGAAGGATTTTCTGAATTTCCCTGAATGATACATAACAAACATTTGTTTGCTGTCACCTCTAACTTGGCATCATTAATACTACATGAGTGTATTGGGATGGAACTTTTTTATTTTGAAAGTGATTTTTCTAATAATTTAAATAATTTTCTATAATGTACCTTTATAGACAACCTTAAAATAGTTGAGTTGGACCTATCAAATGTTTCTTATATTTGCAGAAGTCCCAATAAAGATGGATGAGAAAATCCTCCAAATACATTGATGAATATGAAATACTAGGAAAAAAAAAACCCAGCAAGTATTGTTTATAATTGCTAAATTATTGCAAGTTTGTCTTTCTGTATGACATCTGAGGATTTTCATTAATGGAGAGAGAATACTGGATGGCACACACCACAAGATGAGAATTCATGAATTCTTACTGAAAAATGCTTTAAAAAAACTTAGAATGATTTAGGGAATCTGTCTATGTGCATACCATGAAAACATGTAAATCTGAAGTCCTCTTTTGATGTGGATCAAATGTTTGCTGACAGGTTGAAGCACATATTCTTCAGTCTGAATGCATAAGGGAACTGCTAACCTTAGCAACTATTCTCTAACAACCTAACGATAACCATGCTAAAAAGCTTCCTAGGAAGGAAGCCAGTTGTGTCAAGATTGATTGGAAAGAAAGGATTTTCTAGAGTCATAGACCATTTGCTGTAAGAGAAAGGGTGACATATAAACTAGAATAGGGCTTTTAGAGAGAAGAAGAAGTAAAAAGCTCCTCATTTTAAAAAACGTATCTTCTTTAGTCAAAGGTCAAGCCATGGAAGAGAAAGACAAATAATGACTGAGGTGTTTAGGAAAGAAAGACCAGGATACTCCAGTATGCTTATAAGTTGACAGAAGAAACACAAAAATGAGGAATGAAAATTTAGCTAAAATTTAAATAAATATAGGACAAGACCTCGGAAAGAGAGTGAGCTTTTTATAAAGTCTCTCATGCTTCTTACCCCAGTGTGGTCAACAGTTAATAAAGGAATTCTAGGTCTACTGATTGACAAAACTTGGAATATGAACTATTGTGTGGCTCTCTAATATGCCGGATTAATTCTACTTCATGTGTTCTGGCTAGACTTAGATGAGCACACACGTATTGAAGAGTTCTGTTGTGCTAAAAAGGTTCAACTTTGCATAAAATAGAACTGTTTATTGTTAGATATTGTCAGTTTTGTTCAGATAGATCAAAGTGTTAGGTTTGAACATGTCAAAGAGTGGTGTTTGTACTCAGCAGTTCTAGCAACGGACATTCTCAAGCTAAAGAGGTTGTGTGTTTTTGGGAGAAGGCAAGTACCCTTTGCATAGCACAGGTAGAAAGATTTTATAAGAAAGTACAACTTAGTCCCTCTAACTCTGCTAGTCATATGAAATGTTAGCAGGGCTTCAGGCAAGCATGCCCAGATGCCAGTGTGGCACCTGGTACCTTCAAGAGGCAAAATCCATGAATGTAGATCTGTGATAGCTATATTGCCATCCATGCTCCAGAAAAAGTAAGTTATTGCACTTTAAAGCCTTGACATGTAACAACAGAGATGATCCTAAGAGTTACAAACTTCATAGACTTTAGCATTCTAAACCTGGAGATAAATAACAGCTAATATATAACTGTATATAACTGCTAATATTAACAGTGTGTCTATTACTAATTTTTATCCTTCAGGTTTTCCCTAGTACATATTTCTTTTCATATTTTCATATACATCTATACATGATATGAGCTGTAATTTTGGTAATTTTTTTTTGTCTATTTAGAAAACCTTTTCATTTAAATAATAATAAACAAAGTCATAGTGGAAAGACCTATGGTCTAGATTAATTCTGTGAATTTCTCAGTATTTTCTGACACTTCACCTACTCTGTCACTGCAAAATACATGTTTGTATTGTAAAAAAATCAACAACAGAAAATAAATCAGAAGCTGTCACATACTTGCACAGTCTGAAAAGAATGAGGAAGTGAAGATGTTAAATGTTCTCTGATTCCTCTTTCACATCTTACCTAAAGGATCATTGAGATCCATAAGCTGTTTCTAATTAGTTTCTAATGACCTGAGAGTTGTGCAAGTATAGCATCTTCTGTATCTCATTTGATTTCCCTTTTGGGCTAAAATGACATCAAGAGGGCTAAAATGAAGATAAACCACACCTCTATGATCCCTCCGGTTATTGGACTAGAGACATAAATACAGGAAGGGCTAAGGGTAAGTTTTATAACTGTAGCAACAAAAAAAAAATCAGGAGTGAAATAGAGCCTAATCCTTTACTCTTTACAAAACTCAGAGCCAGGTCCATGAATAAGAGAGAAAGGTTTGGTGTTTAGCCTCTTCTGTCTAGAAGAAGGTCCTTTAACCTCTTGATCAGGATTGCAAAAAAGTAACAAATTCCCCAGAAGATTCAGTTAGGTATCAATCGGCTAGACTGTAAAGAAGAAAAATATCTCATCAACAACCTGTTTTAGGTGTGTTGAGGTTAAAAATTGATAAAGGCTCAAATTCACATTTTTTGTTTATTAATTACTATCTGGTATCCTGATAAACTTAGCAGTCTAGGAAGTGATCTCAGTAATTATGAAATTGGCACTGACTTTAGAAAATGCATAAGAATCTCCAAGGTTTCAGAGCTAATTAGCTAAAGTATTAATCAAATTGCTGAATTTTTTAATTTAATGATAGTAATATTTGTGCATGGTATGGTTACATACCTGTTTCCTCTTTGCAAATACATGAAGAGAGGGTAATATTAGTCTTTAGTAATCCTTAGTGCAACATTGTTTCATTTGCTTTTTAAAATTTGGACTCGTTATAGCTATATAATTGGTTATATATCATACTAAGAACTCATGCAGTTGTAAAACATCTCCACATATTTTAACTAAGAACTGCCTCAAGGTGATGAAATAGCAGAGATACAAAATTTCAGGGTTGTAAAGCAAGATTGAAAGTCTTTGAAGAGCTGTTGAATCTATAAATCTCACAAACACTCTAAAATATGCCTTAAAATAAAGTGTCCAAACTTGTCATTTAAAAGGAAAAAAATACCAACAATATTACATGCCATGACTGAGTGGATAAAGTCACCATGATTAAAATGGAGTAATTCACTTTGAACTAACTCTAGCTGACTCCTCTAATGTGCCTGAGGATTGTCTGTGGCAAGCCCAGAGGAAATCTTTTGTGCTTCAGTAAGCAATAAGCCTTGCAAATCATTATTCTTTCAAAGACTAACATAGATAACTGAGGATACCAGTAATATTTGGGCTTTCACTTGAGCCCCTAGGAGTCCAAGATACTATTTAAATACAAGAACATTTAAGGTTAGATTTCTATTATATGATTTACACTATTTACCCTGCTTAAGACATAACTAGGAGTGTCTCAATGGAAAGAACTCAGAAGGAGTATTGTTCAATAATCCCCAAAATATATGAAATAAGAATAAAATTACTCAAAGCAATTCACACAGTCTGCAATCCACTAAAAACAGTGTTATCAATAAAATCTCCAGCTAAACTGTTCTTTTTGTTGTTTCAAAGGCATTGCCCACACATTATTCCATTGTTTTGTTTAGTTTGGTTTTCTGGCAATACCAAGCAATCTGTTACAACCAGCTGTTTTGTAATCCTTCAGTGGCAGAACAGTAGTGAGATTAAGAAGCCCTTGTGATTCTTGTACTTCTTGCTCTGCTCTGATAAACATGCAACTTCCATCACAAGCATACAGATTGATGCCTGCATATCTTGCTACACACACTGTAAAAAGCAACCTGATAGTCCATTGCTCCTTCTAGGGAAACAACTGCTTTTACTTTTGAATTAATCTTGCATCATAATTTTACAGGTTAGTTTTATCACATTGTTAATTTCTGTACTTCAGAAAAATGAATTTTTCAACTTCGTGTGGAATGAATTCCAGCATTCATGTTATAAAGAGTGAGTTAAGAGAGGTAAAGGTTTAAAATCTTAGCACATCTTAGACTGTGACTATACCAAATTGCCAAAGCCCAGAATTAATTAAGTCACACTTGTGGAAGTAAAATAAATAAATGAAAACATATATTATAGATCAATATGCCCAGAAAAATTGTGGTTGCCCCATCCCTGGAAGCGTTCAAGGCCAGGTTGGATGGGACTTTGAGAAAGCCGTTCCAGTGAAAGGTGACCATGCCCATGGCAGGGGGTTTGGAACTAGATGATCTTTAAGGTCTCTTTGAACCCAAGCCATTCTATGGTCCTATGATTCAACGATTCTACGAATATAGCTGCAATAGTACCCTTGTTCTACGGAATCCAAACAGTAACATCATCTCATATACACCTAATGAATGAAATAACATGAGATTTCCCAGAGCCTATCCACACACAAGAGGGATTAAGTGAGATCTATACTTACAGATTTATCCTATTCAAACATACTGGGCTTGTAGAAGCAACTTATCAGTCAAAGATAGTACTCCATTTAAAGCTGCTGCAACATTAATGTTGTAGCTTGTCTCCATTTTTCAGCTAAATAGAGGTTTTCCTTTTCACATCACATAAAGTCTTCAACCAGCTTGGGTCTTCTAATAAATTGCAAACTCTGTTACAGTATATCTTCTATTATGCCGCTTGTTACTTTAGTAAGACAGGAAATTAAAGCAATAAAACACTTTCAAAATGATAGGGCACACTCAGGCAGTCATTTTTCTTATGTTCCAGTATTATTCTTCAAAAGACCTTTTATGATACTAATATTAAATTCTTTGAAGTCTGAAGAATCTGTTGAAAGTGTTGAATTTCTAAGATATAAAGCTCAAATATTGCATCTACTCATGCATTTATTAAAACTGGGAATGTGGGATGGAATTAAAAAAAAAAGCACAAAATGCAATGCAGCTAAATAATATATGACCTGGTACGTTTTAGATCCACATTAGAGTACACTGTGTGGAAATTTGATTTAATACTAAGGAAAATCTATTTTGCTTTTGTCTCACCTTACGTGGCCAAATGCACACCAGATGTGGTCATTCATATAAAAGGTTGGTAACTGCACACTGAAGCAGAGAAAACCAGACAAATACTATAATGGTTACTTATTCAGCATCCTCACATTAAGGAAATTGAATCAAGCTTATGAAACTATGCATTCTTTATTAACCCCACAGAAGAAGGTCACACTGACTGCTCTACTAATGGAATGCACACTAAAAAGATTGAAAGACATCATGTGAAAGAAAAGTCTGGAAAATGCTAAGTCTCCCGATGAAACATTTCCAAAATGAAATTAATAAAGATGTTGAATGTTTTGTCTCATTGTTAAAAACTAAATAGATGTAATCACGTGTATTTGAAAAAGAAAAAGAAAAAGAGAAAAGGGAAAAAGAAAATTAAAGAGAGAGAAAGGAAGAAACAATGAAGAAAAAAATAAAACTACCAAAGCTTATACTCTGTGTCTGTTAAGTATTAAAGATTAGACTTGATGATCTAAAAAGTTATTTTCCAACCTAAATGATTCTGTACTCATAATCATGTCAAATATATGGTAGAAGTAGATTCCCTGCTTACTAAGTAGGCAGAGTGAAGGTGCTCAATTAGGAAGCCTCAAGGAGGAGTGAATGTTCACTATGTAAATCCCGATTTCAATGCGATTTAAAGTTCCATATTCAGTTTCCATTTCACTGTAGCTATCAATTACTATTCCAGTCTCATTTTATCTATTTTATAGAGATTTTTAACAACCTCTGGTGAGAGTTCTAATTTAGTACATGGACACTTTCATTCATCAGTATGTAACAATACATAGTTAGCAGGTACACCATTGCCATTCTGATTGAAATATACAGATTCAATTTAAAAATAACTCTTCTATTTCTTCTATATGCTAACACAATGGAAATAAAGTATAAATACTAATGGCAAATAGTTTATTTTGTCAATTCCCTCTAGTCCTGCAATGACCATTTTTTCCTTATTTAGCACAATTTTTCTTTTCTTTTCTTTTTTTTTTTTATGGTTGTTTGGCTAGAAATTAAGTGGCCCAATCTAAGATAAAAAAACTCTCAATAACTTATGTTTTCTTTCTCATTTTTGACACATTTCTTCTCTGTTGGAATTCCAAAGCAATCAACTACCTGGGGATATATACTTCTTCAGAGATCTCCCCTCCACTATATCAATTAACTCAAAAGCAATTTTGGATACCTTCCAATATGCTACCACCATCTGGTCTCCCTTAAGCCTCACAAGCTGGAGTAGAGTTGAATTGGTTGGAATGATGGTAATTTTCTAAATTATTAACAAATTAAGCATGTTCCTACTCTGCTTCCTTTCTTTTAAGAAATTTCCTAGTGGCCTAAGGAATCCTTATGAATATTTTTTAACTTTTAAGACTCGGAGACTGCATGGAGATCACCTGACTCGCTGCAGTGTGATACTCTTCAAGAGCATGTCACTTATGACTGTGATGGATGAAACTGTGAAAGTGCATTTCAGCTTCCACCTAATCTGTGAATCTGGCTGTCATTTTTATGTAAAACAAGCTCCTGGATCAAAAAGTCAGTCCATTGGTCTTCTTTCATATGCAAATGAGAAATGACTGGGAAAAAGGACAGGCCCAAAGAAATGGAAGGTATTTCTAGACTTAGTAATGTGGAAGCACCCATAAAAGAAATTTTTCAGGATTACAGAGAGACCCACCTCCAAAATTAGTAAAATGACAATGTTTTTCTTTTTTCTTTTATTTATATATATTTTTTTTTAATTGAGAGAACACTCTTTTCCTGTCTTAAGGTTTTATAGCATGTTTACCTCTTGATGGGTAAAGAAATGCGACTAAAATATGTCATATGATAGATATTTTTCTTTCAATGCCCAGGACAACAAGTCTTCCCAACACAGAAACCCTTCTGCATTTATGTGGAGGGAGAAAAGAAGAAAAGTAGAAGTCTTCTTACTCTATTCCATATTCCATTAAGATATTTTTGTTTGAGATGGTAAAGAAATGTTGCATGCCATAGACTGACCTTGTGTAATTTCCTGTCTGTTCCCAGATGACTCTAGGTTGTTGTCCTGTAGCTTTTACTCCTTATTTTTGCCTCTTCCTACTGTCATGTATAATAGATTAGGAATCTCTTCATAATTACCAATCCCTCAAGGCCAGTGTGTCTTCTACCACCAGATCTGAAAACTGCACTTTAATTATGCATTCAGAATTAGAAAAACAACTGTGACTATAACATCCCCAGTAAAATTATGGCATAAAAGAGCTATGAAAAAAAATTGCTCTGCCACCGCTTGGCCTATAAATTCTAACAACTTCATCATAGAAACTTTTACAAGTATACTCCCAGCACTGAGGATTTTGTTAGTAAGAGGGAAGACTCTACTACAGGAAATATTAGAAACCTTTTAGATTCTTCAGTCACTGAGAGAAAGGATAGAACTTCTAGGGATTCTCTCATTGGCTGCAAACTTTATGTCTTGATACTGGGGAAACAAAAAAGTTATATTGGAGACTTTTCTCTTAAAATATGGTACAATCATTGGCCACTGCATAAAACTTCAGTTTTTTAAAAAATAGTATTGTGCATGAGTACAGGTGTGCAAAAGTACATGCATAAATATATGCATTTAAGTGTCTCTGTGTGTGTGCGTGTATAGACATGCAGATCATCATATTACTACTAAGTGTCACAAGTTATGAAAAAAAACCCACATTTTTTGGGTGTTCTTCTATAATAGGGTTTTTTGGCAATTCCTTATAAGAACTGAGCACTGAAGAAATTATCCCTCACTAAATACGAGATATACTAAAAAGAAGACTGATTCGTTAATGTCATTATGTACCACATTCCCTGAAAAGATAAATCTTAATTGAAATACGAAGTAAAAAAAGAATTTGTGTTCTGTCTCCAAAAAAAGGTGAACTAGGAAAAATATCTCTGAAAATCTGAACAAAAAAGGGGAACGAAAACCATGAGAAATAAACTAATTGTGAGCTATGTCTCTCAGTTTGCTGGGGTAATATGAAGGCAGTGAGGTTTCCCGTTCAGAGCAAATGGCTGTGGGCAAGAGGATTCTTGGTTCTAATCCCTACTGAGCCAACCTCAGGCAAGTCATTCAGCTTCCCTTTGCTTCAGTCAATCCAGCTTAAAAACGCAAAAAGCAAGTTCTCAGTGAAGCCAGATGCTGGAGCTATGCCAAGATATCTCTTGGGCAAACAGACTGGGGAAAAAAAAGGTGTAAGAAGCAAACTATATAAAGAAGGCGGGAAAGGCATTCTTAATGGTTTGCAAGAGGTTGAACAGAGGCCAAATAACCACCATGCTGACAGGAAACATTTCCTAACAGAATCTGAGATATTATATGCCAAAGTAGGTACATTTGCAATTGAGATTTCTCAATTTATGATATTGTACCCTGCATAAAATATTTATTGTATTTGGACAATAATTTACTAATTTACCACTAGGACTTAGGACTCTTCCAGAGTTACAAATATTGGAAAAACACATTAGTAACTTAAGACACTAGAATTTTTAAAATACAGAGATTTCTTCTCACATAAAGTGAATCAATAATTCAGTTATTCAGCAAATTCCCCTCTGCCTCCAAACATTTTACTAGAAAGATGAATATGAGAATAGAATTGACAGCTTTAGGGTGTGATACACAAATAAAAGATAATGAAAACTAGAATTAAATTCATGGGCTGCATTTGTTTTCTCTGCATGCTTAATAGAGTCTCCCATTGTTAAAGACTCTGTAAGTAATCATAGATTTCTTATTTAGTCTACTGGAAGAAAAAAAATGAGGTACTATGAGGATTAAAATGACACAAATTATAAAATAGATAAAATATACATGCATGGGCTACTTGGTATTTTTTATGCCAGCATGTAAAATATTATAGAAGCACTAAATATTTCAGAAATCATTCTCTTTACGACATTATGCATGGACTTGTCAGCTTTCACCACTGAGCTTTGCTGATTTATATCAAATACCTAATTTAAATATAAAAGGGATGGTTACATTTATAGCACATGTGAGTATTTAGAAATACCTATTGATATTGCAGCACATTTTTTTTATTCATATAAAAGTAATCCATACAAATAAATAGGAGCAATGCTGATCAGTAGAAGGAACTATGGCCATTTTCTGCTTTTCAGAGACATTTTGTTTTAGGCTGTAAATAAACAGAGTCATCAGTGTACTATACAATATTAATTCTAAACTTACACTCTATTTGTTCTGATGAACAAACTCTCAGGTAAGACTGTTCTACATATACATTATGTTGCCACACATAATCATTCTGGTGTCTCTTTCAACCTTAGAAAGTATTTTTGAACTCAGCACACCTGTGCTGCAGTTTACTTAAGGAGCATGTATTAAAAGCTTTTATTCTACCATATACTGTAAATAAAACTTTGGACCACTGTAGTGTCCAAAGATTGAAGATTGAGATTAATTTTCTTCCTTACAATAATGATAGGACACCCTTGCACTGCAGGTCCAAGGATGGTTTGGGTTCTTTTTTTATCTCCTGTTTGTTGGAAGATCACTGTAGATCAGCCATGCAAAGTCCAAGAACAGCAGCGAGGAAAAATAAAATAGTAGCCGTGTTATGACACTGGAGTGGGGGCAATGGGTTTGGAAGGAAAAGATGGGTAAAACCAGAGTGCAAGGGTGGACAAAACAGTTACTCTCCCACCAACATGCTTCTACAGGAATCAATTACATTGACAACTGGCATACACTTTTATCATTGACTTGAGAGAAGTGCATGAAATATAACCAGAGAAAATAACCAGAGAAATATAAGCTATCATCTAAAAGAAAAATAAATATACTAAAAGGTAGGTGTCATTTTGAATAGTTGGAAGTCTGCTAGTAAAAGTAAAATGAACTTGAATAATTATTTTTAAGAAAAGTCCCTTTCTTTGGACCAAGTAACATGTCATACAAAATCTCTGTCTCTGCTCCTTAATCTGTAAATAGATACAAGAAGAAACTTCATCCATTTCTTCATGTCCAGTCATTACAGGATTTTTGAGAAAGGCATGGAACCAAATATCCCAAGGAACAACAGTGCTTACTCACAATAAACAGGAAGAAACAACAGTTCTGCAACTGGGAATCTGGAAATGTTATGCCTGCTAGATATTCTCTAGGCCTTCAGTAAGTCCCGAATCAGTGAACCTCAAAGAACTCTGAATACTTTGAACAAAGTTTGCTAGAATTTAATCCTGGGGTTTAATCTTTCACAGCAAGAAAACTTCATGCCAGATATTTGAAAGTGTTATAGGCTTAATTAATTCTGTATAAATAATTCCATCACACCTTCTCTAAGATTCAATTTTACACAAAATTTTTCTTTTTTTTCTTTTTTTTTTTTTTTTTTTTTTGGATGCAGGG
>JAWWMO010000138.1:39577501-39629434 GCA_035047845.1 Dendrocincla fuliginosa | reverse complement strand
TTTCTTTCTTTCTTTCTTTCTTTCTTTCTTTCTTTCTTTCTTTCTTTCTTTCTCTCTTTCTTTCTTTCTCTCTTTCTTTCTTTCTCTCCTTCTCTCTTTCTCTCTTTCTTTCTCTCTTTCTCTCTTTCTTTCTCTCTCTCTTTCTTTCTTTCTTTCTTTTCTCTCTCTCTCCCTCTCTCTTTCTTTCTTCAATGTTTTCATATTGTTATAATATCATGAATAATAATAACCAAATTAGTTACATACCTGTTTTCCTTTGCAACCAAATTGCCTTAGAATAATCCCTGTATATATATATATATATATATATATCCCTATGTATTGATCATTCTGTGTTGTTTCACGTTAATCAACCCCAAGGGACCTATTAACAAGAACCTGCATTACCCTCATCCCCTGGGATGGGTCATAACATTGACCTCCTTTGGACACTCTCTAAGAGCTTAATATCTTTCTTATATTGCAGTGCCCAAAACTTCACACAATATTCCAGGTGAGGCTGTGAGGCTGCCCCAGTGCAGAGCAGAGCGGGACAATCCCCTCCCTTGACTGGCTGGCGATGCTTTGCCTGATGCCTCCTGGCTGCTGACTCATACTCAACTTGCCATTGACCAGGACCCCCATGTCCCTTTCTGTGGCACTGCTTCCCAGCATCTCATTTCCCAGTCTGTACATATGTCTGGGGTTGCCCCATTCCAGGTGCAGAATCCCGCACTTCCCCTTGTTGAACTTCATGTCATTGGTGATTGCCCAGCCCTCTAATATCACTACATAGAAGTTTAAAAAAATCCTGGTCAAGAGACGAGACTACAGAGCAAATGTACAGTACATGCTGAGAGTGAAGTACATAATTGTCTGGGAATGAGTAATATTTGGGATGCCAGTTTATAAAAATAATCAGTTAAAAGCATATTTATTTTAAATGATTGTTTAAATGTGACTGTAAGATCTCTACACATCTGCAGGATAATAAGCACCTTATTACAACTATAAAGTATTAATTACTGTCTGTCATAAAAAAGCTAATGTTTACTGAGACTTCATGGATATTAATTTTCTGTTATTTTGGATTAAGAGATAAAGGAGTACTTTCTACTAAAAAGCAATATCATACTGTTTTTAATGTCCATCACTGCAACGCTGTAAGAATCTTTTTATGTAATTTACACTACTTCTAAGTGGAACTAGTATCTTTACCCGTGTATGCAGCCTCTCTTTTCAATAAACAGCTCAACTGACTTTTGGTAATGTAAATTTACCACTCTATCTGCCTCCTACCTCAATGATACAGTATCCTGTAAATTTTGTATTTTTTGGTTATAAAGGCAATCAACTTCAAGAAGGTGTGAAATTTCTGAAAGACACACTAGAATATAGTCTAAGAAGTCCTTGGATGCCCTGGTGTCATGTATACTGTGTGGTATATAGACTATCTACTTGTGCAACAGAAGTGTCTATTATTTTCTTTCACTCTGTGGGTAGCTGAGACACTGCATTTAGTTGGGTGCCAAGTTTGTGCGGCATTGTCTCAATTAGGCACCTAAACTGATTTGTTTGGACATTCGGCAAAAGCTTTGGCTAATTTTCCAGACAGATTGGATGATTCACCTCTTTGCTATGCCCACACATGAAGAATGCTGGCAAATAATACGCAAGAGAGTGTTTATTCTGGACTTCAAGGCTAAAAAATAAAATAAAAGATGCTGATGATTTAACATTGACAAAAAATATCCACACAAAAAATTCCATGTGTGGGTTATGCACAGCAAACACTCCCTGTTCAGTTAAAAATCCCTTGAATCCCCTATAACAGTGATAATGGAAAGAGCTTCCTTTTTTTTTTTTTTTTTTCCCCCTTGTGGAATCATGCTGAGCCATCTTAAAATCCTGCAGCTAGTTCTGTGCATATTCTTATTGATGGCCAAAATCAGCAGATACAGATTATAGAGGGAGACCGAAATGATTCCTTCCAATGTGCAGAAAGTGCCCAAATCACAATTCTTCATCTCCACACTCTCTGTAACTTCTACAGATTTTGGAAAAATGTGGATGAGGCCTTTACATAATGATAGCAATTCTACCTAGTATAAAAATAACTCATTCACCTAACTCAGTAACAGAAGACAAAACTGACTGCAGAAGATAGCCTTGTCACTACTAAATAAAAATCAAAGTTTTTATTTTAGTTTTTAGATTTAAAATAGAAATTATTTTAATGTCTTTTTTCTTTTAATTTTCTGTGATTAACAAAATGATGGTCATGAGAACAGTCTCTGCTACAACTTGAAGAAAAACTGATTTGTGTAGAAATGTTGGTTCCATTTGTTTTAAAATTTGTTGCACAGTGATCAGTTTGTTGACAGAACATCTGCTCATTTTATCCTTTGCAAGCTCAAATCTGCATTCCACTTCTGCTCTGCTTTCAAGATAGAATATCTTGACATATTTTTGGCTCTACAGTCATATGTGGTGTCGAGAGAAAGATTACCACATTTGCCTGTTGCTCCTATGAAAACACACTCATGGAACTGATGTTTCATACCTATTTCCCCCAGATGTTAATTCTAAACCTAAACCATCTGAAGTGTACCGGCTATCCAAACTAACTCAAAAAGTCATTGATGACTTTGATTTTTCAACAGCAAGGTATTAGAAATCACAGTCACTTTGAAATAAGTTCTAAGGTTGTATCTAACCAAGTCTTTGAAATATCAGAGACTGCCTACACTGATTAATTAAACAAGGCCAGTGAGAACTCTTAGGGTCTGGGGCTTATGAACATTGTTCAGCTCTGTCTAAAGAGCCCGTGCTCCTGAATCACTTTGTGGTCCCACACTGTGTTCATGCAGTCCTATATCTGTGTTTACTTTTTCAGTGCAGAGGAAGGCTGTATTGCTGTCCCTTGGAATGCTGCTCTGCTGTTATGAGCCTGTGGGCTGGTGCTGCTGGCACACAGGAGTGTTTCAAGCTGCCAGGCACTCTGGGGTAAAGCTGCAGGGCTGTATAGAGAGGTGGGAGCCCAGCCTGGGGCAGTCTGTGCTCTCTGCTCACTAGGTCTGCTCTCTGGTTACACTGTCATGGGGCTGTGCAACAGGCGCTGTCCCAGACTGTGCTGGTGTGTTGAGGTCTCATTTGTCCCAATAAAGATACAAAAAATAAAAGTGTATGAATGCTTTGAAAATGCAGTTTTTGATGTGTCATTTTTTATTTGCCAAGAAAGTACCATTTTATTGACATATTAACCTCTATAGGACTTATTAAAATCAAACCATAGTTTCTATAATTGTTTTTCTCTTCCACAAGATTATTTTAGATCTCTGAATAGTTTAACCAAAATTAAGAAATTGCAATTTAATTTTTCTATACCAGTCTTACAAAAGTGTTCATGATAACAAAAATGTTTCAAAATTGTTTGTATTTAAGTTTTTTAAATTGGAAATTACAATTGATAAACTAATCCCAATTTCAATTTGTAAAATTTAAAAATAATTTTAAAAGGAAAAATCAGTAATATCAGAATCTTACTTTTTGATATTAAAGGTTTTGCCTGGCATTGCAAGTCACTTCTCTCCTTATGTTCAACACACTTATTCTTGAACTACCATCAGTTCCATGTAAAAAGTGAAGGTTTCTAAGCTATAGTGTTCTTCCTGTTCACCTCTTTGACCAACAATTTTGGTTTTACACCATTTTATGAATTGAGATGCAGAAAAATGATTACAAATCCAAGAAGTACATAAGACAAAAGAATAAAGAAAAAAGAAAAGATGGCTGCTAAAAAGCAAAAACTGGTCCTCTTAGGATAATCTTTAAGATATGATGTTTATAGAAATTCTGATTTTCAGACTCCTGTCTCTGTTGATTCAGTAAGTGTGGGTAATAGAATCCATATGCTACTATCACAGCCTGTATAAGGTCAATGACAACAGCACAGACACTGAACAGGAAGATGCCAAAAGGCACCTCTGGAAAGGAGGTTATTAAGGAAAATGTATATGGCAAGAAGGTTATGATCCATTGTCCATCTCTAAGAGACTGTTCTGTCTCTACCTCACTAATATGTTTTTACATTGACCAGGGCAGTAATTAGTCACTCTTGCAGACGTATGACAAGTGTTACTGGGGCAGTTTAAACACCTAAGGAAGAGTTTTAAGCCAAATGTAAATTCTGCAGGTTCCAGGAGTGCCCCCGCCCAGAACCTGAACAAAATGGCAGACACCGACCTGTGCTCACTGCAGGGCCGTCTTCACTGGCCTGGGAGACATTTGGTGGGCTGCTGGTGGACATCTTGGGGAGCCCTCAGGACGTGACTGGCGGCAAAGGCGCAAGAAAATGGTGGCACTTCTCCCTGCCTGGATCCGGCTGCCTGGCTGGTCAGCGCCCTGGAGGGCTCTGCCTGGAGTGAAGCCAATCAATGGTCACCCAGCAGAGGGTACGTAAGGCCGTGCCCGGGGGTGCCTGGGCCAGCCATTCTATCTCGGGCTCATCCAGGGTTTGAGTCTGACTCTGCTCCCACTTCTCCTCCTGCCCACCTCTGCTTGTCACCGCCTCTTCACCCCGCCTGCCTATGCTTGTCATCGCCTACCTGTTTTCTCCCCGAAGTTCTTCCCACTGGTGGTGGTAATTTCTTTTCCTTGCTTTAGCCTGCTCCTTTCCTTATCTCTCCCTCTTCTCCTGCGTTTTTGTTCTCCTGCATATTTAGTACCCCAATAAAGACAGTATCTGTTTGATATCCAACATAAGGAGTTGTGTCCCTGAATCTCGCCTGCTGAGCAATCAATTAAAAGAACCCAATTACAATTTCAAACTGGATTGTAACAGCATCCAAAAGGGAAAAAACAGCTATGCTAACTATGCATCCCAACTATGCCTGCAGGATCAAGCACTCCACTGAATATATTGAGTTTATAGACTTCTTCTAAATCTAAATGGATGATTTCCTCACAATACTTTTTATTTAATAGCTCACACTGCAAGAAGATACAGGACAAAATTGTATTTCATTTTCAACCAAAGAGCTTTCAAACCCACATCTCATAAGCTACCACCATCAATAGCCTATGCTTTCTTATACAAGGATTCTTAATCCTTCCTGTTGTAGCAATCCCACTGTATATGGGATAATCAAAAATCACAGTGATAGAGAAAAGTTAGAATGAGAATACACTTCTAGCTTATTGGCACAGTTCCTCTAATCCTTTTCACTATGCTGACTCATTAAGAAAGTTCCATTTGGCACTTATTAATCAGTTGGTAAAATGCATAAAAAAATATTGTGATAAAAATTTCAACTAGCGAGTTCCCTCACTGAACAGAAATTTTAGCCATTAGGATGGACTTTTATTCCCATACCCCTGGATTATCTCTGAGCTGATTAATATGTAATTATTTCATGTGAAGTGGACTATCTGAAACAAGGCAATAGGAGCATCCCTGTCTTATGATATTTCATAGGCTGGTACTTAGAGCAGTGCTCAGAGAGTGAAAGGCTCACACTTCTGTCGATTGTCTCCTCAGGAAGTTTTCCAGTCATTGAATTTGCATACAGAAGGGTATGCAAGGCTTTAGCAGAAATGGAGTAATTTCCAATTCTAGTTCTCCCTCTCCCTTACTGGAAGCTCAGAATACAGTTCAGAAAATTAATTCCCTAAATTTTGACCATTTTTTTAAATCTATCTCCTCCTCATACTTCAGAGGAGACTGGAAACCTTTAAATAGTGACCAAAAGGAATAGTGTTTGACATGAACCAAATTACTTAGATTCAATTTTACCAGTATCAAATATTTAAGAACATGAGAATATGCTTACCTTCAAATGATTATTGACTTAAAATAACAGCATGCATTATAAACAGTAATCTCAGGAATAAGGATATAACTTGGCTGTTTATGCATCTCAGCCAGATTTTTTTGTGAGCATATAATTACTCTCTGAAAAGTCCTCCAAATGTATAAAACTTGAAGTGCTCTTAAACCAATATTTCTGTGCTCCTCCTGTTAAAGATGGCAACCAGAACCCCCAAAATAGCCACTCTGAGTAGCCACCACTTTTTCTAGTCAGAGAGAGAATGGTGCAATCCTGTTTACTTCCTCTGCCTCCATGTTCATTGCTTGTAGTAGAATGTTGAAATATCACAGGTTACTGTGGTGGATTAAAACATTATTCTTCTGTTCTTCCTTGAAGCTGCTTAATTATCATTTCTACCAAACTGTTTAATTTATCTTACCTAAGGCTGACTTCACCATACTAAAGATGGTGTTAAAGCTTCATACATCATTTAATGAGAAATATTATGTTCCCAGTCTCTTAACTAAATTAAAACTATCCCCTACCTAGTAATTCTTAAGATTAGTGTTGTTTATTATGTTTCAAAAGAATAGTCTCTGACACTAAAGTGCAAAGACAGACTTGAAAATTCTGAAGTCTCTTACCTCTAAATACCATGTCGGGCATCCTGAATAATGCCAGATTTAGCCTAAGAATTATGACACATGCTTTCAGATGAGGTTGAGAATCTCATAAATTAGCTATTATCTATTAGATAATATATTATTATAGATAAATTAGAATTTATCAGAAATGGATCATCATTTTGCCTGATGACTTATGTTGGCTCTCCTCTCCATTCAGTACTTGTGATTCCTCTGTGAGAACATTTACTTCTGCACCGATCTGCATGGGCAACATATAATCTAGTCAAATGCAACAGAGCAGAAACCAAGCTTAAACAGGTACTGAAAAGAGGATCAGGGTAATAGAGTGCCTATCATACAAAGGATAAGTAAAAGTGCTTATCCTCTTTAAGTTAGCAAAATAATGGCTGAGAAGATGTACTGTAGTTAAGAAGACATATAATCACTCTCTATAAATAATTATGTTTGGAAAAGAATTATATGCCATGAAAGGAGAAGGACTACTTAAACTAAAGGGCACTGGTGGCAGAAGAAAAATGTTATAAATTGCCCATGAATAAAATTAGGCTGGAGATTAAAAGTATTCTTAATGATCAGACAGCAGTGACTATCTGGAACAGCCTCCCAATAGCAATAGCAGGGTGAAGAAAAACAAAGCACTCAGAAGCCAGTTCCCATTACGATGGAGTCTGATCTGTTTATGAAACTTATACAATTATATTGAGTAACAGAAATTGGCTCCAGTGAACAAAGAGATACATTTTCTGGCCTGTTTTTCTGTTTCATCTAATTGCTCTGCTCAGGACTAAAAGTTCAGTATAGAAAGGCTCATTATATTAGTGCTTTTGTTCCTTTCTTGCTATGTCTCTTAGTGCCTAAACAAGAATCGGTTTTGCTAACAGTTATTAGTTACACATTTTCCTCCCTCTAGATGTAAAGATATTGCATAAAGGAAGACTTTTCAACCTGATTTATTTAGCCAGTTTGGGAAAATCCCAAGGACCCTACACATATTACTTATGAACACATCCACTATCCATTAATATGTGGCTAATTATTTTATTCTCTTTTGGAAAAAAAAAAATAAAGTGCATGGTTTAATGTTACAACCTTAAAAAATCCAAAATAAAATAAAACTAGACAGCTTTAAGCATGAAATGGTATAAAATTAATTTTTTACGAGATCAGAAATATTGAAAAACTGAAACCTAAATTTGTGGCCTCTATGGCAGAAAATTAGCTCTTGCGAGCTGGGGAAGAGAATGGGGAGAGGAGATAGAGAGTGATTTTTTTTTAATCTGCATTTTCTGCAAAGTTCCCTGACAAGAATATCTATTAACTGACTAATTATCATAGACTTTCCACAACTGAAGCTTGAGCAAGCCTTAAGCATTTAATTCTGAATCATTTTATTCAATATTTTTCAGAACCACTTTTACTCTTCAATTCTCTCACGTTTTTTCCAGGCATATACTGGTGGTAGCAATTTTCCTGTAACACTGGTTAAGACTATCTCTTATGAAGTTTTCTGGAGTGACTGAGTAAAAATAAAAATGTTCTGATATTTTCCCCTGGGAGAGCATGAGCAGTTTCTTTGGCTTAAATAGGCTTTAACTGTATCCCACAGAGTGATGCTTCATAGTGTATTATTAATGTGATCAAAAAGAATGTTATGAGGAAAAGCCGAGCGATAGTCAATGTTAAGCACCACATATATATTTCTCTCTATTTTTTAAAAATTCAGAAATTTATGGAGTCTATTTTTCATAACACCTTTTTTAGTATTTTTGTTGGTGTTTTCTCAATTATTTTTTTTTCAATTACACATTTTCAATATTACTATGTAAGGCTCAAATATTAAATTTGCACACTAACAGAACCAGCTGCATGAATTTGCAGATTTTGTGTTAAAAAGGCAAGAGATGTTCAAGCCAAATAGTGGGTCATCTGCAAAGGATTTTGGTTGATTTCTAGGATTGCTCAGTTTAGCTCGTTCTGAAGGCATATTTAAAATCCACTAGAAGAATAACTGAACATCATATCTTCATTATGAAAATAAGTGTAACTTCCTAAAAAACCCAACAATTCTAGTGAATATTTGGAAATTGTTCTACCAATATTTTGAAAGCATTCTAAATGTTTCTTATGCAAAACAATGGGAAGAAAGGTCTTTTTCTTTTCTTCTTAAAGAAAAGAAGTGGCTATGAGATTTGTATTTTGGGACTGTAGAGATGAAAAATGGGCATATTTCATTGCAACTCCTGGGCAATTCATCTGGCACCTCATTTTCCACAGAGGCTTATTGCCAGAATAATCCTTCTTCTAGCAGTCAAGCAAAGTCTGATAATCCATTTTTTCTCATTATCAATCTTGATTTCTTGTGGGATTAACTCTTCTACACTGTTACACTTATACACTTATACACTATTACACTTATACACTGTTACACTTATACACTATTACTAGGTATAGTAATTCTCTGAAATATCTAGAATCAAAACGCATTGGGCCAAATTCATCCCTGGAGAAGCTTTACAAGCATCACTTCTCTTAGGCCAAAAATAAATTTGACACTTTAACTTAAGGAATAATGCAAGCAATATTATTACAAGTACTCAATTATTCTTTGAAATAGCATTATAAGCTGCTAATCATCCTTTATTTACATTTTTTCTGCTTGTAGTAAAATCTTTGAAGTCATTTGGATTGTGCTAATCTCATGTCTTCCACTGTCTTCCAGTGGAAGTAATGAAAGGAGACTGTTAGACATCTCTTAAACACCTTAAATAAGTCCATATCTTATAAAGACATGTCACTCTTCTTGGCTAATCAAAAAGATGCTGCTCTGCAGTGCGTACACTTGGGTTCTTAAGGAAATGCATAGAAGATCTACATGTTAGTGTTGTTACAAAGGAACGTCTGCTTTAAACAAACCAAAACTTTACAGTGTGATAATAAATCGTTCAATTGACTATTTTAAATAAAACTTGGATTTCCATTGAATTGTGTAGAAATAGAATGACATACATTGTGATTCTTTTGCAATAATTTCATCAGCAAAGCTTAACAAACAAAGTTTTCATGGATGTAGTTGAATTTTTTGCATTCCAATGTTGTTTTTCATGTTTATCCATATCTCTAAAATAATTTGAAGTTAATATTCGAATTGTGATCTGTGATCTAACCCCAGTTTACAGTAGCAATTAATTAATGAATTTTATTTTCTTCCTTACACTACTATTCTTCCAGTTATGTTTCAGAATTCTTCAGGCAAGTGATGCAATATTGTATACACACTGGATATTGGAAAAGAAGGACCTTCAACATTTTATCAGCTAATACTTCTCTGGAGTGTCCCCATCACTGTATTTGAATTGAGTTGAACTACTGAAGTCATGAAGGAACCTATGGACATGCTACACAGATGGGGTCAATTTCAGCGTCCTTTTTTCCCTTTACATTGATGTAGATATGAGATTTGCTCTGTCAATCAGTATTAACATGCTAACTGTCTAAAAAAAAAAAAAGATATTAAACTTATTAGAATTTTTTTTTTTTTTTGGTTTTTTTTTCCTTTTAAAATTAAATTTACTTGGGGTACTTCATTCCATATATTCTTCATCCTTTTCTAGACTAATTTGCTGCATAGGCATTCTCAAGTCCAAACCTTCCAAAGACGAAACCTTGTTAAGGTGTTGACACATAGTTAGAGCAGACATTTCTGATTTAAAGCTTTATGTATTTGTTTTCTAACTAAATAAGATGAGATAAACAGAATATGCAGTGAGGAACTGAAGATTAAAACAAAAAATCAATCTCTTCTGAGCCAAACCTAATAACTGGCTCCAAAAGCTTTCATAAATTATTAGCTTCGAAATCAGTCAAAGTGTCTGAAACACTGTATGTGTCACTGATGTACTTGAAGTTCACCTAAGAAACTGTATCATCAAAATGTGCCGACAAAAAAATGCCAGTAGCTATGACACTTTGCAATCAATCATATATCTGTTTCAAAGTTAACAAGTGTCAGAGACTGTAATTTCATCTACTTCTGCTGTATACATTTAAAATGCTCATATTCTTATTGAGGACAGAAAAAAACTGAAAACATTTGTCAGTTCTGTTTTCCTCCAGCTAACTGTATTTTTTCCCCCATAAAGCTTATGCTTAATAAAATGCATATAGAGATAAATATTTTATATTTTTATATGAATGTTGTGCGACATTGATGTTTTTCAAGAATGTTCCATTGTCTATATAGTTAGTGAAGAAATAGAGATGGTCAGGTTAGTCAGGAAGAACTGCACAGCTGAGTACAAGGAAGTCTGGAAATTTGGGTTCGGTTCTGAAAGCAAAGAAATACCATTGGCCAGGTAGTGGGAATAAAAGTGAATGGATCAAGTAAAAGCTGCTCCTGCACTCCAAGGAGGGGTTCCATACTATTCCAGTGAACAACTGCTTGATATAAATTTTACACGTCATCGAGCACATACAAAGGAAAAGCTTGTTTCTACTTGGATTTTGACATTTTATTAACCATTACCTAGTTAATGTATCCAGAACAATGCCAACAGTACAGAAATAGATCCTCCCAGTATAATGCTTCATTTCTTTGCTGTTTAATCCACAGCCTATGCATTAGTAATATATGCATTAGGTCTTTCTCCCTCCCTCTCTCCCTCCCTTCCTGCCTGCTTGCTTTCCTGCCTTCCTGCCTGCCTGCCTCCCTTCCTGCCTGTCTCTTTCCTTTCTTTTTTTCCCTATGGACTTTCTCCCTCCTCCCATTTCTCATCATGAATACAGAGTACCAAAGTGCTCCCTGTTCTGAACTACAGGACACATGCTGGGTGCAGCTCTTGAAGTTTGCTAAGCAAGGGCTAGAAGTCGGCAGCACAGTGAGTCAATGTGAGAATAATTTAAAGTGAGCTTGAGTAGTTGAAAAAAAAAGACCCACACATAATTGTAATAAGGTTTGCCTTTTTTGTTTCTGTTAGTAGCTGTTGATAGTCTCAGATCTTTCCTTTCAAAATTGATTTCAAATCATGTCTGGAGCAGCAAAATATATTTCGGTCTTATCTGTCACTTTTTTGATCATTTCCATTAACCTTACTCTATGTGTATTGATGATAACTATACAAAGAATAATTAAGTGCAGTTAAACCCACTAATTTGGAATATGTACATTTATTATTGTAGAGATTTCCATAAATTATTTTTTCTTCTGCAATAGAGAATAGTGCATTCATTACAGCCTCTGCATAAATTCAAGTACTAACAATATTTATTTTATCTTTTTTTAAAGAGACTTTTGACATTAGACTTTTGTACCCCAAGTATACTTTATCTAAGCATGAATAGTGAAGATGGCATACTCAATACTTCTGTGTTTGGGAATCCACAAATTCTGCTGATTTAGTGTATCTTTTGCTTCACATAAACAGATACTGGTTTCCATTTCAGGAAAGTAATGTTTTCATGTAGTTACTAAATAGCTTCAGTACGAACAAACCCCCTTTCTTGAGTTGTTTATCCTTTACCACTACTCTTCTACTGCCTTTTTATTCTTCCTTAAGTCTTGCTACAGAAAAAAACCCCAAACCCTAAGTTAGCTTGTAATTCAAGTAGGATAGAAGAGAAATTCAACTCTCACACATGAAGATGGAGATGTACCATTTACAACTTAAAATGAAGACACCAAATGCAGAGATCTGGACATGAAAAAGTACCAAATAATCTGTGAATACTACTCAGTGCTCTCCTGACTGCAAGCATACACGTTTAAGATAGTTAAAACAATACACTGTGTACAAAAAGCCTTCTCTTTACCATGGTGAACTGGGGGAAGTCAGCAGCTACTAGGAAAAACTTGATCATAATGGTCTCTGAATTTTGCTGGTCTTGGCCAAAACAAACATGAGAGTGGTGTCAGAAACTTAAGTTGTCAGGAAAAATTTCAGCCCTCCTGGTAAGAGTCTCTAACTTGCAACAAAATGTAAAAGGAAAAAGTTATAAAGCAAGATATCTTTCCAAATGGTTAGTCCAGTAGGTTAAAAATAGCAAGTTTCACAGAATGCAATATGTGTGTCCAAGTAAGAAATGGAGAATGAAATTATTAAACTGTTAATTAGAAGATACAAGAGAAGTTGAATTTTTCACATGTTATTGCAATGACCCAGCTCATGTCTTCAATGAGAGAGGGACCGTGTTTAAGACTGAGGGGATATTGCAGCTATTGACTATTTGTGTCTGCACTGAAGTTCCAACAGTGTTGTCACTCAGCACTGACTTTTGCTATCCTAATGAATGGCTGCTTGTCCCTACGGATCTTACTTGTGACTGGTTTCAATAGTCAGTGGCGAACACCTTGGCATGGCAGGATACTTGTCGCCCTCTTGATTCTTAACTGACAATATCAAGATCATATGCAAATACAGACTGAGTGAGGGAATATATGACTTGACATAAAGTGGTGGAAGTGTGATTTCAGAACAATTTGCTCAAAAATAAAAAAAATTGTGAATGAAAATGAAAGGACTAATTTTAAAAACCAGCACCCAGAAAAGACTGGACAAAGTCAAATTTTCTTAGATTTAGAGTGGAGGTGTTTCTTTCTTTATAGAGTTGGCTACCCTAAAAACGTGAAGATTAAATAGAACAACATATTGATCTGAATCTCTCTTGAAATGCAGGCATACAAAAAAAATCAGCTTCCTTATTTGATTATTTTGTCACTCAGTTTTCTGAAGTTAACAGCTCTATTGCGTATAACATCTCAAATTTTGAAAGGGATCTCCTTCTGCTCTAATTAGCTGTGTTTTAATTAAACATATTATGTCTTTTACTTTGAAGTTTTTAATATGTAGACTAGCAGCAATTATTTTTCTAATGCTTTTTAAATCTAACAATTAGTCTTTGCAATCACAGTCTTTATGCTCTATATATTATGAAAAGCCTCAAATACTCCAGTTGCATGTTTAGGGTTTTATGCTATTTAAGGTATGCTTATTTATTTTTGGTTCTGTAACAAAAAAAAAGAAAAAAGATTTTAAGAAATCTTAATATGGAGGTGCTAATCCAGACTTGAGTAAGCTAAATCTTACCCCTATACATATCTAAACATCTGGAAGAGACAATGGCATTCAAACTATAATGACAGGCAAAAACATCTAAGGAAATAGATGGAACATTCAGAACACTGGGTCCAGATTAAGGGCCCAAACAGGTAATGAATTACCTCCATATTAAAAATATTTTGCAGTAGTTTATTGGCTTTTATGTTTAGTTTTCAAGTCCTCCAGGAAGGCCTTATAACTGAATTCTTCAAAAGAATATTGCATTTCAAGATAAAATTTTCCTGTTTGTGCCAATAGACAGCAAAGAACGATTTCTCTTTTGTGCTCCCAAAACCTATTCTTACACAGAAATGCTTTTGTTTTTCTATTTAAAAAAAAGCATAAAAAGTACTTAAAAACTGTGGTGCCATCTCAAAATGTATTGGCTATTGTTTGAACTATCAAACTTCCAGTTTTTGAAAGAGCCTTTTAATAGCTCAGAATTATTGCTTGTTTGGCTTTGTATGCAACTGAAGAAAATTACATAGAAAACATAATAGCACAGTTAGTATAACTTCAAGTGAAAGTCTAAAATCTCTCTTTCACTGTGACAGTTTGCTAATGAGAGATTACTTCCCAAAATCATTACTTGAAAGAAGTTCACAATGAAAAATTAATCTATTGATGCCCACATATTATAAGATTTCAATTATTCATTCATCTTATTTATTACCTAATGTATAGGGTCATTTAGTCTTTTTGCTGTTCTTCCTTAAAGAAGAAATAATAGTTTAATGCACTTTAGTTTCATATTTAGGATGAAGCATTAAACCGCCTAATCATTATTTATTTCCTGTCCAGTGAACAAATTAAGGAAACACCTGTGTATAATGTTTTCTACAACTTGCTGAGGTTTGTGAGCTACCAAAGACAATGATGATTCTTGTACTAGGAAGACTAGATAAATGCAGCTTATTCAATTACAATAGTATAAACTCTTGAAAGTTTGCTTCAATCCTGTATGCTATTTGCCAAATTTTTATAGCTTTTGGGTCTCCCACTGGATTAGTTTGCCATGAGGATAAGGAATATCAAGGTACATACATGAACAAAACTTACTAATTCTGTCAATTTAACTTCTGAGTAAGAGGAATGGCATTTTACCCCTGGCAAAATCTCCCCAGGCAGAAGATTAATATCATGCAAACCCACTTTTCTCATCCTTATTCTTGTCATACTTAACTAGTATGAGATGAAAAAGAAATAGTAGTAAAATACCATTTTTAAGGAAATTTGACTGTGACTCTATCATGTCTAGTAACACACATTCTTAGCTTGCACCTCTAACCTTGTTAGGAGGGCCTCTAACTAGTCAAATATTAGCTTGGGCATTAAGATTTGAAGTCACAGTAGGTATGATACAGGTACAATATTTTTCCCACCACTCTTCAATGAGATTAAAAACTTTAGAGTACGAAGTCTTAGACTGTTGGCAAGTGAGTAGGTCTTAAATCATCATACAATTTGATACCATCAAAAGTGTGAGTTCTAATTTACATTTACTCAAAAAAAGAAGGCTGGAAACTTTTTCAGTATATCGGTATGGATAAATTTCAAATCCACACTAGTAGTGCAAAAAGCATACAGCTTCAGAAGGTGTTTCTATTTAATAAGCACTATAAATGTGTGTGCTGGCTTTGTCTGGGCTAGAGTTAATTTTCCTCACAGTAGCTAGTACAGCCTATGTTTTGGAATTTTGCTGGAAATAGTGTTTATAATACAGAGATGTTTTAGTTACTGCTGAGCAGTGCTTACACAGGGTCAAGTATGTTTCTGCTTCTCCCCCCACCCAACCATCAAGGAAGCTGGGGGTGCTCAGTGAGTTCTAAGGGGACACAGCCAGGACAGCTGACCCCAACTGACCCGAGGGATATTCCATAACATATAATATCATGCTCAGCATATAAAGTGGGGAGATAGAACAAGAAAGAGGAGGAAGTTCAGAGCTATAGCACTTGTCTTTCCAGATCACCATTACATATGATGGAGCCTTGCTTCCTGCGGGATGGCTGAACACCTGCCTGCCCATGGAAAGAGGTGAATGCATTTCTTGTTTTCTTTAGTTTTTCTTCCATATGTGGCTTTTGCTTTCCTTATTATCTATCTCAACTCATGAGTTTTCTCACTTTCACTCTTCTGATTCTCTCATCTCACCGGGATGGAGTGAGTGAGCATCTGCATGGTGCTTAGATACTGTCTGGGGGTAAACCACAACAATGAGGCCGTTTTCACAGACAGACACATAATGAGTACCTTTTTTATATTTGTCTCAGTTATAAGATCAAGCCTTCTTCTTCAATTTTTTTTTATTTTTGTTTTTTTTTTTAATTTTTTTTCATCCTTTCCTGTGTTCTTCCTGAATATAAAACAGTTTGCATACTTTTGAGCACAACTTACTGGCAGAATTGAACATTAGCTCAAAAAATGCCTACTGCTTTTTGGTTTTGTTTTGGAGGGTTTTTTTAGTTCTATATCAAGTCATTTCAATCTCTGCTAAAGGATGTTCTAGCTGCCCATTTTACTGAGACTCTTTTATACCTCCTTGTTTGAGGGTAAAAAGCATGGCTTGATCAGAGGGCAGCAGTTATGCAGAAGAGACTACTCTATGCTAAATTAGAAGGTTTCTTATGGCTTGCATTCCTGCCTCTGGATTGGTAGGATGTGTATTTTGATTTATTATTTAGGACCATTTCCCTACTGTATGTTAAATCTACAGTTTTCAAAAATAAAGATCAGTTTAATGTTATTTCAGTCATAAAAATGGTAAATGTGTAAAAATTCTGTGTCCATATTCAACTTACTCTGTTCAAGGTACCATTTTTCAACGTGTCAAAATCACTATTACGTTATCTATATTTAAGGTCAGAGTTGATGATATCTGGCATTTAGCCACTAGTGTTTCAATAAGCAAGCACAAAAAATTATGTGAAATGATTCTAAATTCCACTGAAAAAATATAAACTCCTTTTTCACATATGTACAATTGAAACATCAGATAAAATCCTACAAATAAGTGACAATGTTAGGCTGACCAAAGAAAAAGTAAAAAGTTGAGATTGCAGGTCCAGAGTGGAAATTTTTTACATAAATATTTTAGCTGATTTAACTTCAGACAGCAAGGACTCGTAAATGCACTAGTTTACCAAGTTTAGTTTTGTTTAGAGTATGATAGTAACAGTAGTGTGCTCAAATATCTATAAAGCTAGTTTCAGACATACACAATCTACTTCTCCAGTCTCTTAATATTTTTTATTAATGATAGCAAAACATTTGATTCTATGAATTTTGCTTTCAGGTCTCTTCAAAGGCTTCATAGGTTTCTTATTTTTCTAAATGATTTTAATATAAACAGCAGCAATCTGTACAGTAATTTTTATTCTGATCTCACTTGCAATGCTTTTACTGTTCAGTTCTAATGGGTCTAATTTTTATTGTTAAAATCTCCTTATTTTACTTAGTCTAAGCTAATTTTATTTATACACAAGTTTTACACAAAGTCTCTTTAGACAAAAAAAAAAAAGTGAGAGCTGTAATGTAAATTAGAATCATAGATTTCTGTATAGACTACTCCTAATGATGCTTATTTCTTACAGATATAAAAGTAGTATCAGGCCACTATTAGGTGACTCAAAACCAGACACTTCACATTAGTGACAGAAGCTTGCATTAGAAAGAAAATTATAGAACCATTTTCTTTAAAGAAACCCCAACCGAACAAACTTCACCAGAAATAGCGACACAGAGAGAAGATACAGTTTTTTTTTTTTTAAACAAACAAGCCATGAATTTTAACAGAGCAGCTGGCCTTTCTTGACATGAATGTTGGAGACCCATGTTTGAACAGTTTAAGAGGCAGCCTGGCTGCTCTGATAACAATAGGGGTCTGCAAAACGGAGTCATGGCAATTATCCACACACAATCAGTTACTTTTCAACTCTGCTACATGTCATGGGCATACATGTTTGAACATTTTACTTCCTGCTCTCTTTTCTCATCTAAATCAATCTTTAATTAATGATTCCAATCATGTTACACAGAAATAGGCTTAATAAAATACCCTGCACTATATAACTAGGATTACAAGGACCACATAATTTCAAAAATTAAACGTCAGCTTTGTGAATATACTTTCTAACACATAAACTAGCACTTTCTGAGCCACTGGGAATAAACACACCTTTGAAAGCCACAATGAACACTGATAAACCTTCAAGGTTTATCATCTGAACAGATGGATTGGTTGGTACATTAAGAATCTTGTGCCTTTTTTTTTTTTTTAACAGTAACCCCCTACTTCGTAGACAAGCCTCTAAGCACAAAAAACAAAAAAATATATTTAGTGGCCCCCTGTTCTGTTTCATTATTTACACCCCTCACATGTACTTCCCCAGCTGAGTAGTGCTCTTTGATGATTATATCGCCAAAGAACATTGCTGTGATCACGTAATATGCTGTGGAACCATAGATAATCAATCAAAAGAACAGAAAGAGAGAAAGCAACTTTCTGACTTTTTAAAAACTGATTTGGTTCTTATAAAAATGTGAAATTAACAGCTTTGAGGTTGAAATAATCTTTCAAAAGGTGAATAGGAATAGTGCAAATTATACAGTATTAAACCAATGTGTTCTCCCCCTGAAGGGATCACTTCTATAAGCTGAAGGTGTCTGTCTCCACAGTCCAGTTAGTCAAGGTTCCCATACGTTGCTTGATTGCTAGCATGGGAGCACCCCCGGTAGTGGTTTTGTGATACTGACATTATCAAACTGGAAGTTCTAGTAATACAGACATCGCCACTTCACCTGCTCTAAATCAGGGGGCTTTGGCACTTTGAAGCTGATGAGACCAAAGTTTCTACTGTCCTCAAGTCGTGAAAGTATTTTTACCATAAAGAGAAGGCAATAAATATACCGGCAGTTTGGTCTATCTAACTTTAAGTTACAGTTTACTTATATGAAGAATTTGTATTACTGTTACCAAAACTGGTACAATGCTGTAAAAATGTATATCTTACGGTTTGATTGGATTAAACCCAATATTATTCATAAGGATGATTCATCCTTATGACAGTTTAATTGTGAGAATAAAAATAAACATAAAAAGAAATTTACAGTGATGTTTCACACTAGAGTAATTTAGTCATTACTGTTGCCACTAAGGCAACTTACTGTGTTTCATCTAATAAGCATATTGCTGAATATTGTGGTTTTTCCTTTTCTTTCTTTTCTCTGCTCCACTCCTTAACTGTATTTTGTTCTTCATCTAAAGGCCAAGGGCTCAGCAGCCACAGCTGCAGCTGTTCCACAATCCAAAATAAAGGTGCTACATTAATAGAGATGAACTTCTTTGAAGTTTTACTTGGTTTTAATTTTTCTTTGACTATCAACAGATGTTTTAGCATAAACTGATAGTATAAATAAATGCCATGGTTTTACAATTCTGATAATGATACAAAATATTTTGGAGGAGCAGACCCTGTCCCCCCTCTAGATCTGTAGGATCTAGTATCTCAGCTGACAGAGTACATGTATGCCATGTATTCTGTCTGCAGATTTAGAGTGTACCTTAAAACACACAGGTACAACATGATGAAATCTGAAGAATGCATTTGTATGAATGTCTGCTGCATTACCCTTTTATGTTGGCTGTTCAGCCTGTGTGACATTCTGAGTGGGCATACTAATAGAGCTTGCCATATCAGTCATCCATAAGAAGAGATATAATTATGGCTTAGCAGAGAAGTGTGCCTACTTCAGTTTTCAAAATTTGCAATACAGTTTATTCAAGAATTTTGTATCCATTGTTTATGTACCCTTTTTCCCCCCTGAACAACAAAAAACATTCTATGCAGCCTTTATTTCCTTTCATTATATGTCTTTTCATACTTTCCACTTGAATCAAGTATTCCAAAGTATTATGAGAAAACAATTTCAAACTACTGTAATGTACAATCAAGCAATACATATGCAGTCTGGGTAATGGGTCACAAGTAAATACTAAAAATATGCATGATATTTACAAGAGGTACTATTGTTGAAAGTAGTAAGTGACATTATTTTCTTATAAAGGAGTAATAAAACCTAAAAAAACTTTACTTGCCATAAGAAAAGCTGGTGAGTTACAATAGACACACAAATGTAATTCACAGTAAGTCCTACAGGACATGGCTTGAGTGCTGTGGAGTCACTCAAGCAGTATATTACCAGGGTCAGAGACTCAGGCAGATGAATCCCGTCTTGGTCATGGCTGCTCAAATTGTGCCTTTTGATTGATTCTGAGGCATTCAGATAAAAGGCCCTAGTGGCATGTGCTTCCCATTGAAGAAGTCTATTTTTTGAACTGTTAAGAACTCCAGAGAGACATGAGTAAACATGGTAACATATGCAGCACAATTTAAAGTGTGAGTCTAATTCAGGTTTTAAGAAAAAAGATTTAGATCTTCTTGAGATGCCCAGTGCTTTTGTGTTCAAAATGCACTGATGCAAGTTCAGTGTAAATGCAGCCTTTGGTGTGTGCGAATTGTCAGTGTGACAAAACAGAGGAAAGGCATTAACATTACATCATTTCCACAACACGAAGCTTTTGAGAAATAGACTTTAGCCTATGCAATTTTGCTTTACTCTTATCTTTGCTTTCTTGAGCTAACTGATACCATCACTTCTTTCCTGGGGTGAATTGCATTGTAGTCAGATTCTCATTTGCTTTTAACTTTGTATGTACAAATTTAGTTGTAGCTGCTTTTTTATCCATACCTTTTTAGCTATCTGATCTGTCATTCCACTGAACATTTGACCTTCTACTAGGAGCTGTTGTGAAGGAACTTCTTACTGATAGAAGAAATATGACAAAAACCCAGATTGTAAAGTCCCAGAAGAGAGCAAACAAGCATTTTCTATATTTTACTAGCACCACATAATATCAGTCTTTGTAGGCTGCTGTAATAGATATGTCTCAGAAGATGCTGCATTAAGCAAATCATAGAATCACCAAATATACTGAGTTGGAAGGGACCCATGAGGATCATTGAATCCAACTCCTGGCCCTGCACAGGATACCCCAAGAATTACACCATGTGCCTGAGAGTTTGGTGCTATGATCACTTTGCTGGTGAGCCTGTTCCAGTGCTCACCCACCCTCTGGGTGAAGAAGCTTTTCCTGATATCTAACCTACACCTTCCCCGACTCAGTTTCATGCCATTTTCTCAAGTCCTATTACTGGTCATGAGAGTGAAGAGATTGGTACCTGCCCCTCCGCTTTCCCTCACGAGCATGTTGAAGACTGCAATGAAGTTTTCCCTCAGTCTCCTCTTCTCTAGGCTGAACAAACCAAATCTTATAAATGTTTACAGCTGTTAGATTCTGTTTTTTCAGTTGCTTCACTGAATAATTCTCCCTAAGAATGTCAACTGAATCCAGTCACAAAATAAATAATTTTTTTATTATTCTTGTGAGAAACTATTTTGTCTGCCAAGTAGTAACCAGTCATAAGAACAAACTTAACTAACTCCTTCTTTTAACAGATTTCTGTTCTAGGTGTTATCTTGAGCTGCATGTCTGAGCTGCATCTACTTACATACATCTACTCCATTTGTTATTTGAATCAGTAATGCTTGATTGAAAGTCTGCATTAAGTCATCCAGCTGCCTCCCTCCCTCAAATTCTCAGCTGTAATCACAAGAATTGTGCTTTCCTTGCCTCATTATCTGTTTTTGTTGTTTCATTAGCATTTTATCCTCCAAGAGAGGAAAAGGTTAATGCAAGACCACCTCTCCTGATTATATGTGTCATGCTACCCTACAGATGATGTGCTGAAGTCATGAAATAGCAACTGCACCTTCTGGTATCAGACCTTTCTAGTGTGGTCTGACATAACCCCTTAGATAGAGATCAAGAACAGTTATGGGAAAGAAAAAGCAGTGAAATATGTTTGAAAATATGTTAAAAATTGCAATAGAAAGTTACATTCTTTGTAAATTTGTTGTCTCATTTATGCATGGTTAAAGCATTCCAGCTTGCCATGGAATCTACAGTTTGTAACAAGTTGAATGAAAAGGTAACCTTTTGTGTATTGCATTTTAACAGCCATCAGAATAAATTCCATCTGGTTTTATGCCTTCAGTTTCTATTGAATAGTTCAGGATTTTTTTCAGAAGTACATCCTGAGTTGGCTATTTTGCGCTTCTTTTTGAAGAAGTGAATACTTGGTTGTGCCTATTCTTTTAGTCCTTAAAAAAATAAAAGTAATGCCAAACGTGTCCAAACAAATGTCTTTTTCCAATATTTGAATCACACTGTTTATTCTGGGGTTTATTTGCTTTTAAGTTCTGACTATAGCATTGCACTATATCCAAGTAAGAGACATGATATCAACAATTCTAAAATAAGGATGGGGAGGAGTTTTTTTAAGAGTACTTCACAGTCAATAGTTCAATCAAAGAATAAAAAAAATACCATACTAAAAACATTCCCTTACTGCATCCATGGTCAAGACATGTTCAGACCATGACATATTTTAATGGAGTAGTGCAGAAGTGTTTGCCTTTCACCTTAGTGGAAGGACAAATAAACTTTCACCATGATTTCTCTTGTCAAACTTGTCAACATTTTGTGGTTGACTGACTTATCCTTAGGAGGTGCTTGTCTTGGCCTTGACTAGGGAAGGAAAACCAGACGTCTAACTTTTGTATGGCTTAAGTTAGGTTAAATGAGTCTAACCCTTCAATACACACAGAAAGCAAGATCAGGAAATCTGCATATGTTCCCAAATTTGCCATTGATGTTATGTGATCTTGATTTGATATTGTTTTGTCTCCAGAAGTAAAATCAATAAATCAGAGAAATGGAGGGTTATACTAATCTACAACTCTGGATTACTGAAGGAAGTTAAAGTAAAACTAATGGTTATTTAAAAATGAATGCTATGAGACTCTTATGGAAGTAAATTGAAGATTCTTATTTGGGGCACATTGTTAGAGACTGATAATAAACAGTAACCACTTTGCAAAAAACCTCAGCTGTAACAGCTCGCCTAGTGCAAAAAGCTTACTTCTAATGGACAAGGATTTTTTTCAAAACATCACTTAAACATGATTCACATTACGTAAAAAGCATTTGAGGGGGTTTTTACTTTTATTTGTGTTGCTTAAGCAAAAAGGAATTGTTGCCATTGAAGGAGAATGGAAGATTAACAGATTAAAACAACCCACTACATACGATTATCAGAACAAAATGATTTATGATAGTCAAATGGGCATAAAAGTATTTTTTTTCTTGAACTTCATGATTTTATATAGTGAGGAGAGTTAATATTTTTTAAACTCTTTGCTCCTTCAGGCTAATGAATTAAGAATCCTATGCTTGTAACCACAGATACAGCTATGATCAATTATTTAAAATGCCTTTCTCTTCTCTCTCACACTTCAACTTTTTGGTAGAATTCACTGTAGCACTCACTCAGACCCTGCTGGTACAAATCAGTTTTCACAGGGAGGAGGTAGTTTACCACAGGATGTGTTTGGCCATCTCCAGTTTTCCAGTCTAAATATTTCTGCAATTCTCCTTTGGCACTCCTAGCAAATATTTTATTTCCTTCTATGCTAAACAAATTTCTAGTGTTGACAGTTAGTCCTTATTCCACAAACTGTTAGAGTGGCATGATGTTACTCTTCCTTATGAGGAAATTTTCCTCTCTACGTGTTTAAATGATGACACTTGTAGGAGCTGGTGATTTTCTGAATTAAAAAGAAGTCACTGTTGAGTACTGAGCTCCAAGAGTTATAGAATAAACCTTTAGATTTCCTAGGGTTGTAAAGTGAAAAAGGGAACTTGCTCTGACAACCCTTAGTTTCAGGAGATGCTGCTGCTGGGAAGGATTAGCAGCAAGAATTTCAGGGGAAATGGATATGTAAGAATGCAGAGCCTGCAGGTAGGTATGTTGGAAAAGGTGTGGAAATGTGGTTGGACTAGCAACTTGTCAGTTTGGTGGAAGAAAGAGAGCAGTATTTCTATTACCATATGCAAGGGTAATTGAATAAAAGGCTTCAGTATTGTGCAAGAAGTGAAATGAGAGGAGGTAAGAATTGAATTTGCTGCATTCTCTGTTTCAAATTCAATCAGCAATTATCCCTATATGTAGCCATAGAACCAAGAGAAAATATAGATGAGAAGATCATCCATCATCCAAATGAGGAAATGTAAGTTGTTTTTTTGTGGTACTGGGTTGGGGTTTTTTTGTGTGTGCATTTTTGTTTTTTTTTTTTTTTTTTTTTTCTTATACTGCTACATAGAGATCTAAGGGTTAAACAGATCAACAGTTGTTACTCTAAAGGTAAGTGGCTAGCATTTTTATATCATACAGAACATAGAACATCCTTAATGTTTACAGCATATTATTGACTAAGCAGCTTTGTGCATTTTTTAGCTTTTATTTTAATTGTCTGGGAAGCAATGCACAGGACCAGAACAACAGATTCCCTAATGTTAATAAAATAATACCCAGAATATGGAAAATATTATTTGCTAATAGGAGATGTAGAAAAATACTTGAATACAAATAGCATTTGTATTCAAGTTCCATGTCTAATTATATTTTAGGAGACTTAAAAACATTGACATTTACATTCTTTAGCGAGGAATACCCAGTTTGAAATTTTACCACAAAAGCTAATGACCCTATTAACTCTAATTTGTTTACTCACCAGTCTGGAACAGTTTCTTCCACAGGTACCCCTTTGATGTTCAAAATTAAGCTTCCTAGAGGCTTGAGAAATTAAATGCTAAAGGAGGTCAATTATCCAACAGTTGCCTTAAAGATAAGGACTGCCCCTCCCACATTGTTTTAAAATTATTTTTTCTGATGAACACTAAAAACCCCATGATTGCGAAACACATGTCAGGCTCTCCCACAGGTTTGCTAGGACATAATAGGCAGTTCTAAATTTGGCCATTTAAGAGAGTGCCTAATTATGTCAGGCAATACAAAGACATGATTTTAATATTTTTTTTTATTATACTGAGATTTAATCTTTAATCAAAGTGCAAATGAATTAATTATTATTTTCTAATATTTCTGTCTTTTTGAGTTTGGAATTTGCATAATATTTCAAATATGACCTCTAGCAGCTCCTGATTAGCATGAGCCACTTGTTATACAAAGGTTTATATTTATACAGAATGTACTTAGTCATAGGCTTACAATTATTGTTTGTTCTGCTTAGTATTGTCTATCCTAGAGTGCATACACTATTGGACCAATCTTAAAGATGTAATAATGGTGGGGTTTTTTGCAAGAAAACATTAAATAAAAGAGGCCCGTTCTTCAGCTGCAGTGTGAATAAAAAAAGTCTATGATAGTCAGCTCAGCTTATTTTGCAATTATGACTGTTCTCTCTGCAACACGGTACCAAAACTGATGGGGCCAAACCCTGTAGACACCAGTGGATTTCAGCTTCTTAAGACGTTCCTATGAATGATGCACTGGCTCCCACTGAATTCTTAACAAACCATAGAACATGAACCCAGAGATTACTGCTAATCAGTTCTTGTTAGATACAAGAGGTGAAAGCTATGGTGGAAAACCATACCCAGAGGATGCTGAGGGATCCCATCATGATTCTAGTCTGTACAGCTACAACTGGGGCGGCTGTACTGGGTGCAACCAAGCCCCTCCTGAATGCCTCTCTGCAATACAGAGCAAAATCCTTAACAGGGTACCAGAGATCTACTACAGTAGAAAACTCCAGTAAGTTTCTGTTGGCATTCAGTATAAAGCTGCTCATGTAAAATACAGAGATATAGTATAAATCCATTAAAAAAAACTCCAGTGTAAAACAAACAAAAAAAAATAGAAGTCCACAACAACAACAAAATCCACCCCTGCCCCCCGCAAACAGATCCTTAGAAGAATTCAAAAGACAGCTATGCTTTCTCCAGCAAAAATTCTCTGTGTTTATAGAGCCTCAAGAGGTGCCAGATGGCTAGTCCCACTTCCTCTCTGTGTAAAAGAGCATCCAGAATGTTCAGCCTTAATTTGGTTCAGAGTTTTCTGGTGGATGGGAGGACTCAGTTCTTTTTGATTTTGATGAGAAGAATATTTATCATCTGACAATATCATGTGTTGGTGGTATGGGGAATCATTTCACTCTCTTTTTTCGAAAGAGTTATGAATCCAAATCCAGCTACAGCTAGTGGGTGAATGACGTCCTTCTGAAAATGTTAAGCAAATTCTGGGAAATCAGGCATGAAAATGAACTGCAGATAAGGAAACATAAGGTTAAAGGATTCTGAGAAACCCTTCAGCTCTCGTACAGCAGCTGGTGGTTGTGAGAAAGAAAACGATTTCCTGTAATATCCCAGTGCCATACAGAATGATGTGGGCTGTATCAGTTCCATCCTAAAGACTGCTGAAACTGACAGGTTGTGTTCTCTATTAGGTATTCATTCTAATAAAGAAAAAAACCCCAAACCCAAAACACAAAACCCCCCTGGTGATAAAACACATCATTGAATTCAAAAGGACTATATAAAATATTAATAACAAATGGGAGATTCCCTAGGCAGGTTTTTTGATTTAGAGATGCAATGATGGTTCCCAAGAGAATGGAACTTTGTATTGAATTCAGAATTTAGTTTTGAATCCAAGGTAAATTGGGATTTCAGTGAATTTTTGAATACCAAGATTTCAAGGTCTATGAAACCTGCTAGCTTTGTGGGAACAATGACATCTGGTTAAACATTGTCTTCAACTGTATGAATAGTAAAGTAAAAAAGAAAAGAACCAAAACCCCCATTACTTCCTTGCTTGGTCTTCTTAATAAAGATAATTATTTTAGTTAGTACAGAGTTTTATGGCTCTCTGCTACAGAGTTATCTCACTTTTTACTGAGCTCCAAGCTTACTTGTGTAATGACAATGTGAGCAGAATAAATAAAAAAAAAAAATTGCCTAATTTCACACCAAGTAGGAGATCAAGTACAACAGCATGTTACAATGTTGACAATAGGACCAAAATATCAGGGTAATGTGAGGTGAACATCTATAGCATTTATTTGAAATTCAGTAAATGTCATTTTCATTCCAGATTGCGCACCTTCTGCTTCTTTAGAAAACCCTGAACTAGGAGTGATTTGAAGTGTGACTATCAGAAAAATAACACCTCTAGAAAGTTCAATATGGTGTATTTCCTGCTGCTTAGATTTAGCTCAACAACATCTTTAAATCTTAGTAGTTCCGGAACCATACTTCAATATGCCTACCTTTGTGGTAATTTCAAAAATGCCAGAGCATAATGTGTAAATGGGACAACAACCTGAAAGAATAATATACAGAGAATTTGGCTTTGTTCTTCTCTGCAATTTAAATTTACTTCTTTCTTTCAGTGTGAAAGGAACAGCTTTCTATCATTTCATCTTGCAATGGAAGACTTATAACTAAATATATTCTAAATTATTTATGGAATATCTTGATATACACTTGTAAACTCTAGAATAATACTGACTTGTCTGTAATATAATATTCAGAGAATGGGAAAGTAAACTAATAATTTGCTGGAGAAGAAAAGAAAATCTGCTGTATTCCTTTGTGCTTCTTTTAAATTTATAGTTATCAGACCAGGGACACTTCAAAACGCCACAGTTTCTAAAATATCCACTTGTTTTCAGGAAAGTTTTGACAGTCATAAACACTTCAGTTTGATGCTAAGTCCCTAAGATCATAGCTGTCTTCCCCTCCTTTTTTAAAAGAACCAACGTGTTTTACAACCTTGATTATGTTTCATTTTCCCCCCTTCACTCCAGTAAATAAATTACTCCATATAAGTCATACCATAAGATTTGCTAGCATGTATGGTCTTAGTAGCATATAGTAATTCCAAATGACATTGAATCTGGCCAGGGATGTCAAAGACAGGAGGAAGGCCTTCTATAAGTACACAGATGACAGAAGAAATCTAAGGTAAATGCAGGCCTTAAGGTTCAACAATGCATGGAAAAAGCTTAGGTATGGAATGCCTTCTTTGCCTCAGTCTTTACAAGCAAGACTGTTCTTCAGGGAATCCAGGCCCTGGAGTTCAGGGGGAAAATCTGGATCGTGGAAGGTACACCCTTGGTGGAAGAGGATCTGTTCAGGCAATACTTAAGCAAAGTGAGTGGGGGCCCTGATGGGATGCATGCATGAATGCTCAGGGAGCTTACAAATATCATTACGAGAACACTCTTAATAAACTTTGGTGGATCACAGAGATAGAAGTAAATGTCACTCCTATCTTCAAGGAGTGCGAAAAGGAGGACCCAGGGAACTACAGGTCAATCAGCCTTACTTCAATTCCTGAGGAAGTGATGGAGTAGCTAATAATAGAAACAACTTCCAGGCACATGAATGAGAAAATGAGGAGTACTTACCCAAAGAGGGAGTCATGCTTGACCAATTTGATAACCTTCTATGATGACATGACTGGTCTAGTAGATGAGGGGAGAGCAGTGAACATTATCTATCTAGACTTTAGTAAGGTTTTCAACACTTTCTCTCTTAAGATCCTCATGAAAAAGCTGTTGAAGTGTAGGCCAGATGATCCCACAGTAAGGTGGCATTGTTGAGACCACATATGGAGTACTGTGTCCAGTTCTGGGCTTCTCAGTACAAGACAGACATGAATATACTGGACAGAGTTGAAAGAAGGGCCACAAAGATCATTAAGGGATAGTGGCACCTGTTACACGAGATAAAGCTGAGACTGAGAAAAGACTTGGAAACACATCTCATGAAGTCAGGCTCTCAGGTGGTGTACAGGGACAGGACAAGAGGCAGTGGGCACACACTGAAACACAGGGTGCTCTGCCAAAACATAAGAAAACACCTCCTTGCTGTGAGAGTTACTGACTACTGGACCAGAGTACCCAGAGAGGCTGTGGATTCTCCATCCCTGAAGTTATTCAAAAGTCAGCTGGACATGGTCCTGGGTAACCTGCTGTAGGTGGTCCTGCTTGAACAGAGGTTTGTCCAAGACATTTTCCAGAGGTCCCTCTCAACCTCAACCATTTTGTAATACAAATGGAAGGACACACACCCATTTAGATATTCCAGAACTAAAAATTAGTAGGTGTTCACTGTGAAGCAAGCATGTCTGTGTTTATCTCAGTCTGGAAACCTTTAAACCATAAACACTGAGTCATTTCAGAGCACCATGTGTGTGTCTTAGCATGCACCAGCCAGCCAGTAACATTCTCATGAGCCCAAACCTCATATGTTCTGCCTGCCCCCATTGCACGAATTCACAACACTTTCAAGATTAATAGAAGAATATCTCTAATACGAAATTTCTTTCTACAGGCATCTGGAAGTATATAGTGGGGCAACTCAAAAGAAACAATAATTCTCTTAATGTTGACAGGATTGACAGCAATTTAGCTCCAGAAGGTGCTTCATGAGGCTGGGGTAGCTCTCACCTTGAAGAAGGACTGAGCTGCTACAAGTTCTGATTGGCAATATATAGAAACTATATGAACGCTACTAACGTGGAAGTTTATTACAGGATTCTCATGCCTGCACAACAGCTCTTCAGAGAGACTTGTCTGCCTATCCCCAAGCTCTCAGAGATTGTCATGTAGCAATTTGGACTTAGCCCAAATAAGAGGCATGTAGAAAAATGTTACAAGGTTGTTTACAAGGTAATGGCCAGTTTTTCTGTTTTCAGTCATATAACAGCTAAATATTACTGCTCCTGCTTTGTACAATATTGTCCTCTATAAACTTCTGTTGCTCTACACATGTATTTGTGCACACAAAAAATCCCACATAAAATCTGCTGAGATTCTCAACAGCTAAGAAGGAATAGAGACAACTCTCTCACAAACTGAGAAAGAACAGTTTTCATTTTAAATTGTCACACATCTCAAATTTTGGTCAAACTCATATTTTGAGTGATAGCATGCATGAAGATTCCCAGATCTTGTTCATCACTTGCTGTGCTTGGAAACAGGAGCTGACAATGAAAGCACCTCCTCAAGAAAAAAACTATCGCACCACTGTTCTTCATTTGAGCAAAAAGAAAAAGATGCTGAGATCAAAAGAATAAAATAAAAGGTTAAAAGGAAATCAAACTTGAAAGAAGGAAAGAGAACAGTTAATTGGAGGGTCTGATTCAGATGTGTTCTTGCAGTGCTCGTTCCTAATTTACGATCTGCTCCTCATCTTGGCACAGCAGTCTAACAAGAATTCCACTGCCTCCTCATTTCCCCCCTGGCTGTGCCCCTTATTTCAGACCTGCACACAGTGTCACAGTATTCCCCCCAGCTTTTTTCTCCTATATTGAGCTTTGGGACCTTTATACATTCACCATCATCCCTGTAATTCTGGTGCACCAGACTTGGATGTCGGCATGGATGGCCTAAGGATTAGAATATTGTATAAGGCAGGTTTTTGACTTCAGCTCTGCGAACTCAATGCTAACGCTAGGGAAATACTTACAAAGGCATAAACAAAGGAGAAAAATCTACACAAAGAACCTGTGGAAAGGAGAAGGTGTGACGAGAGTGGAAAGAACAAGCCAAGGTATTTTAGACTAAGAAAAGTGCCAGCTGTCTTCAAAGTCTCTAAACAAATGAGAAAATACACATAGCAAGATTTCAACTTGTGACTAACCTGTTAATGTATAAAATTTTAGAATAACAGTAGATAAAGCTGTATTTGTAAGGAGAAATGTAATGCAGAGATTTTTTTCACACATACTAAATTAAAATCCGTATTATCACTTTGCTGAATTACTCAGAATCAGCATCTTTTGCTTTCACCAATTTCTGTCTTTATGGATGCTGTATATCTACCTACAAAAAGACTTCCCAGAATGTTTGCTTTGAAATACAGTATTGCTGCTTTTTTCAGATGCCTCCTTTTCTTAAATAAACAAATCAACAGGGGATGTGTTGCCATTTATCCCATATCCTTCTATTCCTGCATGTTTCCCGTTGGCTGCTAAGGTCCTCAATTCCAGAGGCTGGTATGAAATTAAAGCAATACATTCTAAACAGCACAATATACTGATGGAAAGCATAAAAGATTAGATTGCTAATGCTGATTTAGCTTTGACTTAAATTGCTTCTTCCTGTTTTTACTGCTATCTGACCCAGAAAGGTGTGAAGGTAATCTCCTTGACTGCCCTTGATGTCAAAGGTGCTTTATGACTCACAAAGAAGAATATGCTGGCTGTAAGTGAAGTGAATAAGTAGTGGTTTGACCTTCCTGATATCAGGTGGACTACATGAAGACAGAGTAAGCTGCATGCAACATGGTAAAAATAGATTAGAAACGTTATAAAATGTGGAATAGTGAATTATTTGTCATAATTCAGATTTCTCTCCGGGGACGATTAACAGTCTAACGCTACCCTGAAATGTCACCTTTCCTAACTGGGTAGACACTGCAGCATTGCCAAAAAGAAGCGCATAGCAGATGAAGTGTTATGCATAGAGGTTGTTAAAAGCATGAATACTGAATTAATTAAATGGCAAAATAAATAAATGCAGTTTCCTGTTCTTTAGCATCCTTTACCCCACAGCCAACTTTAAAACACCTCGCAAAAGGCAAAATGCCCACTTCAGTCATGTCTGCTGCTGATCAAATTGATTCAGAAAAAGACAATATTTTATCCGTCCTCTTTGGAGTTCAAGTATGAATGGTGAAGCAAAAGAGAGTGAAACTGAGGGAAACATGAAAAGCTTGATTTGTTAGGACCCCTGCTGTCTGAAAAGAGATCAAAGCTCAGGAGGAGGCTGTAAAACAGCCGAATGCACTGCACAGAAACATGGCCTGTGGCAGCTGCTCTGGGCACACTCTCACAACACAGGTGTACCTCCAAGTCTGCTCTGCCAGCTGAATCATGGGAGCAGGCTACCTCTTCTCCTTCTTCATTATTTCAACTGCAGTCACTGAGGAGATGTGGGCTCCATCCATCACAATGCACAAATTCACAGTGCGCAGATTCAGCACAGGCCTAATTAAAGCTTTTCCTTTCATTTGTGGAGATAATTAGACTTTCATCTCACCAGGAAGCTTCAGAAAGATCTATTTCTTTCTTCAATAAAAGCTACATCAAACAAAAGCAGATTTTAATCGCCTTTTCTTTGGGGCATGAGTCAATAATGAAAGATGTCATGGGTAACAAAAATTGTGTGCAGGGGGAAAAAAGGAGGGAAAAAAGACCAAACTATGTTCTTTAATTAACACCATGTTTGCAAACACCATTAATTTCTCTCATTAAAATGATTTTTATCTACAACTGATTGTTGATAAAACAATCGATTTGAACATCTCATCTGTTTCACTGCAATGCAGGAACCCATCTGCTGTGCTGTAAAGCAGGAAACATGCAGACTGTTAAGCAACATGTGAGAACAATAAAAAATGCATATGTGTGTGTCAGGGATTTGTGAGGCTCACTGCAGGGCAAGGGCCACCTTTTCTCAGAACATCTATAAAAAATGACTTGGTAGCAGGCCAAGGGACAAAATGTCACAAAGATCAGAAGTGCATAAGTAACAAATGAATTAATATGTGCAGGAAGAAAGGTTCCATCTGTGTGGGGAGGCATCCGTAAACAGGCTCGGAAAAATAAGGAGATTTCAGGCATATTTAACACCACATCATGAGCTGCTGTGATGTAATATTAGAGGACAGATGAGCTTACTGCCTTCACCTTTCTCATTTGTAGTAGAGCATAAGCATCCTGTCCTTCTACCTTTTACACTGGTGTAAGGGAAAAGCATTTGTGGCTCCAGGCCCACAGCACATTTTTTATTTATTTAACCATTTGACACAGTGCTTCTGTGTGGGTTGCCTGGTGCGCAGGCTCACAAAGAGAGTGTAGCTGATGTCTGTGGGAATTGAAGTCTGGCAGTCTAAGGGGGGAATAAAGGGGGGAATAAACTCTTCCACACTAGAGTTTACAGCAATCCCAAAGAACTGCCAAGCTTATAGCATTAAGACACTTAGTGAAGAGAGAGCTTGTTTAAGTATTGTTTTACTGGTGATACTTGCTTTACAGCAGGTAGTGAATTGTTTTTCATAGTAGTATCAACGCTAGAAGTAAGGATGTACTGTAGCAGTGCAGAGCCCAGTGTCAGTCCACTTAATTCCTTTCTGGACAGGATAAAGTATTGTGATTCATCAGAATCTGATCTAAACTTCCTCTAATAACAAAATTTCATCAAGTCTAAGGAATAAAGGATTAAATGTGTACTACTGAACACTCTGCTACTGTTGTGACCTGCCTGGGAAACTGAGGAAATTAAAAGATTTAATGGAACGTTTGTTTTAAAAAATCTACTAACAGCTTTAAATCTCACAGTGTTGATGCTTTGTTCATCGTGTCTTTATGCTGTTAGTTCTGGCATATGGCAGTTGTTTGGGAAAGCAAAGTTTGTAGGAGCCTGACAGACATTTCTTCTTGATGCATTGAGCCAGTAAGATCCCTGGTGAGTATCCAGATTCTAACAGAGCCGCACATGTCTATTCTCGTGACTGTAAGAGATGGAAGTTTTTCCTGTTTGGGTTCCTTTTTCTCAAGTTCACTCAGTCACTTAAAAATAAAACTGCAATTGTCTTCTGGGTATCCTACTTTTATGCTAATCTGTTCCTTCCCCCCAATAAACGAAGGCTGGTTTTACTTTAAATTAAGACAAAAACATATGCATATGGCACTGAGTTTATCCATACTGCTACGAACTAGTAGTTCAAAGCTGAAAAATCTCTCACAACTTAAGATAGAAAGTTTAACAGAGGATTTTCCCATTTCTCCTTGAAAATCTCAAAAAAATTTTTTTGAACTTGGTTAAGGTTCAAATAATTATCATCATTTCCCAGTATCCTGGGCCAAGATTTGCTCCCATTTATGTGGTTTTTTTTGCATTTACCTCAGTGGAAGTTTTATCTATTTCAAGTTACAGAAAGTAAGGAGAACACTCCAAATAGTAAACACTGATTGAAGAATTTACTTTGAAAAAGAAAATGAAAAATCATAAAGTTGGGAAAAAGGAAAACTTCTGACAATATTTTTTTTGGATGATATTCTTGGCTGCAATGGAAGAAAAGCTTTTTTTTGCCTTTTTTTTTTCTTTTTTAAATTTTTCTTTTTATTTTTTCCTTTTTATTTTTTTTTTATTTTTTTTCTCTTTAACAAGCATGTTGCAAGCAGAAGGAATAATGACTCATGGCCAGAACTCTGAAACACTCAACAGCACTATAGCACTTCCTCTGTCAAAAAGTATTCAAACTTAAACAGTGCCTAAAGTGAATGATTTCAGAATGTTTCTGAGCCCCCTGCTCAGGATATACACACACTTCTGATCCAGTATTTTTTTAATAGGAAACTGTCTCTTCACTCATCCCCAGGCAAGTTAGTTCATGCAAAATAAAGCTGATCATCAAGAGTGAAAACTTTCATGAATAGGTGAACCCAAACTGAGATCTTTGCTAACTGTCTAGATGATACTGCTGAGCTACAAACTGCTAGAGGAAATCAGGGGAAACCCCTTGACCAGATCCGGATTTGCACTACTTGCACTGCAGGTACTTTATTTGGTAGGTCCTTATTTTATGAAAGAGGACAGGCAGCCTGAGATCTAACCTGCCAGGGGAGAAGGAACAGAGACAAACAGAAATGTTCTCAGTTTTAAAGGCAAAAGTGGGAATGTACTTCTGCAATGCTTGCCTTAAACCTCAGTAGGCTGACCTCCCCTACTGCTATGAGCTGCAGAGGAAGAGGCAGTTGCCACTGCTTTTAATATTTTCAGCAAGTATAGAGCAATGTTTAGTTTCCAAAGAGCCTGTCACACCATCAGTGGTTCAGGGACTGTGTAGGCATAAAGCTGTTGCTAATGAACAGGAAGGCTGGAGGCAGATGGTATCCAAATGGAAGAAAAGTGTCATGAAGATTGAATGGGTGAAAAACTCATTTAGCCAAACCCTTCCCATTAAAACCTTATCCTGTATCTCTGTGTCAGGGGAGAAATCCATTCCTATTTAACAAACACATGAAATACCATACAGACAGTCCAAAGACGACTTTCAGATTCCTCTACCAAGAGATTTTCCAAGTTGAAGTCATCAGTTAAGTATAAAAAATTAGTCTGAAGGTACTATTAATACATCAGTTATTAATTAAAAAGCTCTCCTAGTAGATACTATATTTGATAATAAGACGAATAAATGCTTTTGTTGATTTCCCTTAGTGTCTAAGAAGAACTGTTGACACTATCATATGAATGAAGAGCTCTGGAGCTGTGCCAGAGAATTTAAAACATATTATTTTCAGTGAAGTCCTCTAATGATCAAGTCACACAAATAAAAGCATCACTTGAAGTTCTCAGTATCAATTCTGAATTCTGAGATTAACTGAAATGACAACAGCCAAATGTCAGGATTTTTAGTTTAGCTGCTCTATGATAGTCTTTTTGATGAGAAGTTTTTAGGCCTGTTTCATACCTCATAGGTGTTACAATTCTAATCAGACTGGTTTAAATACAATATTTTGTTAATTGCCTCTAGTGACTATTTTATTTCTGAGTCTAATAAAACCTGCCAGTTTACTACAATCTACAAATTTCACCTAATATATTTCTTCCCACAAGACAGTTCAAGCAGTACTACTAAGATGGGGAGCAAAGGACAGGTTCACTAAAGCTGGGTAAAGAAACAGGAAATGGAGACTGCAAGCTGAATATGAGTCAGCAGTGCCCTGACAGCCAGGAGGGCCAACCATGTCCTGGGGGGGCATCAGGCAAAGCAATGCCAGCTGGTCAAGGGAGGGGATTGTTCTGCTCTGCTCTGCAGAGGCCTCACCTGGAATACTGTGGGCAGGTTTGGGCACCACAATATAAGACATTAAGCTATTGGAGAGCATTCAGAGGAGGGCAGAGAAGATGGTGAAGGGCCTTGAGGGAAAGTTGTATGAGGAGAAGCTGAAGTCACTTGGTCAGTTCAGTCTGAGAAGAGGAGACTAAGGGGAGACCTCATTGCAATTACGGCTTCCTCGTGAGGGAGAGGGGCAGGCACTGACCTCTTCTCTGTGGTGACCAGTGACAGGACCTGAGGGAATGGCCTGAAGTTGTGTCAGGAGAGGTGTAGGTTGGATATCAGGAAAAGGCTCTTCACCCAGAGAGTGTCTGGGCGCTGGAACAGGCTCCTAAGCGAAGTGGTCACAGCACCAAACCTGATAGATTTTAAGAAGTATTTGAAGAATACTCTCAGGCACAGGGGCCTTGGGCACAGTGACTCTTGGGCATGGTCCAGTGCAGGGCTAAGAGTCGGACTCGATGATCCTTGTGGGTCCCTTCCAGCTTGGCATATTCTGTGATTCTGTGAAAATAACATTTCTACCTATGGCTACACTGGGATATGAGCAGTCCGGTTGACCACAGTACTGCTTCTGAGGTATTCAAGAGCATCAGTGACAGGGTATATGTCAGCCCACAAGGCTGTGGATGAGGCACTGCTCCTGTCTGGTCTAGGATCCCTTGTTTTCTTCCTTGACTTATGCAGTGAGGGGGTGAAGGAGCTCCCACATCTTTTTGTTCTTTCTGACTCTATTTGTGACTGCTATTATTCCTTCATTAAAGGTATATAAATGTGTTCAGAAAATATAAGTCAGATTTTGTGTATAAATCTGAATTCTTGTCGTATATATATATACACTCAGCAGAAAACATTGAAATTGAAATGTTTTTTTTTTTTTCTTGAATGAGCTTGAACAAGTGACAATCTCTATTTGTTAAATCAAACACAGATGTAAATCCATAGCAGCATAAAAGCTCAGCAGGTAAAGAATAGGGAATTTGTGCATGCATATTTTAATTTCAGTAAAGTGCAAAATATATTTTCATCTGTGATTTGCCAGTGATAAATATTTGATTTATACAATGGAATTCACACCAATGTATAGATCATAAAGACCTTAAAGGTATAAAATTTGATTGATGATCTGGTTACTCTTTTCTGCACTTGTGTATGCAGTGCAGAACATGAAGTACTCTGCATTATGTATCTATGTGTGTGCATGGGAGTATATTCGCTGTGATATCACCACAAACTGGCAGTATCTGCTCACCCTTATGTATAAACTGTGAGGAATACTTCTGAGTGCTATTAGTGTGTTTAACAGTGGAACATTTCTAGAACGAGGAGGAGATTCAGGATGACAATATTTTCATTTTGAACTCAAAATACTCTTAAGTGATTTCCTATCTTTTCTTTAAGTCCCTAAATGTCATAGGAAGCTTGAGGTAAAGAATGTTTAAGGGATGAAATTATAAATACGTGATTGATGGCCCATTTATCACCTCCAGTTGAGACACAAATAGAATCTCTCAGTGCTCATGTATCTCATCGTATAAAACTGAGGTAGAAAGAAACACGATACTTAGATGATTAGTAAATTTGGTTAATGATTTATATGATAAACATGTATCTTACGAAAAGCTTATTACCAGTGTAATAAGTTATGACAAATTTTAATGAAGACTACTATCTTGTAGCATACAGACTTGTTTACAAATGTACAGAGTGGGAATGTGCCATTCTAGCTTTTAAACCTGAATTACTGACTGATTAAATGCCTTTGTAAGAAAGTATCCAAAAAAGTTTTTAGATATTAGTTCAAGGTTCACGTCCAATAGTATTATCTTTACATGTTCATTTCCAACTCCTAAATAGGTCTGGAATCAATTACCTTTCTGTTATCTTGAAAAAGTAAAAGCGAGAAAACAAAAAAAAAAAGCCTAAAAAATAACTGAGTTTAGACTGTCTTGTTTTTTAGATTTTCTCCCTTCCCTATATGACAACAAAATGCAATACTTGGGAACAGAAATATGCAATTTATTAGTTTTGACTCTTTTTCACCTCTCATTTAATCTGAGCTCTATTGCTTTTAAACCAGTATGTGCTTTTTAAGCTCTGAATTAAAGCCTACATTTCTAACAGTGATAGCCTCAGAAAGTTAACCAATCTAAACACCATAAAAACACCCACCCCCCAAAAAAACATCAAAAAAACAAAAAAAAAACCAAAAAACCCCAAAGCACCTCAAAGCCCCAAACAAACAGACAAAAAACAACAACAAAAAAACATCATTCAAAACAAAGGTCAACTCAAGTAGTCTTAAATATTAGGCAGCAAAAGAAATGCCCTGAACAGACCAGGATGTCTACTAGCAGGTGGAAATCACTGGCATATTTCATAGATGGGTAGCTACGTACAGAAAAAAAACCCTAACAAAATTTTAAGTCTTTAATTGTGCTTTTTTTTTAATCTGGACCTAGAGTACAAAAACTTAATGCTTTTTGAGAACTCTAATGTAGAAGAAATGGTGTGAGCCTATTTTAAAGCTAAAATGGCTTTCCTGACTGAAAACTGGAAATTATGATCTTTAGTATCCAAGTGTCAATGAAATGTAAGTGCCCACCAGATTGCTAGCCCACCCATAGATTATTAATGCACAATTAATCTACTAGGGCAACTGTAGAGTGTCATTTAGCTTCAGAGCCCATAAGTATAAAACAGCAACACACTGTGAAATTAATGGTAACACTTAAAGGTCCCATTGTTATTAATTCATTTGACATTCACTGTAATCACACTGGTCTTTAATGAATTCATTTGGATTGTGAATATTGCATGCACTTTCAAACGCACTCCAGTGCAAATCAGTGTTAATTGATGTCCTGAATTGAAATAGTTTCTCTCTCTCTCTAACTTCTTATTTTTAGCCTACCATACTTTTTGTCAAGGATCTTTTCCCCAGAAAAGTTTATATATGGCATATAAAAGCACATGTTCTTATAATAATTGCTATAAGTGGATGTCAATATAGCATACAAAAATGACCAAGGCATCATATGGTACTGAAGCTCTGTAGTAACTTGTTCTGAGGCAATAAACCCTAAACACCAATGAACTTTGGTAACCTCTTAAAGCCACATTTCCTATGAATATTTTCATTTTACTGTTCTCCACAAATTACCCATGAATATCTTTGACTTTTGTGAAAAGGGCTGTGGTTGTTGGTTTTCATCTTATGCAGTTCAGTTTTATAGCAGGAGCTGGCTATATCTATCTCCCTGCACTCAGTGACTACAGCTGTGCATATGAAATAGGTCTGTATTTGTGCCAATGGAAGTTGTCGCCTTCCCTTATATGTAAGCACTGCTTCTGAGAACTATGGAGGACTGAGAAATTCCTCTTAATGTCACATGCAAGCAGCTAATCTGAAAAGATTTAATACATGGGTAGTACAACAATTTCAACTCAGTAGCTTGTCCTAGATAAAATATTCCAAACTGGAAAATCCTTCATGCCAATAAAATAGTATTACTGCTATAATTCATAACTTCATGACTTATTACCTCAGATATCTAGTAACGATCTTCAGATGTTCTTGTTTCCCAGGAAACTCAGGGGGGCAGAGGAGTCCCTGATGTCAAACCATCTCCCAAACTAAACACTTCTTAAGGCCTATGCATAGTATATCCATCCAAGGATCTTTCTAATCTTATCTTTAAATTAGAGCAATATGGGACTATGGTGTCTGACATAATATTTATGAGAAATTTGTAAGCCATTCTTAAAATTAGCATACAAAACAATACAAATGTGTATTCAGAATGCCACAGATGTAGTTATTATTGAAGGTAACATCAACATTAATATGCCAATACTATTATTTTATCAAAGTACAGGTAACAAATCAAAGCACAGAGAATAGGTATATACGTATCAAAAAATGCCTAAAATGTTGTGGCACCACTAATTTCTGATTGTCTCAGAGGGCTTACATTGTTTTTCAAAAGATTCAAGATTAATGTTTCCTCCTATTCCAGACCTTCTTGATTCTCAATATTTAAATTAAGGTACCCCAAACTGTAACATAAAAAAATCATTTCAAGCATCTCGAGTTGGCTTGAAAAATAATTAAAGAGAAAAGATTTAATTCGTCTCAATACTACTATCTGCTGGGCAATATACTTCAAATGCACTTCTTATTTTTCAACTAATATTTCCCATAATAATTTTCTAATTTTTCTTTTGCATTTTATGTGAAAGCTAGAGAACATTATACAGCACAGTACACCATTTTAATGGTATGAAGTAACTCAGGCAATGCAGAATATAATGAAAAAAGGAAATAATCTTGAAACTACTTCACAGAAATAGTGTCAGAATAGTGTCTAGTAGTCTCTTGCTGTTGACATACAAGACTTTCCTGAGATTTGATCTTCAAAGAAGGCCCAATGAATAAAACCATTTTAAGAATGGAGACAGATAAATCAATCAGAACCACAAATCAAGAATGTCTAGCCATGTAGTGCTGATTAAAGTTCATAAGTATTTATCTTCCCTCACTTTCTTTAGCACACTCAGAATGATGAACAAACTCTAAATGGAAAAGCATGATTGCTGAATCTCCATCACTTGCCATTAATATCCTGGGAGTAAAGAACATGTCTTGAGGTCTAACTATGTTTTATTCTATTAGGCAATGCCTTATTTGAACAATGACTGAGTTATGGTCCTCTTAGTTTGAAACTTTCAGTCCTCATTTTCTTAATGACTTTTGAGGAAAGAACATTTTAATAAGCTAGCACTTTCCATTGTTAAAGATCCTTCCCCAAAGCCACAAAATAGACAACCTTGTTTCACAGCATCATGAAGCAGCAATACATACAATTAGATTTGTCAGACACCTTTCATTCTTTGAAGTAGGCAACTGAAATCTTAAGGGGTGAGTCAGTGAATTTTTGTCATTGAACCTTTGAAAACTGCACAAATTTGGACATCTTACTAGTCTCTGGGAATTTCAATTTGCTTATGCTCACTGGAGATTTGCTAAGAATTTAGCAGTTGACTCCTGTGAAAACTGTATAAACCAAGAATGTTGTAGCCTAACACTATAAAAGAGCCAAACAGGACCTTCTGTATAGTTGGTTGCTTTTCTAAGGAGTCATGGTTGTTCTAGGACCAGGTATGAATAAGGAAAATTGTCTCATTAGTTTTTGGAGAGAGAGGAAAAAACTGAGGAAACAATCTGGCATACAGAGGAATCAGGAGGACTCATTATCCCTGCATAAATCACACTGTGCCTAGTGGGATGGATTAAGGACTAAAATCCCTAATCCTGCAAGTGTTTTCACACTGCTTTCCAGCTAGCTACTACATTGCCAGAAAACAGGATGTGTGTAGACTTTTTTGGTATGTCCTCACCATCACTATAAATCCCCATTTCCTTTGTGGCAGTGTTCTTTCTTGTCTATCTAGAACTGGCTTTGCAATCTCACCGCCAGGGTAGATGGGACATCCATGTTGCAGTGTGCAGATGGTTTGGAGTCGCCTGCATTGCAAACAGATGACAAATGTTGGTGCAGGCATAAATTTGGTGTGCTAATGAGTCTGCTTAAAGTTCTTTCCTCAGTGACAGGATAATACTTCCACAATGTGATTTATATAGGACTTTTGATACACTTTGTGGAAAAGACAGGTAAAAAATATTTACTGAAAGGATTTCTACAAAAATTTCTACTCTCTCTAAATTAATGACTGAAAGAATGTATAAGAAAAAACATTGTGACTTTCCAGAATCTTGATTGATCAAAATATGGACTTCCAAAATCCTAAAATCTGTACAAAATGTAAAACCTGAGAGATAATGACAGTTACTCACATCAGGAAAACAAGCAAACATGATCATAATATTTAAGCAATGCAACACAGTGGTACTCTCAGCCATTTTCCAAACTAAAATGGAAAGATGGTCACAGATTAATGAGATTATAAAATGAATTTTACAAGCTTATTGCTATCTGAATGTTTATCAGAAACCTTTGAGGCTTTAAGAATTGCATACCTCTGGGAATGCACAAAGTATTCTACATGAAAAAGATATTGGCTTTGATATCTTTGGAGAAAGGTGGATGAAGAAATTTGATTTTTCAATGCCAGAAATATTCCCGGCTCAGCTGTTAGGAGAATCCTGCCATGCACAGACAACATTTTTCAAGTATGATTATGGTCATGAAATTTTTGCTGCACTTTAACATGAACCATAAAATAATCTTTTTAGGTGTATAGACAGCATAGCATGCAGAGATTCAAATCAGCCCAGATGCAGTAAAGCCCCAAAGTATTTTCAATGTTCAGTCCACTATTTGCTTCTCATCTCTGCTTAACTGAATCCAGAAAACAATAAATATTATGATCTGCGGGAAAACTCTTCCTGTCCCAAATAGCCAAAAATCCAAATGTGAATACAGAAAACAGGAAGAACAAATGGCAAGAAGAAGCAAGTAGAAATAACCCCATTTAATAGATGAAGGACCAAGGCCCTGTGAGATAAAAATGACTTGCTTGGAGTCACACTGTATGTCTGCAGCAATGCTTCAATATTTACACATTTTGAAACAGCGACAGAACATAAAACTAGTACAAATAATCAAAATAACCCACAGCTTTTCTATAATTAAGTACAGCATACAGTGGTGTCAAGGTTTTTCCCTGTTGGAGACCAAACAGTTTCAGTTTCATTTGCAGATTTATGTTGACTTGGACAGTACAATATCTCAGCAGTACAAACAACTACTAGATACAATTAGAACACAAATGGAGAGGGTATATTTTTCAAAGTAATGTTACAATTGTCTATTCTCTCTTTGAAAATGGATTTCCATGAAGACACAATTTCAGTATTGTCAAAGCAGACAATTTTCACAAAATAGGTGACACTAGCCTATACTATTCAGGCTTTCTCAGTTACAGTGAGTCATCTAGATCCTGACCTAGTGCTGTAACACTTTTGCTCTCTCCTTTATTGCAATACTTTCCTCATTTATAAATCTTCTTTCTTACATTCCTCCTTTCAAGCAACCTGTTCTTCTTCTCCCTATTCCTCTCCAGAAAACTCATAGCACTTTGCAATTCCCCTTACCAAATACCACAAAAAGGCACAGAGGTTGCTTTGCCAGAAAATGGGAATGTGGAGAAAAACTACATATGAGCAAAACAGAAGTTTTTCTCTTATGCACTGGTACTGGTTTACAAAGAGAGGAAAGCCAGCAGGTGGGAGTCTAGAAGACAACCTGTTTCTACACAGAACTAACACAAGTGAGCATCTTCCCTGGCTATCTGGCTGGCCAGGCAAGTTGCATGCAACTTGTGGGCAGAATGCTATAGCTGCACCTGCTCTCTGCTGCTGGTGTGGACCAGGAGCTCTGTACAGTGTGGATGGTCAGCCAGGCAGGTAGGACACCCTCGCAGCTCAGAGAAGCCTTCAGAGAAGCAGAGCATGTGTCTTCAGCTGGCTTTCAGACTAGAGCTGACCTCAAGTCAGAATAACTTTCTTTATGGAAAAAATGTGGAGTTGTATATATGAATTAAATTCAAGATTTGCACATTTTCTGTAATTTAGTGACCCACTTGTTCAGCTCTGCAAAATACAATTGCCTTTCTACAGACGAAGTTGTTAGAGATGGCCCTTATATAAAGTAATCAGTTCAGAAAAGATCACATTAAGACATTAGACCTGTTATTAACTCCTTAAAACTATTTTAGTTGGATATTATTTTTTCCCCACTTTATTAAGAGGCAGGAGGAATATTTCCATTTTTTAATATTACCCCATGTTGGTTTAAATAATTCACAAATAGGAGGATTACAATCTTGAACAGGGAACTAATGACTATTCTGACTCAGATTTAGAAGACTTTAGATATTCAAGTGATAGAAATATCTTCCATGAATACTGAAGAGATAGTGTTGTTTTCAAAAGTTTAATCAGCTTCATCTTGGACAAAAGAAGTGAAATATAGCTGAGAATCAGATCAACTGTCTGTAGAGTTTGTTAGAATTATTACATAATATTTCAAACCCACCCCTCTATATTTTGTTCATAAGAAGGCATTAACCAACAGAAGAAAAGCTGATGAAAGAACAAGAAAAAAACCTTTTTTACATGGAGCTTGAATGTTTTGCATAAAGACAGTGGATAATAATAAATTACTAATTGTTTTTACACCTTGTTTATTGAAAGCATATCTAGAACGTATTTTAGTACTGTCTTGGGGAGAATTATTTCAGCAATGCTTTATTATAAAAATAAGTTCTTAGGATTTCACTGTGTAAACCAAAATTCTTCATTAAATTTTAAACACAACAATGTCTTTTTAGCCACTATGCCACTATGAAAGCAAGGGTACTGGAAATGTATGGGTATATAGAAATATACATACATATATATGTATATATCTGGTGGGAATTTATGGAAAATGCAAAAGATATTCAAAAGTATCTGTCTATTAGTATAAACGCTACAGTGAGCTGCTCTGCAATATTTCTACCTTTTTTCTTTGCTATTACATGAATTGAACTTTTAAGCTTGCTGATTCTGCCTTGGGCAGAAGTGGCACAAATTTAAAAATGGAGGGTAAAGCAGTCTTATCATTTGATCTCATTTATTTCAGGCACCATTGAAGTAAAATCCCATGATCTTGTGGAAACCTTTACACTATTTAGCTTTTTTTAAGTTTGGGAAAGCATCTATTATGTTTTAAGATAGAGAAACTGTTACACTCTCCTTGTCTTTGTCTTGCCACATGCTAATACAAATGGAAAATTCATGTATTAGAGAAGAAAGAGAACTGCCTAATTGTAGATGAAAACAATCACAAGCCAGGAATGATATATCGATGTTCTCTTAACCTATCACATCACATTTGCTTTCATTCCCCGACTACACAGATGTATACACTTGACGGAGACTGGCAGCAGCAGAAGCGCATGCCAGTTTCGTTAGGATGTTTGTTATTGCCATGATGTTTCATCACAACAAACATTCTATCTATAAAGGAGAATGTCCTTTCTTCAGTAACAGAGCACTGTTCTTGAGAATGCCAATATATGACACAAAGGGCACTTCACAGACAGTAGTAAGATTTTAAACCATAACAAATAAAATTCCCCAAACCTTGTGCAATCAGCATGTTTATTTTTTGAAAGATAAATTTTTTCTTTTTGTTTTTTTCCCCCTTTTCTTGTTTTTTGTTTTTTTTGGGGAGGGAGCGGAAGAAACCCCAGTCCATACTTTCATGCCATGAAGAATTTCAAATAAAATTGAACTGAAATTATTAAAATTTAGTTGAAATCCAAACTGAAGTAATCAGCACTGGCATCTCAGTTTCCTGATGATTAATAGCTTTGAAAATTGTAACACAGCAGTGTCTAAAAGGGCCATTTTTCCTTATTCTTTCTATGGTGTTCTGTTTCTACAGGATCTAGGGTTTGTAAATAAGGTAGATAAGGAAATTTTCTTGGTACACCAGGAATGTAGGAATGGAATAAATCACAGTCGTATTTCCCAGACTTCATTATAACTTCAATAGCTGCTTATATCTAACTTGAAACTTTAGAACTGGTTTGAGAAAAGGTTCTTTGGTTTTGCTTACTTAAATGATTTATTTATTTTTAATTTTATGTAGAAAAGATAGATACATACAGTGACACAAAGTCAAGCCAGTAGCTCGGGCTACTAATTTGTAGTCAGTCTATATTCACTCAGCATAATGAACAAGGACAAGTGCAACTGACACCACACCAGCAAACTCTGGAGTCAGAGTAATCATCTGGAATGAGCAGATATCTATTGAGATCTCTTCCAAGTTGGAAGAAAAGATTCAGGGAAATTGAATTAGTTTTTCAAAATGTGGGAGAGCAGCCTGATGATCAGACCACAGAGGAAAAATTACAGTGAATTGGAGTGCCTTCCTTTTTCCGTTTTCTTCCTTTTTTCTTTTCTTTTTTTTTTGTTTCTTTTAAATTGTGTAGTACATATTTGAAGCTATCCCAGAAGATATAGAGCTATTTCATTTTAGGAAAAATAAGTTACTTTGCTAGCTTCCAAGCAATTTTTTATTTCTATTAAAAAGTGCTTCTTCTTCACTACAGATTGGTTGGTACAGAACAAATGAGCAGTTCTAAGCCCTAAAGTCTGAGAGAAAGCAGGATAACACAACGCTTAAATGTCACATAATATCACTTTCCCTTCCTTTCAACCTGTATTGGGCTGTGATTAACCTTTCAAAACCACAGAGCATGTTGTCATGGCATGAATTGTGACAAGTCATGGAGATTCATGGCATGAATCTAGCTTTTCATGATTTGGGAAATCACAAACATTTCTTATGCTGATTCAAATAATTTGGATGTGGGGGTTTTTTTTGTCTGCTATATATGGAAAAGATTCGTTACAGATTGAACTTGTATCTTGAAATTCACTGACAACTTGAAAACATTTAATTGAAAATATTTAATTTTTACTCTGTGTTCCTATTTATGCACTTCATAATGACAGAATGATATGTTGTTTCCAAAAGAATTAAAAAGAATTTATCGTGTATCCTGACAAAAGCCACTGTTTCTTCATTCCAGTAAATCCGGAGACTGAAGAAGCAAAAAATGCCTTTAAACAACCTCTACTCTCTCTTGTCCTGAAAGCCAGACTATCACTTTGCTCATCTGCCAAAATTAATCAAAATTTTTATCACCTTGTGTTTAATGAAAGTTATCTTCAATTTCCAGTGTTTCCTAAAAAGGCATATTCCATAAGTCGAGGGTCATTAGGACACAGAAATCCTTCAGCTAACTTATTATTCTCGGGAATATTCATCATATCAGCCTATGGAGATGTCGGTAATGTGGCTTCTAATTTGGCAGTTCAGGGAAACCAGAAAAGGTTGAATGTGGTGAGTCTACTGCTGCAAACTGCTAGGCATTACCCCAGTATGCGTTCATTATGTTTTAACATACTAAAGGTTAAAACAATGACAGAGTACCAAATGTATTAAGTTTCCATGCTGAAATTATGCTTATCACATTGACTGATGAAGTTGCTTTTGCTGATAAATTATGCTGACTCTTCAAAACCAGTAACCACTGGCAAATGCGGTATAGGTGGAGGATAGTTCCAGGACTCTCTGAACATCTGCATAAGTCTCCCTTTTCTTGAAAAAATATATCACAGATTACTACTATTGGAAAACATTGCTGACATATGGTATGTTTAAAAAAGGAACTTCCTGATATTACTCTCCATGCACATAATCCTTCACATTTCACTAGATTGTTTGTACTTTTCCTGTTCTGCTTAATTTCTATTTTATTTTTGCAGTTTTGAGTACCTGATTACAGACATAGTATTTCCTTTCCCTACTCTGCTTCTTTCACATATAGTCTACTCGAGATGGCTTGAAATTCTTCAGGTGCTGTATTTCTTTTCCTTTCTCATAAAAATGAATATGACCTTTTCCTTGAAATAGCAGGATTTGAAACTAATCTGCTTGTTACAGTTGAGATTTTGACCTGCCCCCTAAACTGCACATTGACTTTTAGCTCTGGGAACTGGTTTTGATGGTGATGTGTCACTTTGCTGTAATGCTAATGCAGGCAGAAGCCATTTATCATTTCTTAATATAGAAACTGTTTGGTGTGACACTGTGCAGACTTATTCATAAAATTATAAAGATCAAGAGAAGCATTGTATCTTATCCTACAAGGATCAAGACCAGGACCAAAACATCTACTTTCTTTTCTTGCTTTACTCCATGACTACATGAAAGACAATTGTTTTCATGTATTTTAATGCCTATTTGTTGTTAAAAAGAATAAAGTAAGATTAAGAATTATTTATTTTTACAATAAATATTCAGGTAAATCAATATATGTTCTCCCATCAGCAGACAAAAAAAAGGGCAATGATAAAATCAACTTTCTTTTTGCCTTTTTCTCCTTACTAGAGCAGAAAATAATACCCCAACAATGTATCAGCAATGTCTCAGTTTCATGGGTTTTGTGTAAAAATCTCACATGGGAATATTACCATGACCAGACTTAGGAACATGGAATTACTAGAAAATCCACAAACAGGATAATAGACAGATTAAAACCCACTCAGGTCAGACACCAAAATGAAAGTTCTGTTCCTTTTGGAAAAAAACCCACAACATTATATTTGGAATTCAGAAAAATAATTAAAAGTTTTAATAAAACACATGGAGTTTAGTTGAATTATATACAAAGTATGTTGTTTGGAAATATATTGAAATTGAATTTCATACCAGGCCTTGCTCAGGACAATGACAGCTCAGCAGAGATGTTGTCCAAATGGAACTATTTAAAGATTGTACTGTGGAGAAATGTAGTTCCTGTAACAGAACAGAAATAAGGATTTTGCCTCTCTGATCAGCAGTCTCAGTTTCTATTGTGTTACATTCTATAAACTCAGTTAGAGAAGTTACATGTTTCAGATTGATACAGACTGCCTGTGAAACTGGAATAAAACCATTGTCTCTCTGTGCCTCAGTATCATACCTGTAGAATACTTCATGGCTGAAGTGTGAGAATTAAGTTATTGCCATATTTATCTTGCTTCGTTTCAATATTATAAAGTGTATTTCAGACAATTACTTTGGAAAATTCATTGATTATTTAATCGTCTTGCTACCAAGTGTTAGGAAAAAGTATAATTTTCTTCTTCTTCTATCTTTTTTCTTTTCATCTTTTTGTCCCAGAAAACATAAAATTTTGCAAATTCTTGCTTTTTTTTTCCTCCATACCTGATGCAATAATTTTCATAGCATTGTTACTGATTGAGTTAGAGCAGAATGGTGTTTCACTGCAGGCTCAGAAAATTGGAAGTGAACGGAGTTCAGGCTAGCTCGTGATCTTCAGTTATCTTCATTTTACACTATCTCTCTTTACCTACACCTCCCCTGTCCCCTCAGTGCACAGTTCTTGGACACAGGATGCAGTACCAGCAGATATAGCTGTCCTTTTGTTACTGGAACTGGAACTGAGAAGAAGGGAAGTGAAGGAGTGAGAAGGATTATTGAATCTGTTTCTCCAGGGCAGAAATTTTCCGGTCCCTTAAGAAAAGGCCTTTAAGGTCCTCCTTAAAAAAGCAAAGGAACATCAAACTTATGACCCTTTGTTTTACCTTAGTTCGGCCTCTATGTATATACAATACAATATAGTAGTGCTTGGCTGAATGATCTTTTCTGCTTTGCCCACAAGATCAAGTGTAGGCTGTAAATGGGTGATGAATTCAGGTTAATTAGGCAAACATAAAGTAGAATCATAATTACTGAAATCCATGATGACCTTCTAGATGATCCTCTAGGGATATGAAATTTATGGCTAACTAAAAATTTACATATTAAGAATACCTACTACAAAATACTCTATCATTACCAGGGTCTAGGAACCCACACAAGGGCAGCATGGCAAAAAGCTGCAATGTCACTGCTGCAAAGGCAAACTTACTAGCAAGGGCTTTGAGCTAAGTGTGTACTGACATGTTGTTAAGAATTGCAATGTGTTACAACGGCTAAATATTTGGCAAATCTGGAGAACAGCATCCACTTTCAACTTTTGAGCTGGTGTCTGTGCTGTGCCAATCCATGATACCAAAAAGGGGGAAAAATAGGAAGAAAGAAGCACCTGCTATTACTAGAAATTCATTATTTAGTCTGAAATCTTATAGGACTGATCTAGATTGAAGTATTTTATGAAGTGGATAAATACAAAACTGCATACTACATCTGTGTATTTTGTGTCTATCAAATAGATGCTAACACTCATCTTCTGTCACATGTCTGTCCCATAGTGAATACAAACATATTGGGGTTTACAGTTTTTGAAAACTGTTTCAGAAAAAAAAATATTTTTTTCTTCATTTCATCTTCAAGTGGACACCTTAATATGCAGTCATATTTATTATTTCATATTTTACCTACTTGGGAGAATTTCCATGAAGAAAATCTCACCTTTTTTATTTTATTTTTAACTCTTCAAATGAATATTTTACCAAGGTAGGTAGTAATTTCCAGGACACCTAGCCCAGCTTTGCCTGAATTCAGACAAGGTAGGCAATTGCTTTGATTACTGCATTTTTCTGTTATCTTTTTCAAAGACTGAGAAATTAATTCATCTGTAGGGTTACATGCTCTTTTAAAAAATAGTTCTGATCTTTATATAGCAATGTAATTTAAATTAGTACCTAATTCTCTAAAGTCCACAATTTAGGACAGCGCAGAATCTACTGCAGCAACTAATTAAACACTTACTGTAAGGTTAAGTTTTTCATTAAATCAATAGGCCCCTAGTGTCAGTTACAAAGCCCTAATTACTATGCTGTAAATTTAGATTGAATTTGAATTAAGGACTGATTTCAATCTAACCACAGCATGTAAATATTGTAAATTACCAGAATTACAGTTCAATAAAATTGAATGGATTTCACTTTAGATAAACTAAATGCAAATGAGCCTAAGAAAAAAAAAAAAAACCTGCAGAAATTTCCCAAACATCTGCATAAGAGACTTACATGTGCACTGCTTACACTGCTTTGGCAAAGACCATGCCAGACCTTCAAAATGCTGCCACCGTTTACTCTAAAATGTTTTAAAAATTTCATTATCTGTTCTGAAAATGAATAAATTTAATCTCTCCCAAGTGATCAAGTAAAATGATGGCTAATGTGCCCACTTACTGTGTTGCTTTAGTTTGATGACTGTATTGTTGTGCTAAAGCACAGTATGAAATCAGGTTATCAGGTTATAACTGGCAGGGATAAAAAAAAAGCAGTGCTGGGAAACACAAAACAACCTATTTTCAAGGCATGAATCATGCACTTTGAAGACTCAGAAAAAGTGTAAAAATTACAGACAATGGCACTCTAATCAAACAAGTGCAAAATTGAAAATAATTGGGAGTTTGTGGACTTACATTCACCTTCAAACAAGCACTGTATCCACAGGATATTAATAAATTCGGGGAAACAGGCAATAGGCTAGGTTACAGAGAAAATGAAAAATCAAAAATGCCTATATTCAGGGTCACATGTACAATTAAGAAGTTTCTACTCACCTGTTTACATTATTTCAATATATGCACTAAAAATATATATTAGTAGTCTCGAGAGGTCCTTAAAAAGTTAATTAAAACACTGCCTAATTTTTTACGCTTTATACTCCATTAATACATTTAGAAAGCATAATAATAAAAGTTGACAGAAAAATAAAAACATAATATTGTCATGAAGGCTCAGAAAGAGCATAAATTAAGGAAATTAATGTTAATTTTTGTGATTTTATGCTTGAGAGATGTGAAACCTAAACTCAAATCTAGAAAGTAATGAAGAAGTAACAATAATCTTCCTTCAAGAATAATATCCATTATTCTCATTTCTACCAGAAATACAATTATGCCACCTAATTCCTTACTACAGCTATGATTTTGTTTCTTTTTTTGGAGCACATTCTATGAGGTCTTCAATCTGTCCACGCCTCACAAAGTTAAACAGTGCCACTGTAGTTTGCAGGCATGTGCTGTGTGTCGGATCATTTACAAAATGACAGCAAGACACTTTCTAAAATTCTTATTTCCTGTGGGTGTTAAAATTGTATCTCAAACCACAGAATGTTTTAATGACTTCACGTCATCATGAAAGGTAATAATACTTCAGCTCAGCTTCATCAGCTGAGCATGGCAGCCAAAGGTAGTAATTAATTTACTACATGTGCCCCATGAAGGCGTTTGACATTAGGAAAATGTAACCATTCTCTGAAGTGGTCATCTTCCAGCCCATTGGAATGTTAAATTACTGACTTCAAAGGAAATGATATTTCACTTTGCTTTGGAATTTTGCACAAGTGGAATGCATGGGCCAAGCTGCAAAAAGCCACAAAATAGATAAGAAAAAAAATGACTCGTGACAGTTGCCAAAAAAGAAAATATGGTATGTTTTTCCACCTACAGCACATTTAGTATATTGCTAAATGTAGGAAATACGGTAGAATGAATGAGGAGTAGCTTTATAATTGTCCTTCATGTCTCATAAGCCCTTTTCCTATCAGCTTTCCACCTTCATGTTGAACCCTAATGGAGAGGAAGAGGTATTTCCTGCTGTGATTCTGTGATTCTGGCTCCCACGCTTACTCCTTAAGGCTAGGAGAACTACCTCTCCTCCTGGGTCTCTAGGCTTGAACAAAGGTAAGCAGGAAACATTAATGACTGATGAAATAAATGTCTACCTCTTTAAATTCCCAGGAGTAAAAAATAGATGGCATGGCTTGGATCTTACTCTCTAAACTGCAAAATGACTTCACACTTCCTGTTCTGGAATGTAGGTGTAATTAAGAAGTTACATAAATTTCTGGGGCACAGATGGTTTTGTTTGAGATAATTTATTTGTGTTCATGTTCTGTAAAGTTTGTTTTCGGTGAAAAAAGTATGGTTAAACAGTCTGATTAGCTAACACATAATGAAATGGCCATACCATAGGCTTGCAGTTTGACAACTGATCACTGTTTTAATAGAAAAGACAATAT
>JAWWMO010000138.1:39563454-39577290 GCA_035047845.1 Dendrocincla fuliginosa | reverse complement strand
TAATAGAAAAGACAATATTTTCTGAAGTATTCTGGTGAGATGAGAGACTTCTTTCAGATAGCAACCAAGATTTGAATTTTATTCTTGCACAGTTTAAAGTTGATGACAGTCAACAATCAGCTTATTAGCAAGTCTCAGCCTCTTGTGAAACCACTTTGCCAAACAAACATGGACAAACACTCTCCTAAAATTATGCCCATATTTAATACCTGGAAAAATTACTGCCTCATGGGATGTTTGAAGTTTGCATTTGTACTACGTAATGTTACTACGTTACATGTATGATACCTGGATATCAAATAATACAATTAGAACTGTACAGCCTAAATACCACAAAGATAAATTGTGTATAGCGTGTAGATTGCAGAACAGAAGTATGGAGTTAAAAAAGGGAATTAGTTACTGAAGAAATTCTCAATGGTATGAATCACAGAGTAAAACTTTCAAAATAAAAAGGTTTGAAGGACTTAGTAATTTGTTTGTGTGATGAATCACAGAATAGACTATCAGAATAATTTATATTGGAAGGGATCTTTGGAAGTCATCTAGCCTGGTCCCCTACTCCAAAGTTAAAACGTTTTCCAGGGCTTTGTCCAATCCAGTTTTGAATATCTGAGGGCCCCTCTTGCACAGCTTAGCCCCTCTTGCCTGGTAAAAAAGAAAACCATAAGTTAGAACTTCCATTGCTGCTGACCATTACCTCTTGTCCTTTTACTCTGCATCACTGAAATGCAGGTGCATGTTCTTCACCATGAAAGTAGGAACTAGATCCTTCTCTTAGCCTTCATTTCTGCAAGCTGAGGAAACTCTTTCCTCCGCTTTACTTTGTAGATCACACTCAGCTTGTTACTTTCTCTTGCAGCTGGGAGGCAGAACTGGACACAAATCTTGAATACAGAGGAATAATCATTTCCCTCAACCTGCTGGTTGTGTTGCTCCCCAGTATGTTGTAAACCTGCACTGCTACAAGGGCAATAACTAACACATTTATTATCTGAGCAGCTGTGATTAATTGCCATTTATCTCGATGTGGAAAAAAGGGTAAGATAAGTGACAACAGTTTGACCCTGCTCTGTTTCACTTATCAGGCACATGATTTTAGTTAGTAGTGGGAATTAATCCCATAATTTTTACTGTAGAAGACCTCAGCATTAAATATTGAAATATCTATTGGTAACCGGTAGTTCATAATTTTATTTTATGGTTCTGAAGTGGATTGTTCACACTGTGTGGAAAAAAAAAAATCTAGCTCTAAATATGAATCTTCCCTGAACAGTGAACATATAAACCCCCAACTATTGTTACTGAAAATACTAGACAAAATGCTTAGAATGGTTTTGGAACACTGGTTGAAATTACCACTGCCTAAAAACAAGGTAAACAAGCACTCAGCAGTCTGGGACAAAGCTAGCAATAGAAATACTAGTTTTTAAATGTATTTTGTAGTAACAGTTATTATGGATTTGAATTAAAATATATTTTAGGATAGGCATTGAGTGCACTAGCAACATGCACTAATGTTCTTTTCTGTCAGCTTTGGGTTATGTATGCATTTTAACATTTAACTTCACTGCATGCAAAATCCAGAAAAGAAAAGTGCACATAAAAATATACAGGGCATTACTTATTTATATGTAAAACCTTTATTCTATTTTGTTATTTTAGATTAAATCACGTTTCAATTCTATTCTCTCAGGGAAGCACTAACAGTTTGAGCTCAGCGTGAAAGCCATCAAACACTTGAGCTGAAATTTAGATTGGGCAATTTTGCCTGGTGAAGTAGAAAAGGACATGTGGAATGGCAGAGAACAGAATGGCTTATGGAAAGGCAGATGTTTTAATAACTTGTTGTCTAGTGGGAGCCTCAGATATCTAAATTTAAACACTGCAATATATTAAAGTGCACTGCTGTCAGAGAGGGTATGCTCCTTTACCTTATGAATCAGTGTAAATGTGCATATTTAACATGTGTGCAGACTTTAATACAACTGAAATTAGAATTAATTGGAAGGTGTTAGATTATCTCAGACTGCAAAATTTGGCTCAAGTCTGCATTGCAAAATACCTCAGGTCAGAATCAGGGAATTTTCAATCTTGAGTTTTGACCTGAATCTCTCTTCCTGTATGAGTGGACTCATGAGATACTTGATATCTCCTGCCTACTAAGATCCTTTTAGTTTCAACATATCAATCTTCTGTTAATTCACACTAGGTTTTAAAGTATATTTGTCCTTAAGGACATTGTTGTAAATATGCAATGAATTTACCTAAAAAAATCTCCAGAGGGAAGCTAGAAACCTCCTAGGTTGAGTTCTTTATAGAAAAAATAAAAAAAAAAAAAGAGCAGCACTGAGCAGAAGCAAAGAAAAGATAGCAAGACCTTGGCCAATAACATGTGACAGACTGAATTTGTGACCTGGTTGTACAGTCCTTACATAACCTATTATAAACAAGTCTTGAGGATTTCTCTTGTTCTATTAGTAAGAAATCTGTGGAAACTGTATATTATAAATAGACCCTTCTTATGCCTTTATTCAAGAGGACAGAGCTAACAAGGTTCTTAATGTTTCTGCAAAATCTTTCTGTAAACAGATCCCAATCACCCTGTGCTGCAGTGCTTACAACCAAGAAAGCAGACTGGAGTTGCTGCTTGCTGCTGAGCAGCACACAGACTGCTGCCAAAAAAAAATTGCTGCATCTCGAAGCTTCACTCCTTTTTTCCAACCCTCTTTTGCTGGATGGGGTCTAGTGGGCAAGATTACATTCAATCCTCTTGTTTCAGGAAAAAAAAAAAATCAAGCATTGTCAATCAATTAGTGAAAAACTGAAGGTAGGAAATGTGTGACAGGTACTCTGCAATAATAACAACCATAATTACAAGCAGCTTAGTTAAAAAAGCTCTGAAACAGTTAGGACTGCATCTGGGAGCTCCTTGAACAACATTTGCCCCACTTATCCTCCATTTCAATTTAATATTCGTAGTGCTAGTGTTGCCTATATCATCAATGTCAAAAACTAAAAAGTCTTATCTTCAACTTTCATTCCAATGCTTCAAAAGAGCTTTGAATTTGCATCTTACTCTAGGGAAGATGTAGTTTAAAAACATTTTTGCCCAGCTTGCTCCATTAATTTCTAAGGAAAATGCACCTACTGCTGTGAATATGACAGTTCTCAACCTTGGTGTTTTTACAGGATGTCCCTCCCTAGGGAACAACCAACACCATTCTGACTTACCCTGCTGGAACTGCACCTCCTGCTGGGTAATCAGCTACTGCAGCACTAAGGGAGAGACCTCAGTATGATTAACTGGATGCCCCTTGTGAATGCTAAGGAAAAGGAGAACTGTAAGTTTTCTAGGGGGAAAAAGTGCTTTCAGTAATCATCTATTTTCAATTCAAGCAGCTAATTTACAGTTGCATAGAGCTGCTCAATTACCAGCAGCACTTAGTATTTTATACATCTCAGTAAGCTTTAACTTAAAATAATATTCATCACATCTATCAAATATATTTTTCTCCCAATTATTTCTGTGAGTCAAAAACAAAATTCATTTTGTAATGATTATCTGACTCAGGTAAAGCTGATTTTCTATTACTCTAGGCCAAAGCCACTGACAAGGGTGCAAAAAGGATTATTTTTCAGCAGTTTTCAGCTCAGCTAAATCAGCAGATAATGCCATCTATGATGCACAGTGATCCTGACCTAAAGCCCTCCTCATTGTTAATGTTTCTCACATCTCAAATATATCTCAATGGCAGAAAAATATTCTATAGCCATCTCTGAGCATCAAGAAAAATTAATCTTCTGGAATTCTTTGGATTTTATGCTGCTGTTTTGTTTTAGTTATCTCCCATCCCAATTTTGAACTGCTAATTATTACATGAAGACAATATATTTTATACAGTCAGTGGTGATAATTTAGTATACAGCTTTATTATATGCAGACCACAAAGTAACGACTCCTTGTATTCCTATTAAAAAAAATTAACAAAATCAAAACCAAAGTAGAAAACCCAGAAGCGAAACCCATGAAAGAAAATTAGGTTTTCTGACAAAGAGAAAAAGAAAAAAACCCCTTCATTGTTATTGACTGCTATGCACAACAAAAGCAGTTTCTCTTCATTGGCAACAAAAAGGCATGTGAACTTTCAACTGAAAATTTCATTTATAGTTGAATTTATTGTTTGAATTTTTATACCATGACATTTTGAAGTGAATCATTCTTTGGTTTAAGAGATTTACAGTCGTTAGTTAAAAGAAAAACTCATTTTCTTTTCAGAAGTGTTAATAAATCATTTAGATACTGTTAAAATTCTATCATTTTTATACTAAAATATAATGTGTGTTAGTAATAGGATACCAGTACCATGTAACATAGACAGTCTCCATCTTGCCAAGTGTACTTTTCAACAAAAAGCTGCATAATTTTAAATTGTCACATGATTTTTGATTCTGCTAATTATGTTGATCGTCATCAAAACCATATGACAAATAGTAATGAACCTTACAGGTGTCTCTCAGTCAGTGAAGAACTATCATTCTGTTTTAAATATGGGGAAGCTGAGAAACATTGAAGTGTAAAGGTTTAAAGGGTATTCTGAGTCTGAGCTAAGGCCAGAAAACCAAACCTTTTTGTAATTCTGCTGGATCATTAATAAATGTGTTATAATCAAAGATTGTTAATGTTACAGCATTTCAAAGTTATCTGATTACTCCTTAAATGGAATTATTTACTGTAAAAAAGGCTTTAGATCTCAGTAGGAGGGTTAACATACGACAAAGATAGCATTTTGTCCGTAAAATTCCTGTATAAAGTACTCATTTTCCACATTCTATACACAAAAAACCTTGGCAATAGTTTGCAACTGTCTGAGGCCAGTTCCTATCACACTGACTGATATCTCATCGTTCCCTTGAACTTGCCATCTGACTCTTGCTTTGACCAGCATGCCTCATTTGTTCCTTAAACTTTTCCATATTCCTGGCTCGCTCTCTCTCCAACTTTTGCTTGATGTTCAATCTAATACCTTTTAAGCAATTTAGACATTAAGTAGATGTAGAAGGAAGGCAGAGAACAGGATATGATGTGCCATTTTGTAGTTCCTTTACAGCTGATGAACAGGATAGATAGGAGAGTCACTCTGATGCTTTGTGTGCTTTTGAAGCTCAGGAACCTTTCACACTTTGACACAAAACCATGTAGTCTGAATTAAAGAAGATGATTGTGAGATCCTGTATCATTTATACAAGAAAATTTAATAATTAAAAAATCAGTGTAAGGTTTGCCAGTTGCTACGTGTAAACGCATCCAGAGGAACACCAAATACATGTTGGTATAGATTCTCTAGATCGTGATAGTACTAGTAGTGGGTCTCATCTTCTGATGTCAGATTATTATAAACTACTTTACAAATAATTTTTACATGAATTAATAAAAAAAAAACAACCCTGTAATCATAACTGACCCTGCGTTGAACTGGAGATTGGAGTAGGAACTCACAATGTCCCTTTTCACCTAAATTATCCTGCAATCTACAAAAAATTTGTGTTTTTCCCTTCTGAACCTGGTGAAGAACAAAGCAGACAATCCCTTCTTTCTTTTGCACTGTTAACATGTTTACATTTCATAGCAGCACGACTTCATTTTACTCTACACACTTTGCATATTTGCCTTTCCCCAAACTAAACAAATTGTAATTTTTCTCTTCCTTTCTCTTTCCTTATTTTCCCCTCTTGCCTTGTTTTCCATACAATGTTTCATATCTGTCTGTTCTATATTCTCAGTTCCTTTCTAGTCGCAAACTCACTGAGTAACTTTTGTCAGTCAAAACCCCATTACTGTAAACCTGTTTCCTCATACCACTCAAGGAATAATACCTTCTGATGATCACTAAAATTCTCTTTTGTCTTTTAATTTTTATCTTATTTATACATTTCATCATCTGATTGATTATTTTAATTTAATCATTTGTATCTTTGCTTCCAGTGTAAAAAACATCACAGAAATGGCCCATGCAGTCATTGCTCTGCAGTAAATAAAACTCCTGTTCAGAATCCACATACTGTAATGTTCATGGAAAACTACATGAGGATAAAGAGCAAGATGGTAACTGATCACATTCTGTTTGAATAATAAAAATAAGGCGACATCTTCACTAGGTTTTCTCTCTGCTCTGATCACTGGTCTCCTTGTCACGTGGTTTTAGCATGTGTTTAAGCTTTCTGCTGCAAGGGCTGCATTACAAAAACTAACAATAACAGCATGGTTCACAAGGTAAGGAAAATATGTTAAGATAGAGACAGGCAATCACACAGCAATTACTAGTCTTTGGAGACATGAATGTTACCTGTAGATACAAGTAACTGTATAACAGATAAATTGGTCATTATAAAAGAGTCAGTTAAAAAAAAAAAATCCTATCAAAAAAACCCAAAACAAACAAACAAAAAAATAAAACCAAACCCAAAACAAAAGTAGAGAAGGTGATAGTACAGTGAAACTAGTATATTTCTTAGTCATAGACAAACTTACACCACCAAATGAGTGTATTGTAAAAGACACTGTCATATTACATTAGATTGTAAATAAACTTGAAGGCAATTCTTTAAAGCTCATGTATTTGACACTTTCTGTGAACAGAATGCCTAAAAAAATCTGGGCCCCACAGGTCATGATGGAAATTAAATGTTTGCTTTCCCCTTCCGATAGATCTAGAAACATAAGGTATGCTGCCACTTGTCACTGATCTCAGGGTCAGCCAAAAGCCAGCAGACCTGCTTTGAGATTTCCATTAATTTTTAAAAAGTATTTACTTATTGTCATTAAATTGTTTAAAAAAAAGCACCAGTGAGCAGATGAGGATAAATATATGCAATTAAAGTTACTGATTGAGATGAAAATATTCCTATAAATTTGGATATAGCCGCCTCTGTGACCTTGTATCATTATACCATTTTGTCATTAAGGTGATTATCCATATGTGAAAATGGTGAATCACTTTAAATTAGAAATACATGAACTCCTTCTTAAACTGTATTTATCCTCATACCAACTGTTGCGTGGGACTACAGGTTTGTTTTGTTTCTGACTTATTGATTAAGCCATTACACAATAGCACTGTACTCCGTAGCAGTTAGCATCTCAAACAGGACTGTGAAAACAGGTTACTGAAAGTCAGCTTCCTTCAAAAGAGATGGAAGACGCTTCTAATCACTGATATCATATATGCTACAGCTCTAACTTCTGTGTCTATACTATGGCTCTAAAGTCACCTGTCATGACCTGATGACGTAATTCCCTCATGTTCATAGGCTCCGTATAGTGCTTTGCACTAAAAGTTAAGCAGTAAAGGCTGAGAAGGAGAGAAGGTGTTGGCACCCGTCAGTGTTCTGAAGATATGTCTGCAGTTGCAGCAGGCGTTGGATCAAAGTAATAATCAAGAGATAAGAGCAGCTGAGCTCATTTAAGTAAGTCATGAAAGGAAGGGAAAAAAATAGTAAGTCAAAATGCAGAAAATGTTTTGAAGTACTAGAATAAATTCACAAGACATCTAAAATGCTGTGGACTACATGATAAAAAAATATTTTTGATTGCAACAGACATGGAAATAATATGTAATTAGATAGTTGTATAGTCACCCTTTATCTTTTGTAGCCTGTAAAAGTTGGGGGGGAGGCAATTCAAATGCTTGTGTTTCATATCACATACATTCATAAATTACTGAAAAAGAAATGGAAAAGAAGTTCACTAAGGTACTAGAAATGGTGCCCCACATCAGGCAGGATCAGTTATGGCTTAAGCTGATTTTAATGCCCAGTTGGAAATAAGCTTTGATGTGTAAGAAAAGTTCATGGGTTGACTCAGAACAGTTTAGGAAAATGACTAGTGAAGGCTAGACCTACGGAAGTGTTTTTACACTTTAGGCACCCCTAACAAAATGCGAGCTTCTTGCTAATTCTGATATGAAATATCTAGCATCTTACTTAATTGCACTGCAGAAGTAAAAAATGTTTTCCCTGGTGTGGAGAGAGAATCAAAACACCAAAGAAGAATCCTAAGCTAGGTGCAACTGCTGAAAACCAAGTCTTCTAATTTTAACAAGTTCATAAAAACAAGATTTTAATAATTTAACTTAGAGAAATGGAATAGCGAATCTCTGCTCAAGTAATGCATTTTACTAAATAATTTGGAAAAATTACAGGCTTGTCTGAAGCACCTGTTTATGGAGCATATGTAAATGATTTAAAGTCAGAAAGAAACCATTTCCAGCTACACATTTTAAGAAAAAAACCCAAAAATAAATTACCAGACTTTCAAAAATTTACATACAGAGCAAAGAACCCAAAAACCTCTAGAGTCATTAAAATATCTTAGCACTATCTTGTTGTATTACTTTTAGTTGTAATTTCCTAAATAAATGGTAAATGCTTTGGCAAAACAAAACAAAACAAACAAATATAAAAATGTGGGCTGTTAATCTGTTTAATTATAGATAATGTGAACAATTTTATTACTGTTTTATTGCTTTGCTCTATTTTATAGTTTCTTGAACTTTTCCAGTGGTTCTGGTAAATGTGACAAAACTACTGCTTAATTGTGCTCTGCTCAAAGGAAAAGTACTTCTTATGAAATCAGATTCTGTTAAGGAATTCAATATCACTGTAACTAATTTCATGAACTTTCTCTTAAGTTAGATAATAATGACTCAAATTTTCTATATTCTGTCAGAACGACAAAAGCCATCAGTATACCTATATACTTCTTTGAAAATTATATTTACATAGATTTCCAATTTGTTGTACTAAAATATGTTCAAATTTTATATATACACTCAAGGACTGAAAATAGACCATTAAATGATATTTTTTTCCAGAACAAATAAATACATGGGAAAAAAAAACCCACTAAGCAACTCTGAGACAAATAAAGCACCAAATAAAATAGAGAATGAAAATATAATTTTGCTCTCGGAACTTCTAGTTGGTCAGTCCCTCAATGTCTGTATCTATTCTTCTAAAGACATGCTTACTGAGTTGGTGAAAATGCTTTAACATTTAAGCATTTTGTTTCCTTCAGGTTATATCATGGAAAATTAAATTAGGTTTGATGCAAGCAGTTACTCTTTCTTATCTGTGACATTGCTTTGTATTGTTATATCGGAAACAGATCAGGAAAAATTATCAAAACCAGCATCCTAATAAACATGTGGTATCCTTCATACTGGATGTTTGTTACAATACAATTTTGTGTGGTACATCATGCCTCTGTGTAGCTACGTTTTTTTACTCAGTGCTAAAAAACAACCACGATTTCTGTAAATTCACATTGCAGGTAAAGAGTAAGGAAGCAAATGTACATCGCTTGCTAAACATTCCCAAGAAAAGGGTAGGCATATGGTAGCAAAGCAATGTGTGGTTTCAAAAAAAAAGAGTATTTCAGGCAGAAGAAATTACTTATGCTGGGAGGTTAAGGAAGTGACTATACTGATGTTAGAACTGTGGAGACATTAAATATGAATGAATTGCAGAAATAGCTTAAGGAAAAGTAGTAGCAGGCTAGAAGCAAAGGATGTGACAGAAAAGAGCTCTGGGAATGAAGAACAACAGTAATAAAAGAGACAAAGAGGTAAACTGGCAGAGAGGAACATTTAGGTTTTGTAAATGAGCTCTACCAAAAGAGAAATGGAATGTTCATTGGAGTGGAGTCAGTGATTGACAGGCAGAAAAGAAAACTTTACAGAAAGGGCAGTATAGAAATCTACAACAGGAAAAGTTTAAAGGATTCTAGAATAAAAACCTTTTTGTCACCTACACTCTAGATTGTGAATTTCAGAAAATTAGGAAAAAAGACACAAAATAGAGAGGGAAAATAGCTGTCTGAGTCAGAAGAAATGGAGAAGACAAGGAATGAAATCAGAACATTACATCAATGTTTACAGTAATTTCTTTCTGTCAAAGAAAGAACTTGGGTGTCTGAGAAAGAAGTCTGCAGTTACAAAAATTGGTTTTATCCTGCAGAAGATAAAAGGACAATAATCTTGACAAAAAATTGCTCTCCATTCTGTAGAGACGCAAGCTGTGTGCTGAAAGACATAGGATAAAAATTCCAGAGGAAAAAAATTATGGGCTGTGTCCTGTGCTTAAATCAAGACTGAAAAGGTGATATTGAACCACCGCTGGAAGTCCCAGTTTGGTCCATTGAAGGATTCTTAGCAGCCTCGGACATTTCTTTCTTATATTGGCCCCCCTGTGATCAGTACACTAATTACAAGACTGAGTAACAAAAAACTGCCCTGACTATGTCCCTCCTACATAATAAGGAAGAAACCCATATTGTTCATATATTAAATGCCCTTGTTTTTAAAAAGATGAACACAATGAATTGTGCAGCTGATGTACAGAGAGACACTCCAGCATACCTTTCTTCATATATTGTGGAGTATTTATATGAGAACGAGACCATTTTCTTATCCAGGAAATAGCATACCTTTTATGATTTTTCTTCAAAGTGTAAATTTTTATCAATTTTATATTTAGATGTGTTTTGCATTTTGGGGCAGTTATGATCATAAACTATCTTAAAATGTGTAATAGTGTATTTAATCTCAACCACTATGAGACTAGAAAGCCAAATAGAATGCATAAAATAAGTAACTGGAAGGGACTTGTTTTTCTAATGTAAAACAAGCTGAGTGAGTTTAAATAGTCTAAATAGTCATTACAGTCTGACTGTGATGTGTTCTTTCCTCTACGCTTGCTGCAGCATTTCTTGTATTATTATAATGGTTTCTAGAGCAATAAATTACAGACACAGAACCAACTGCTGAAAAGTGTAGGCGGCTCACACAGCATGATGCAAATCACACTGTTGGATACTGTTCCTTTGTAACAACAATTCCATTAGGGCCCACGTGATTCTGCCCACCATAATACAATTTTATTATACAGCAGAGTTTCTGTTGGAGCAAAGGAAGATGGAAGTTTTCATTGCTAAGGCCTTAATTCTGCAAACATTTTGATGGTTGAACTTTGCACTCCTATGTAGTATTCTAGTAACATAAAGAAAGCAAATACAGAGGTAAAATCAGTTAACAGAAGACATGACCATCTGAGGGCTGTTTAGTAGATTATGACAAATATATTGATTTTCAGCTGAATTCCTTGTGAAGTGATCAAAACAGCCCAAATTCCCTCCCAATTATACACAATTAGCAAGCAGAAGACACAGTTTGAGTCATTGAACGTGATAAGGGATAATAGTAAATGGTTATCATCTAGACCTGATTTCTTTCAACTATGAGAAATGATTCCAAAATGCTACTCTGCCTATTAGGCAAGCCAGATCTTCATATTTCTAAGTCACTCTGCGCTAAGTAAATCTACATCTTCATTTAATTAAGCCAAATATAATAAAACGTAAAAGGTAAAGATACGCTTTTTCAAATGTCATTTAACTTATAGCAGAATTATAGTAGCCAATATTCACAGTTCTTTCTATGGAACCAAACCCTTTTCACCCCCTGTACACCAGAAATCACTTGACAGGATACACTTCTGAGTTTGAGGGTGGTGGTTATATTTTAAATCTTGAGCATTCTACATAAGGACTCTATTTCTATCCGTCACTGATTCATCAATTTAGATTTAATACCAGGAAAATACAGTTGAAAATATGGCTTTGTGGCATCAATAATTCTGGTTCTGTTCTTTTTGTTTTGCTGACAGAATTTATTAGATTTTACAATGTTGCTAGTAACATTTCCATTCACCACTAAAGTGATTTAGATCATAACAGCTCCATAGTGCTGTAGCAGAAGTATCTTCCACAGCATCTACAAAGGGTTCATCACTGTACTGGTGGAAGGAAAGGGAAGGGAAGGTGGCATTTTAAAGAGAATTAGCACAAAATATATAATAATGCATACTCTGGGAAAGACTACAGGCTGAGTCATCTACATTTCAGTCATTCAGCACATAAACTGGTCCCTCTCTAAGTGTTAATTTTATCCAGTATAATTTCCCATTAGGTTTTCCTGTTTACCAATCTCACCATAACTGACATGATTTCTTTTTTTCTTTTTTATTTTAGTGGCAACTCAAAAATACAGACATTTTCCTAGCAGTGTTTGGCACATCTTCACTTGGCTCCTGCTTTCTGAAATTTCTTTACTACCTTCAGAGGCTTATACTTTACCACAGTGAAGGTGCTTGCTAGAATTGTCAAGAATGAAAATGTCAGGATTATATTCTGCATCATATTGATTACAGGTTGTGAGGTATTAAATGCTTTTTTGATTTTTGATGTTTAGTTTTTGGATTAGTTATAAATTATTATGCAGTTCACCTTACCTTCTGTTGAGGATTTTGATTCAAAGCCATAAATATACAAGAGATTTTTTTCATAAAGGAATGATAAATTTCTAAATAGACTTCTTAGCAATAGCTAGATATGCTGTAACTTGATATGCAATACACAATAGTTTGTATTTCAGTCTAACTCTAGCTCATTTTTGCAATATTATGTAGACACACATTCAACATGCAAGGAAAAGATCCACAGACACAGCTTGAAAACCCCTTCAACATGTACTTTTGAGGAATCATGTCCTTACAATTTATAGCACATGAAGAGTATAAATTTATTCATTATCTACAACTGGTTTGTGTTATCAGAATAATTTTAAAACAATCCCTAAAATTACAGTGTTTAATACAGGTTCTGAAAGCTAATGTGAAAAAAGCTTCCTTCGTGTATAAGGAACATGGATATGAGTAATTGTCATCTTTGCATTTCCCCAGTACTCATCCTGCTGTGAATCTCCTAGTATAATTTATGGCAGACTGCAGATAACTCAGCTTATGCTGGTTGCTAACAGATTTAAAAGGTTGATATCCATAGATCAGAAGGATAGAAGAGAGAAGAATCTTGTTTTAACTTCAGCCTTTTCCAGGCTTAAGGAAAGCCTTAAAAATATCTTCAGAGTTTCAATTAGACATTTATATATTGAGGGGTGGGGGGCAAGAACTGGGGAAGCGGAAAGGAGCTACTTTCCAATGCAGAGCAAGCAGAGTACACTTTGTCGCACAATAGGACACCTGTACAGTCTACCATAAACTGCAGCTGCTTATAACAAGATATTTCTCTGCTGACTAAAGAAGCAAAGTAGCCACTCTTCTGGCTGGCTCAGCTATTCTGGTTTCATAGCCATAACTGACAAATGGTGAGGCTTGATGCATTAACTCTACCCTGGAGAATTTATCACTGTACTATTTCTTTGTGTTAGAATATTAGAAATTCAAACAATCAAAATAAAATTAAAAATAAATATCTATCTAAACATATTTAATTAATTTTTGAATGCAAATAAAGTGATAGATAAATGTCTACCTTTTTTTTATGGACAACGTCCTCGTATTTTTCATATGATTTCTTGATTTGGGTAAGAAAAAATGTCAGTCAGGATTTAAAAGTGAATCTTTTATAAATACAAAAGAGAAAGATAATCAATAAATTAATATAAGAATTACCAACCAAACATTTAAAAGGTCATGATTATATGCATCTCGTTGTCACAAAGGCCTTTACCAAAGTTCTATTACATATAAAAAGAAATTAAAAGAAATCGATATAGTTTCCGAGGGTATTGATGTTCAGTCCCGTCAATTTATTGCAAAAATGTTGGTACATCAAATATATTTAAAAAAGAGAGAGAAAGAAAGGAAGGAAAGAGAGAAAGGAAGGAAAGAGAGAAAGGAAGGAAAGAGAGAAAGGAAGGAAGGAAGGAAAGAGAGAAAGGAAGGAAAGAGAGAAAGGAAGAAAGAGAGAAAGGAAGGAGG
>JAWWMO010000138.1:39471571-39563354 GCA_035047845.1 Dendrocincla fuliginosa | reverse complement strand
AGGAAGGAAGGAAGGAAGGAAGGAAGGAGGGAAGGAAGGAGGGAAGGAAGGAGGGAAGGAAGGAGGGAAGGAGGGAAGGAGGGAGGGAAGGAGGGAGGGAAGGAGGGAGGGAAGGAAGGAAGGAAGGAAGGAAGGAAGGGAAAAAGGTGAACTTTAAAGTGTTTTGGAATCCTTGAAAAGAGCAGAACTGCAGTCTGGAAATGATGATATCTGTCAGATATATTTAAAGGTAGAAGGGGTTTCATGGCATCACAAACTAAAATAATGTTAAGATACTGCAAATTAGAAATAATTGCTTTATATAAATAAGAAAAGTATGAAACTGCCTAAAGCATGGGAGAGTGAACTGTGATGACCATGTATTATTTATAAATGAGAAATGTTTACCTTTGTGAAACAAACATGGATTCCTATATACAGGCTTGTCCTCTCTCGATCATTCAACACTTAGCAATAATAAAAACCATTTTTAAAGGAAAATACAGCTGCAGACCTATTTCTTATTAATTAGAGTTATCATCACTAATTAGCACATACAATTCAAATAAAATTAAATGTCTGTGACAATAACGTTGCCAGTGCTGCAGAAAGAGACAAAGCAAAAGAAACAGAATTTAAAAGGGGTAATTCTCATTTTCATTGTGCTTTGAGGAATCTATGCAATTTGCTATGAAAAGATATTAGAAAGACAGGAGGTGAGATGTTGACTTCCAGAGGGAAATGCACAAGAGAATATTTGAGTGCTCAGCACTGACGTACAACAATCTAGAAATGGATTAACTCACTGGGACCATATGGGCAGAAAAATAACTTGAGTTTTGTATGCCAACATGAATGTAGTCAAGTGACAAAAGAAACAGAAGGACTAAGAACTACTGAAAATAGCTATGACAGAGAGGTTTATAAAGCACGAGAATAACAAAAGACCATTCTCATGTAACTGAAGCCCATAAGATTTTGAAATCCCTATGCGGAGGGTATATTTGCATGCCACAAGACCTTGGAAAATTTCCTGTGGTGGATGGTGTTCTAGTACTAGTGATGAAAAATCTTACATTTTCACGGTGATCATCGATCAACAAAACAGCTAGAAGAGACTAACAAAGCCAAAAGTTAAATAGTGTAATAGTTAATGTTTAGACAACTGGTCTGCAATATGGAATTCAGACGCCCTAATGACCAGACTTCTGATGCAGGATGTGGAAAGATTCGTTCTTCAAAGTGAAGCAAAAGACAAATAGAAGACTGAGCTGACGGTTACTTAGGGGTCTATGTGCATATATATACAGGTAGATAACAAGCAATTGCTAAGACAAGCTGTTTGAAACATCTCTCAGAGGCCTAAAATCTTGGAGTTTCAGGAATATAATGAAGTACCTCCTCCAACTTGGCATCTTGAAAACTTAGGTGGTAAGCCATATTTTTTTAAAAATTAAATAAGAGAATAGCCTTTTTTATTATTTTTTTTTTTTTTCTTTGCAGTACTATGCAGTACTATTTCAGGAAGATACACTCCCTTTTGTTTCATGCATGTTCTGGGGCAGGGAGGTGGGGGGCGGGCTGGGGCGTGAAAGTATCTGTTTATTCAGGGGAATTGCCCTGGGGAGAGGGAGGAAACAGGGAATGCAAAGGTGCTGACATGTAGCACTTTTATTTTGTTATTGCATAAAAACCCAAGAGTGGTAAATACTAAGCCTTTTTAATTTTTCCAGCGCTATTGGTTTTTGTTTTGAGCCTACAAATTTGAAGCAGGGTTTTTTCTCCATTTTGCTGACCCAGGGAACCCCAAAATCCATTCTACACAAGACATACTTTTAGAAGGAGATGAAGAGTTTCCAACTGCGTGTCCTAAACCAGAAATAGCATGTAACATCTAGGATCTACAGTATTCTTTAAGAAGGCAGATGCAACCCGAGAGGCTTTGCTGGACTGAGTGCCTTCTTGGCCTTGGACAAAACCACAGGCTCCCTGGAAATGCTTAGGAATGAGCTAGACACAACATTTCTCACTTTTGCAGATCAAGGCATTTTTTCATATTAAAAAAAAGAAGAAAAAAAGAACTGTCATTACCTTAGGCCAAAATACAATGTGTTTGGAATTAAGGTGCCTCCAAAGTCAGGCAGTAACTAAGAGAGGTGTTTCTGAAATAGATATTGGACACAGAAGCCTAGTTTTTTTCTAAGGAATATTTTGAAACACTTTTTCTAGATCTAGGTCTAATATTTTAACATGCAGTTCAAGAAATATGCCTCAGGAAACGTTAGACAAAATTGCCTATTCACCTATTTATACTACAATTCACCTAGGATAATAATCACATCTGTCAAAGGGCTCAGATTAAGCTTGCTAAGGTTTCTAAGATCCTAATGTTACCAAGTACTAAGCAACAGGCATCTACAAACTTGTGGTATCATCTTATTTGTTTTGGAAACAGATATTTCCATAAACAGCACATTTATAAAAAGCAAGGATTTTTGTGGTTTCATTATAACTGTCTAATATCTAAGGAATTGGAATAATATAGTTAAGCATATTTTACTCCATCTATAAAACTGGGATACTATTTTGGATCTCCCCCTTCTGCTCAAACATCTATTTTCAGAGGACCTACATGAAACTTCTTTCAGATTTCCATTCCTCTGCTTTATTTGTCTAAAACTGATTAACAGTTCTGATGTATTCGAAGTATGATGTAAAAAACTAACATAAAAGCAAAAGTTACTTATTATCAGTTATTGGAGGAAGCCTTGTGAGTTTTTAATCCATAAAGTGGCAGCATGTTGTCCAAAATCTTGCTTTATTCGGTGTCTCCCATGCATATCAATTAACAGTTCACTGTTAACAGAAGTGTGAAAACACACAAAGCATAAGATAATTTCAGGTGACAGATTTCTCGCTTCAGGGCCGTGCATGAAAAATTTAACAATTCTTAGGTAAGCATTTATCCTAAAAAGCACTTTCTTCTGTAAAGGAATTTTAGGTCCACACCACTCTTGCATTTTATAACTTTCATCATTTTACAATATTTGATAACACACACTATTCTTCTTTGCACCTAAATTTGGGTAAAAGGGCAACCTTTTTGTTATTTAGGTCATTAAACAACTTGTGTGTTATTTAGTGCAAAGAGGTAAGGATTCTATTATAGATATACCATTGCTTTAGAGATAGCATAAATTTTATTTTTTTCTGTGAGATTTCTTAGTGCAATTTTTTACCAATTAAGATAAATTTAGAGATCATGTAAATTGCATAACACTCCCCCTCCCCATAGTACTACTACTTGTGTCTTCTTAAACACATCATAAAATATTCATACTTTGTATTATTACTCTTGGGCATTAAATATTTCTATTACTCACCTCAGCCCCAAATACCTAAAATGAAATATTCTAACATTTGAATCAGATTTAAAGATTCATATGCAGCTAAGAAGAATAAACTAATATCCTGTTACATCTTGTTATTTTAACAACAGTATTTATACCACTTCTGAAAATACCAAATTTCAATTTGATTCAAACTGTAATTGAAACCCAAAATTTAAACAGAACTAGAACACTGATCCTTTAACCATACCTGTCTTTGCAAGGACAAACATAGCCCATAGGATAGGTATCCTCTGGTGAAGGGAGCCTTAGTTTTTCACTCTGCTTTACTGATTACAGTGAGCATATGCCGGGCATGTTTCTTTCTACCAATTAGTTATCCATATGGGGACCTTCCTTATGTCATGGCTGCTTGATTTACCTAAAAGCCTTTGACAAGGGATTTTCATTGAAAGCCTTTTGAAAATCCATATATACACTATTCACCAGATGATGCTTACCCAATCAAAAGACATTTATCCACATACTTGGATTTTTTTAATTCACATTTAATTAAAAAAAATAGACTTGTCTAGTGAAAAAAGGCCATTCAGTGATACAATTACCATGCTTTGTAGTAATGATCCGTAAAACCTCTGTTTTAAATTTACAGGCATCATATATAAAGAATAAAAGTATTTTGTTTCACAATCAGCTCTAATAGAGGTGTGAATTTGAGAATGATACACTTGTCATCTTCTAGCAGTGACTATAAGTAGTTTTTAAACTACTGCTAACTTTAGTATAGTGTGGGAAATATCATCATTTTGGTTAGGGAAGAATAAGCTTTTAGTATGCAAATTTGTAAGAAAAACGTTTTGAAGAAATGCATCAGGTTAGAGATGTAAATGAGGCCTAAAATGTCTCATTAGGTTTTGAATTGCCCTTATCTTTTGTTGCCATTTTTTTTCTTTTTGTTTTCTAAGCACTATAAATCTTGTGGGCTTTGGGGGTAATTTTCTTGCTTGACTAAACCAGAGAGGGTTTTTCCAACAATGTATTATCAAATGCTTCTCCAAACTCAATTCTGCATGAAATATGTAGTGAGTAGAACAGAACTATACAGTTTTATCTACTGAGTATTTCTGGCTTTTGTCCCCCAACATTTTTGGTTTTATTTTAAATGACTCCAACAAATTCTGTTATACTTTTGGTATGAGTTATAATTTCTGTTTAAATTGAGTCCTAATATCTGAAACTTCATACAACAAAATATAAGTACAATTTATCTCTACTGGAAAAAAAGAGAAATGTGACAGTCTATTATGTGAGATTTCTTTAATATAAAATTGTTGTTTAATAATCAAACCATTTAGGCTACTATTTTAAACAGAAAACCTTACAAAGCTGACTAAATACATCTGTTGCAGTTCATTCATAATCTGAATGAATTTACTCTGTTAACTTTTCTCCAAAATAATTCTTTGCCATGTCCTAATGTTGATATGTGTATGTCCTAATGTTGGTATGAGTGTACTCTGGTGTATTGTGAACTGTTACTATGTTAACTCTAAAAATTTGTGATTTTGAATAGGCTACATTATTGAAATGATATCCTGAGGTATTTATTGCTTACCCTCATTACTCAAAATAACTATGCCTAGGACAGTTTATAAACAGATTATGGCATATGCACTTTATTCCACAATTAATACTCTGCTACACAAATTGAAATGCTTTCAACTGAATGCAGAATGATATCACAATAGAAAAGGGCTTATTATGTTTCTTATATTTTGTGTTTCAGGGTTCTACAAAATAGCTCCAGATAGTTTAGATGGCGTGACTACAGTATCAGAAATTACTTGATGCATTTCTTTGCAGCGATAAGAGATTGTCCATATTATTGCAGCTTGCAGAATCAGAGCTTAAGTCTTATCAGCTAAACTGAATAAGACTGAATATTCCTTAAAATGAGAGCTCTATAAGCTAATTGCACCCAAGTTCAATTACTGAACTGTTCCAATGGTTCTAATCACTTGCAGCTTTGTATTTTAATGTTATGTATGTACATATGTGCATTTGCACTCAAAACCACACACACACATATGTAACATGATGGTAAATTTATCTTTCCCCAATATTTAACCTACATCCATCATTTCCTTAAATGAAATCAGTCTATTGTTTGAGTAGTTCAGATGTTTCAGATGTTTGATGTAAGTATTATTCTTTATTTAGATAGCAGTTGTCCTCTTTTTAGGAGACAAGTTGGATTTTGGTGCAATTTTTTTTTTTTTCTTTTGAGGTACTAATTCTGTTTTTTTTCAGCAAGAGGAAGCTTTCTCATTGACATACTATACTCAGTGGATTTAAGTTTCTTCCTTTTTTTTCTGCTTTTCATGCTTAGCAAATAACTTGGAGACTTAAATGAAAAATAGATATGAGAGACTACAGTAATTTCTATGACTTTGGATAAGTGATGAGAAATTGATACTTTTTTCTTCTGCTAATTGCCCACTTTCAAGGAAAAGTCTTTCTCTCATGAAATCTTTGCCTGGGGACCATGATATTGTAGGAATCTAAGAAAGATACATACTTCGAAGTCAACTATATTGAGAATGCCTGATTTATTTTTGAAGAGGAACATCCTATGATGGTGTAAAATTTTGCAGTTTATTGCCTGGAATATGCTGTACTACTCTTAGGTACTACATCTAGAGGGCCTGTGCTTGTTGCTTGGATGTAATGAAATATTACATATGAATATATGAATATTCATATATAAAAATATTTAATTTTAATAATAGATAATAGATCTTTTAATGGTGTTGGAGTTGGAGTTGCAAATGTGAAAACAATCAATACATACTCTCTGAGCTAGGAGAGAAGATGTAGTAAAATTATGGACCTGCACTCTCTTACATTTACCTCTGTTCATAATCATATTGAAGTGCAGAGATATGAAAGGAACACAAGAAATTTTGTCAGGTATGTTTACAAATGGTCCTTTAAAAATTTTTAAAAACCTATTTAAAAGAAATTCATCTATATTTATAGTTTTACTCATCCTCCTGATCCTGCTGGTGGGGGGAGTGAGCAAGTGGCTGAGTGGTACTTAGTTCCTAGCCAGGCTTAAATCACAATACTGAAATATATATACACATGTAATCAGTATGTGACTTAACCACAAAAATATTTTTCTTAATACGAATGTATAATGATTCTTTTGAAGTATTCAGTATAGACAGTGGAGACCTTCTTTCTGTTTCCTTTGCAAAATCAATTGCTGTTGTTTAAAAAATGCTGAACGTAATAATTTTTGACACAACACATCATTCCACGTTATCTTACAAAGAATGTTGTAGGAGCCTTTTCTTAGGTAGTGACCAAACTTATTTTCAGATTTTTTTTTTCTCTTTATGAGACTGATCTTGTGAGGTTCTACTACCTACCAAGAGATGTTCAGGATCTTGAAATATCACTGGTTAAAATGGAAGTTGATTTTTTGCAGTATGCCTGAGTAAGTATATTTCAAAATAAAGGCTGCAAAACAATATGCTTTGTACTGTACGTGCTTTTTATGCTTGCCTCCAGTGCCTCCTTTTATAAATTAAAACTGAGCTATATTTTATGCTTTTAATGAGAGGTTAGAAGATTAGTGTACTATTCTGGAATCTGAAAAAGAAATGAACATTCATTAATTGGGGGAGGGAGTATTGAAGATGATGATTATTTTCTGTTATTATTATATTTTTAAAAAATTGAAATAATAATATGAAGCTTTCACAATGCATCTCAAAGCATCTTGATAACTATTTCAATGTTTCAGCTTGACATATGAAAAAGACAGAAATCAGGAAATAATTAGAAGCAGAATTTCATTTTGCCAATTAGACTTCTATAGATATACCTTTATGTTTCCAGAAGAATACTCACATCTCTCCCAAAGAGTACAGAGACTTAATTAAGGTCTGTGATTCCAAAGCCATATACCACAACATGCTTTGGGACCACACTGTATAGACAGAGATCTGGAAGCTGCTCAAGTAGAGATTAGACAATCTGAAGGAGAGAGGTGTGAGTCTGCTAAACACTAACTGTATGACAAGTGGTAGCTGTTCCTCCAACTGTATACACAACATTTTCCTCTGCCTTTTCCCCATATTTCCCATTCCATGCTTGTCCTGGTTCTGGACAGGACAGGGTTTATTTTTGCAGTAGCCAGGAGGGGGCGTAGCTAGGACTTGGAAAGGGACTCTGCTGGGGAGAAGGGACTCTGGTCCTGTCGAGTAAAGTGGCGGAGGGAGCGGTGGGATATTGACTACTGTCAGGGATTTTCCACGTGAATCATTTCTTTCTTGTACCCTCATTAGTCTTGTTGCTGTTACTGTTCATTCCCTTTTCCCATTACCCATGATCTTTGCCTTTTTTGCTTCCAATTCCCTTCTCCATTCCACCACACGTGGAAAGGAATGCAGGGGAGCAAAAGAGCAGCGCATGGTTTGGGAGAGTCTCAGCGGAGACACTGAATTGGGGAGTACCATCTCTAAACCATGACAATGCCTATGCTTCCTATGTGCTGGAAAGAGAAAGACACCCCCTTCTGTAATCAAAGGAAAATGTTCTCTACTACAAAAATGCATGTAGTAGGACAGGTTAGGACAGACAGCAGTGAGATCATGTTTACTGTGTCAAGGTTAATGATGACAATGTGAATTCAGGGGTTAGTGATAAAATATTCTCAGCTGTAGATTCTTATCCCTAGACTTTATGCTACCTGTACTTTCACCAAAGCCTAAATAGGAACTTCAAATTGTATTAGGCATTGTCTTGTTCCATCTGGGGGGTTTTTTTGGTGAATAAACCAACACTAGGTATTCATTTCAGATCAGGGAAAGACTTCAGGACTCCTGTAATTTTTGGCCAAGAGATTTATTTTTGTAGGGAAAACACACATATATAGATACACTAATTAATTCAGAAGTGGAGCTCACTGTGAATCTGTAGGAAATGAATCACTTAGAGTAATCACAGAGAATATAGTGAGAATGCTCTATTTTGGATAATAAGAAGCACAGATACCTATGAAGGATCCTTCAGGTTGATATGTTAATTATACTGAACATTGCTTGATGCCTGCTGTTTCAGTATTGCTACAGAAGCATGTGGAACTGTTCACAACAATCACACTTCACAGTCTTTGTTCTTGCTATCGTGAAGGTCTGCAATATTAAGTCATGTTTTTAACTAGTCACAGGAAATCTACTTGTAGGAAGCCTCAGACCCACATGCTTATTAGAATTGCTGCCTGACTGGTTCCAATCCATTTTTTTCTACATCCTTACGAGTACCCATTATTTTCAAGCCATCAAGTAGAAGGGGAAGAATGTACTTGTCACTTATTCAGAAATTCATCATAACTTAATCTTTCAACAAAACCAAATAATATTTAGCAATTTTATGACCCCCATCTGCATATTTTCCAAAGTATTTAAAATCCAAGTCTTAGGCATATTGGCAGTGCTCATCTTTGTATCTTAAAAGTCAAAAGCTTTATAATTTTGTTTATTTTTAAAAATCAAACCTTGGAAAATATAGCGTGTTGGTTTTAATTTAAACCCATGCAAAATTAGTAAAGTATGTTAAGAATCAAACAGGATTTGCAGACACAGTGATTGTTTTTACAAGCTGCTTTGTTTTGATGTGGACTAAGCATACAGAAGTCACTGAAGGACTTTTATTCTAGTATCATAGTATATTGTCATAAGAAAGTGTTATGTAATTTACAGTACCATTCATATTTGAATTTAACCAACAGCTACATAATAATACTTTGCTCTAACAGAGTGAAAAAAAAAAATACTATAGTCCCTGAAGGTTTTCTATTAACTTAGATTTTCAAAACCCCGTTCTGATTGTCCATCCTGACCACATTTACCTATCTTCTGCTTACCAAAATCAGCATGGGACTGCCACAAAAATATACATATCTGTGCAAACCAGGTAGACCAGGCATAAGAATATAGATGAACAAATTTATTTTTGAATTTTGAGAAATGTATGTGATTACTAATATTGTAATTAAATGTCATTCTTGGTATTTTATATTTTATCAGACCATAAATCTGATTCCTATTTAATAACTACAGTTTAAATATAAGAAACAGGATTACTAAGTAGGTATCTTTTTGTGCTCAACACAAATGGCCAAGTGTCTTTTGAGATAAACACTCCAGCTGAAATCATTGTTATCATGCTGTCGAGTATCTTAAAAAAGGCGGACTGTGTTCCTAGAAATAGCAAGCAAAGGACATACATACTAGATATGAGGCAATTGTGGTGAAGGATTATGGTGAACAGGTTTTAATTTAGTAACATACAGATGAATCAGCATGGGGTTTTATCTGTGTGCTCTGGATTTTATTCTTTCATCTGCTAGATTCAACTATTGTAAGGGCAAACACTAGTCAAAACTGTATTAGAATAAGGGAGGAAAGTGCATTTTGATAGAAGATGTTTTTGGAAAACATGAGAAATATTCCATTTATTAAAAGAAAGCCCCCAAACCAAAACAAACAAAAAAAGCAAAGGAAACCAAACTGCAAAACAAACAAACAAACGAAAACAAAAAAAAAACAACCCAAAACCAACCAACCAACCAAAAAACCCAAAACTCAACACAAAAACTAAACACAAAACAATCTGTATGCTTTAAGGACTAGGAGCTACAAGCAGTGGGATTTATTCCCTTTTGCCTTCCCCTCTGTGTTTTTCTCAGTAGCAGTACATTACCTATGCTCCAAAAACCGGCAGGAGTTTTAAGTTCAACTACAATTTTGCCCTCACAACACGACAAAAATGCTACCTGAACCAGATCCATAACATCTCACATAAGGTCAAGGATATTCATACATAACAAGCTTTCTTGGAGGGGGATAGTTTGATGTCATCTAATGTACCTGCTCAAAACAGAGATTCTGAAACAAGATATCAAACTGATCACTAAGTCAGTAGAAGCTGGACCTTGTAAAAGCAAAAGCACAGTCTCTCAGGAAAAGAGTTTGACTGTTGCATTCATAAGCACCCCTTGCTGGCTACAGTCAGTCAAGAACTTGTCACTAGCTGTAAATGTGCTATGCTTTCACTGACATCATCTCCAGCTCGGGAAAAAATACACCGATGGTCATTCTCAAAGGATGAGATGTTTTAAAAATATTTATAAAAATGAACAGAGAATACCACTAGCTTTCTAATATAAAGTGCCAAGTATTTCAAAATGGAATGTAGTTTCAGATCGTATTGCTACTGTTTCTTTTCCTAACATTTTGACAGACTCCATGAAACCTGATACTAAAACTGATAATAAGCTTCATCACAAACAATAGCATCCAAAGTCACAACAGAGGAACTACTAACATGACACAAATCGTAAGAAAATACATGACATTCTGGTCTCATTAACTGACTAAATAAGAGACTGAGACAAATATTTGGGAAAATGAGGTGCTATTCATATAGAATTTAGATATTCAGAGTCAAGACAGCTGTTCATAGTAATCATATCTCATTCCACAGATAGTTCAGAAACAGCAATCACCTACAGTTCTGCTACCCTGTGTAACCTTGGGAACTCCTACTTACCAGAGGGGGGCATCTCAGTTCACATTTCTAAGGACACTACTGTCAAGTGAGGCTCTTATTTCCATGGAAAGGAGCCCTGGTTGCCTGAGCTTGGGCCACAAAATGGTTATGCTTTTGTATATAAAATAAAGATGAAAGAGAAAGAAGTACATAGGAAAGGATTTCAGTGTTTTCCCTATAATTATTCCTGAACATTGTGGTAAAGCCAGCGTAGCAGTGGACTCAAGAGACTAGGGTTTCATTCCGATTTGTCATATAACTGGCTGTTACATCAATGTATTTCTCTGGTGCAGTTTTGTTTTTCTTTTTCTTATCATGGGAATTTTCAATAATTTTTTAAAATCTCTTGTATATTTTTGTGTTTCTCCTTGAGATAAGCTAGCATATGTAATAAAAGTACTTTCAAAAAAAAAAAAAGCAGCAGAGTGTAAAGATTTGCACACAAGAATGGCATTTATTTGTTTCCAATATCACAATTTCACATGCTTGGCATTCCTGGTAACTCTAAAAAACTGCTTCCTCACATTTAGGAGAAGTAGAGTTTCATCTATAGCAAACCGAAGAACCTTTAAAATACTTTATTCTGGAAGTTTGACAGTATAAATTAATTTGAAGGGGGAAAAAAAACCCTCCCTGTCCAAAAGAAAAAAAAAAAAAGCTGCCCTAAACATCTTAGTTGTTTTGTACAGATCATAGTTTCCTGGAGATGAATAAAACTTAACTAGCTAGAAAAAGGTAATTTTGGCTTTCAACCTCATTTCAGACAAGTTTAGAAATTTAGGGAAACAGAAGTAGTGGAAGATTTTATTATTACTGACTCATTCAATACTGATGGTTAGTCTGAAATGAAGTCTCCTCATTAATGTGGGAACAACATGACCTCCATAGTGGTATCAGGACATCAGCAGTTTTACTGTTCTAGCAGATTCAGGAATGGGTGTTTATTTTTATGAAAACAGGGATCTTACTAGAGTCCCTAGTTTAACTGGTGTATCAGTATAACAGTTATTTATCCTGATTTAAGTACAATCACAAGAGTTTAGCACTATGAAAACCTTTACTGGAACTTGTTTACAGCATCCCAAATGGAATTCAAATATAAATACAGTTATGGCTACAACTAAGTGCTACAACTTTCTACTGTACATAAGCTTGATGGGTAGGTTGAAGAACAGGAGACTTGATTAATTTTCAGTGATGATTCTTTTCCTCACCTCTCGTCAAACTCAGAAAAAATTTTCCAACCTCTGGTCATCAACAGAAAAGGTACAATTGCCAAGAAAAAATTTAATAAGACATGGCCATATTTGTGCACATAACACACACACACACTGTACATATAGTAGTACTTGTTTTTGTGTATATATATATGCTTATCTATATATCTAGAAAAAGAGAGATAAACAGGAAATACTAAGAATGTAAACATCAGGTAATATTAGGATGCTTACCAGAAAAAATAGTTAATTCACCACGTTATAGCTTTTAAGTATAACTTAAGTGCTTATAATTGTACCACTGTTAGTGGTGTCTATTTTGTGTCCTTTTGGGGCCATTTATCTACACTACAGCATCTAAACATTTGTGTAAACACTGTATTAGATACAGGCACACTATATTACTGTATACAGTGATTGCATAGCTTTACTGAAGTCAACATAGACTTAAAACAAGGCATAGCAATATGCTGTGATTAAATGTTGAGTCATTATAACTCGTATCAGTATACTTCTCCAAAGGTATCTCTGTAGCTTGCATCTATTAAGAATATTCTTTTGTTTTCAGTGGAAGAGGGAATCCAGTTACTAATCTGATAAAGCAGTTTAAGGTTACTTACTTATAACAAATTTTGCTCTTCATTTCACCTTATAGTCAGTATTTTGGATGTGACCAAAAACCCAGTGAAGAAGTATTCAGGTTGAAACAAAATAATTTTAAAGCTTTACTGCCAAGGGGAGACAAATTTTTTCCACAAAACTAGGCTTGAATTTGGTTTGATCAAGGTTTGGAAGCTGATTGCAAGATAATGTGTCTGAATGTCACTAAAATACAAGTTGCCTTATGACTAATGAGAGAGAAATCTTCTATAGTATTTTATTAGCCTCTTCATTTCAGAAGAAGCCTTTGAATTTAAAAGCAGAAAACTAAAGTTTAAAGGTCAGCTAAGTCTCACAAAATCACCACCATGAAACTTTAAATGATCACTGAATTTTGCAAATTAGTTTGCTATTTTGTAATCACCCAAAAACAAAGATAAAGAATTACTAAGAGAATGTTACAAATTTATTTTGAGCTATACTTTGGTTTATGATACACTCTTAAAGTAGGAGGAAATTTTCAGTAGTATATTCTATAAAATTTCAGATCACACTGAACCTCAGTTTAACAAGGTAAATACTTTGTATGACATTAATAATGTACAGTTTCAAAAAGAATAGCTCTTTTATCTATTATTTTGAGAATTTTGCTAGTAAGAGGTTGGGGATGATTGATATTACAAAACATATAGTTCACAGTAAATTTTAGAAATAACAATAGACATTTTGTAGTAGAATTGTCAAACTGACAAACTTGGTACTATTATCTAAATATAGAGTCAAAACAAACATAATATAAACCAATACATTGTTACTTATGATCAACTAAATCTTCAAACTCTGTATAGTATGTCTGCAAATTTTTCCTAAACAACCATGGATGAACATCTATCTCCTATATTTCCGTGAAAAATTAGAGTACATATTTGCTTCCTCAGGCAGTAATCTTTCCCTGAATGTGCGAGTAAGAAAAAATGTCATGAAATCTTCCACATGCCATTTATAAACTTTCAGTGAATCTCTGAGCTATGTTGCACCATGGAGTATGATGAAAAAAGTACTATGACTGAAATTAGTTTTTGGCATATGAGGTAGAACTACGCCTTCAATCTACAATAAGTGAATTTACAGCTTAGCTGATTGAATGTAGCACTTTAACATCATTTTGCAGATTTAAGAATTGCAAGAGTGGCAACCTTTTGGGTATTTTGATCACTAGAACACAAGCATGTAACATACTTTGTGTTCAAGGGGAACCTTCACCCTGGATGCAAAGCTGGTGCTGAATTATAATCACCTTCAAAAAGATTGCAAACCTGTGGGTATTAAGCTTTGCACTCACCAAGCTCAACCAGAAAGATTTATGCAATCTGCTCTGGGACCTGACACTTATTCATACAATAGATCTGATAAGTGCATTCTGAAACCTTGAAGTTTATTCTCATCAGAAGTTTTGCATTTAAGGTCTCAACCAGTAGACCTTTTTAGTGCTGATCAAAAGCACTTCATTATGAGCTCAAGCAAAATCACTGTACAACGGCACAATAAAGAAAAAAAAAAGGAAAGGGAAAGGGGAAAACCCTTATACTTCTCAAAATAAAAGCAAATCTTGAAAGCCTAAAAATAATCTCCAATATTTTAAGCAGCAGTCAAGATTTTGCTGGTTTTGCTCTTGCTTATCTGGAAATAGTTTGAGAGATATATTTGTTTTACAGTCTCAGCCTCTATAAATGACAGAAAACACCTGAATCAAATAAACTATTTTTCTTAACCTTAAGGCATCCATTGAATTAGAAAGCTAAATAAGCACAAACTAATATTTGTCCAAACAAAGATGAACAATATAATGACTTAAAGATTTTACTGTACATTTGCAGTTAACCAATCATCCAGACCGTTAATGAAGATGTTGAACTGCATTCGATTTAATACTGGCTCCTGGGGCACATTGGTTACCAGCCTCCTAGTAGATTTCATGCCACTGATCACAACCCTCTAGGCTTGTTCAGTCAGACTTTTTTAAGCCCACCTTCTCTCAGTCTGCTCATCCAGCCCACACTTCAACAGCCTTTTTTGAAAATGTTATGGGACACAGTGTTGAAAGACTTACTGAAGTCAAAATAGATAATAACCATTCCTCTCATCCACCAAGCCAAACAGTCCATCACAGGTTATCAGGCTGGTAACGCCTGACTTCCCCTTGTGAAATAATGCTGACTTGCAATGACAACAGCCACCTCCATCAGCTTTAATGGATGCAGCCCATGGCAGCCCATGGACTTCTGTATGTCTAGATTATTTAAGTATTCCCTGAGCTGATTCTCTGCCACTAAGGGTATGCCTTTCCTCCTCCAGAGTTACCTGCCAGTTTTCAGTAGGGATTTTGAAAGGCTGTTTTTACTAGTAAAGACTGGGGCAAAGCAGGAATCTAATGCTTTAGCCTTCTCCATGGTCTCTATCACCAGGGCCCCTACCCCAGTCATCACCAAGCTTGTCATTTCTCTCAGCTTCCTTTTGCTGCTTATGCACCTATAGAAACCCTGCTCATGATATTTGACATCCTTCATCACATTCAACTCCAACATGAACAATAGCCATGATGTTTCAGGTTTCATAAATCTAAATATCATAGGTATATCTATCTAGTCAAGAATTATAGGGTTTTTTTCCTTATGGTCACATCAACCAAGATAAATTCTGTAGAAATGCGGACTGTTCTGATTCATGCATCTTACACAGATGATCACACGTACAAGTTCCCTTGTGTGCACTTTTTAGACAGATCTGAAAAATCTGTTCAAAAAGCAAAATAAATCTATTGCTAAGGTAGGAAATGGGAAGTTTTCACTGCTCTGAGCCATAAACTCAGAATGCTGATTTATTTTAAGTGAGGTCTTGAGCTTTTTCACTACCTCTTAAACTGCAATTTTTCCCAAAGCAGGAGTCATTTTTCACCTCTCTCTCCATGAATTCATGTTGCTTTGTATGAGAAGAAAATCTGTGAGTAATATCAGCTAATTTTTAGAGATAGATAATAACATTTTTATGTTAACTCTAAGAGAGTCTGCCAAAAGCATGGAGATCCAAAACAACTACAAAATCTCAGCCTTATATAACAGTGCAAGACAGTAGCCATTAAGTCAGCTCAATACTCTAATTCAGTCTTCAAGTTTCATTATTTCTGTCAAGTGTTTATTTCAAAAGATACATTTCCCCCTCTTTGTAACTCTGTGCTTTATTTCTTTGGTGACCGGTGAATGGTAATTGTTATTTCAGTATGCAGAATGGCCATTTGAAAGAAACACATTTTGATGAATAACCTCTTGAATTAGTCCTTCATAGCAATACCTGCAAATTTACAATACATATTTACATTTCTTCTTAAAAAAACTTTTCATCTTTAGAAAAAATGGTTGCTATAGGTTAATAAAATAACTAAGCAGCTGGCCTCTAATACCTCATTTTACATTGAAATCTGGCAAACTGGCTGGTTTTGTGCTTTATTTGGAATTATTTTTGGTACCAAACAAAAGATATGTTTTTGGCAGCCAAAATTACTGTTTTGTCACCATGGTAGTGTCTTGAGTAGCAGTATCAGTTGCAGGTGCCACTTAAATAAAAGCATTTTTTTTCCGCTGGAAGTTGAATGATTATAATGATACCAAATTATCACCTTTGGCATTATTCTTCACATATGTCAGATGTATAATGTGACAATTGCTTACTATCAGCAATTCCTTGAGAGTGAGATCACAGAATAGAAATCAAAAGTTATTTGTCATTAAATCAAAAGGATGTGCCTGTTTTGGAAAGGAATGTCAAATTTTACAGGTACCAGGTGTTTAAAGTAAGAAAAACTATTAGCTGCTGAAACCCCTACAAGACACAAGAAGCAACCATAAATTTACATTAAGGTAATTAAAAAAATAATCAGGACAAATACAAAGTCAAAGCAAGAGCAGTTGCTCCACAAAGAACTTAAAAAACCCACATCAAAATCCACAAATAAACAAAAAAATGTCAAACACCTGAAGAACAGAAGAACTAAAGGCAAAATAAAGGTAAACAACCAACCTTAAAAAAAAAAGAAAAGTAAGAAAAATTCCACCAAAAGACGAAAGTTGTAAAAATCAAACCCTAGAGGCAATATCCACTACATATTAAAAAAGAAGTATTAATGAATGGCAATTATAGTCATACCTTTGAATTAAATATAAATGTCATCTATGTGTGTTTGGGGATTGCATGTTGAATGTTTGTGCAAATTAGTTCAAGGACTGCATCTCCTTCGATTTCCAGAAAGAGAGTGTGTTGTGCAAAAAGATATAACATGAATTTTCCAGTGCTAAGTCATTATTTGTAGCAGATGACTTCTTCTATTTGATAATTTGATTAAATTATCTTGTTTGTGACAATAACAAAGTACATCTTGATTAGTGTATATTAGGGATGAATGATTTACTGTTTAGATAAATGTTGCATTTTGCCAATCATCATTTTGAAGACATGATCATTTATGGAGGTAAGGAAAACAAGACTTGCAGGGACAAGCAGTAATTTTATTCAGCTTAGTGGCACCATGGCTGCAAAAAAGCTGCTGAATCAATTGAACTCATGGTCATTAAAAACTGTTCCTTTATTCCACCCTCTACATTACCATTGCACCCCTTTGAAGGCAAGTAGCACTTACTACTTGCTTGGCAGCAAGGCGCAACCTGTATAATTTTCTGCCTTTTTAAAGTGTTCAGTGGCTCAGAGAAGGGTTTTAGAAATATAACAGTTAGTGAAAGGGCAAAACATTGCAGTATGAAAGATGGGAAAGTAAAAATAAGAGAGGGAGAGCATGAAAAAAAGAGGGGAATGAATGATTCCCTTTTTTTTTTCTTTTTTTTTTTTTTTTTTTTTTCTGAGAGCGAGAACCTGTAGGTGGAAAAAACTGCTGGCACCTACATCACATGCACCGCTCCAAAGTTCAGGAGTGTTCTATTTAGCTCCTGTAATGAAAACAGTTATGTTTAAACAACATCAGATTTCAAACAAAGCTACTACTGCAATAACCACACTTTTACTAGTTGCAGGCTACTAAGTAAGTCTCCAGGGAAAAATCTGTTGAATTTGAAGAGATACATACAAAATCCACCCACAAAATGTCATATTTCAAAATCTGGAACCTCATGTTGGTAGGGTCAAAGTAAACTGTTCAAAATCAGTCACATCTTAGTGTGGCTGAATACAGCCTGAGGAACTTTAACAGTTGTTTGTATACATATTGAACATAAGACCCATAACCTATTTTTCTAAAAATAACTTTACTTTCCTTGCTTCACTGGTCTATGCCTGCCTGGAAAACTTGCTTTTGGGAGATGAGAGGAATTATTTTAGATTAAGAACATATCATCACCAAGAATGTAACAAATTGTCTTAGATTACAACTTTAGATCCTCAAAAGCAAACCTATGACATGATTATTTAGAAGTTCAAATGATATTAAAATGCAATGTTACATCTTCAAAGCACCCAAGATATGTCATTCTTTCTCTTTCCTAATAAAAATGATAAAACCTTCTAATTGAGATCTTTGTCAGGAGATAAAATTCATGGAGAGAAGGAAGGTGAAGGATATCTTATATCTACTCATCCACCTGTCTAGCACATAACATGTCCTAAAAGATACTTTGATTTAAAAAAAATAAAATTATGCCATTGAAAAGCTACATTTCTCTGTTCCTGTAATTGTCATTTCTACAGAATCATATAAATCTGGTTTTTTGTCTTTGCATATTCACTGTTGAATTCCCCTTGTAATTAATTTGCAGCAATACAATGAATACTATCTTTTCATGAAATGTACAAAGGTTACTAGCTGCATTTCAAGGACTAAATTAACAAACCTACAAAAAAACCCCAAACCAAGTAGAGCTGTGATGCAAAGAAAAAGAATTAAGTTGAGGCCTGAGAATCAGTCTTTTAATAAATCTGACAACATGGCAATACTGTAATTTTTTTCTCTCTCTTTTTAAATTGAATTCTGTAGGATAAGTATCTATCAAACCATAATAATGTGTGTGTGTATCTACATAAAGTTATACCTAACTATATACAACTCTCAGTGAAACCTCGAATGTCTGAAAACCAATAGAAATTATTTGCAAGTGTTACAGAACACATAGTTTCCAAAACAACCTGTAAAACTACAAAAATAGCAGTGGCTGAAAATATGATATGTTTGTACTTATAGAGAAGTCCTAAGATGAAATACTAAGCTGAGCATGTGTCCTTTCATGATTAAAGTTGTTTAAATGTCTCAAAGCAGAGGCAGTGAGATCAAGAAGTTGATCAAATCCTTTGATGGATGATAGAGCACCTAGGCAAGAATGACCAAGTGTATAACAGGGATTATTTTGCTGATAATTCTATAGAATGGAATATGTTGTCACAGGAGATCACATAGTCACATGAGTCAACATATATCTTACTGCTATGAAAAAAGAAATTGTATTAGAAGCAACAACGGAAAGGTAGCTTGCAAGACGCATGAAATCAGACTTCCATTCTCTCTGTCACTGGCAACACACCAGGTGCTTACTGGGTCCAATTTTAGGAATGTAGCTTTGAGAAAGATACAACTCAAAAAGTTATAGAAAGCATGGATTTAGGGGAAAAAAAAAAGATTGAGAGAGAATACATGACTGAGGGGAAAAGAAATACTCTTCATGTTCGTGTTGGACAGGGTAAGCTTTATTGAATTTAAACTGCAACAAGAAAGATATAAGCTATGCATTAACAAAAAACTTTCAAACTAGAATTATATGAAGGCATCATAATAATTTACCTGAAGTGGTTAGAGGTTTTTAGGGGCAGGTCATAAAAATGTTTGACAGGAATGACGTAAGCACAGCAGATTCTGCCTCTGGCAGAAGATTAAATGAACTCTTGAGATACCGTCAAGCCCTGCTTTTCTAAAATTTATAGGGCACCTAGAAAATGAATAGAAAGTTTCCAAAACCAGCTTAGACAAAGTAATTCATAAGAAATTGTGGGCATGGAATCTTTGATAATAAATTAACAAAAAGGCAAAAAATCCAATAGAAATATAAGGGTTACCTCAACCTGCTCAATTGTGCTTTCTGTGATTAAAAGACAAGTTACACTGTATTGCAATAACGGACTTTGAGCAGAAGAAATACAAAATTAACTTGTGGAATGCAAATTAATTAAACGGTCACAAAAGATCAGGTATCTTGGAAGTAAAGCTTACTAGAATTGCTACCTCCAGCTACAGCTCTTAAACCACATGAAAAGGTTGCTAAAAGGTTTGATAAAACATATTTTGTTGAAACTTCAAAAATATAGTAGCAGGATTGAAGTAGACATTGAAGAAAGGAAATTAACTCAGTTTAACTAATCTGGTTTAAGGGAAGACAGACCAAAGACAATGGAAAAAGAAATGTGCATACTTTGGCACAGCTACTGTAACAGAAAAACATGGTTTTCTGTTTTGCATTACAACAGTGAATTGTTTTACAATTCTCTCTAGAAATAAAAGTTCCATGGGGAGTTGTGGAGAATGTTGTCTAATTTATTTTAATGATCAGAGCAGTCAATTAAGTGCCTGCACTTACAAGAGAAGGACTTTTTATGTCTGGTCATTTTCTTAATAAAGATTTCTCTAAACACTGACTGACTGCATCTGGGAAATGTGAGTAGCCATTATTCTCTTAATGACTAGGAAATTCCATACAAGTATTGCTATAATATGTCCTCCAAAATCAGACTCTTTCTTTTTGAATCTTATGATTCTTACAAAATCCCAATGTTTTATGCCAGAGCTTGCAAAGCAGATAGTATAAACATGTTCTCTTAAGTAACTACCAGCTATAGTCTGTTGAAACAGGAAAATCTATTTCTGAAGACAGAAAACCAAAAAATGGGTAAATGGTAGTTTTCATCCCAAATACCTGGAATAAATCTATTTTTAAAGATTTTTACCCATTTTTCTACAAGTTTTAATTGAAATATGTATTTGGGAATGGCAATGTCCTTGAAATAGTGTTCAATACAATGTCAAAAAAAATAAAAAAAGGCATTTTTGGGAAAAAAAATGAAAAAATGGCACTGTTGAGAATTTGATATTGAATTAGAGAAAAAGCTACATGTAAAAATTGATTTCTACCAAAAAGATGCTGGTACTGACATTGACAATGAGTTATCTACCACCTATCATGGAAACTGAGCAGATTTACCCAAAAAACTTAAAGGCTCCTTACAGTGTATCTCTTGCAAGCATATAAAATGCAAGCTTGAAAGTAGGGAAGCAAGAAAACCTGTGAGCCTTCAACAGCAGCAGATTTTACCAGCATTAAACAAGTAAGGGCAGCTTTCAGGTGGCAAAAATCACATCTAGTCAAAAATATTTTTAGAAATTTTAAATATTATGGATTGAGAGCTTACAAATTAAAGACTCTCTTTTTCAGTGTTTTCAAGATGACTTAGTTGCCTGCCTGACCAGTCCTCCCATTAGCTCCTGAATCTTGTTACTGTGCTGCTGTAAGAGGAACTTGTGTTTTAGTACTTTAGATCTTTCTGCCTTATCAATCTCAGAAAACTCAGGATGCTGAAAGATGAGGTATATATAGGCCTTACAGCAATGTCTCCCCCTTATTCTTTTGCCCATGCCACTTGCTCTCCCAATATATTTTTTTGGTGATGTCTTGTTACATCATGTTATATGCTTATTCCCCTTTTAGCTCTCAGCACAAGCTGTGCATCTGATTTTTTTTTCTCTTGTTCCTATAAATGTACCTGTCTTTGTATCTATTTCATCTGTATCTTCATAGAGTGATTAAAATTAGTAGCTGAAAAATAGAAACCAAATGCAAGATTCATCTAACATTAACACATTAATGTCAAAGCTCTAAAAACTGCAAATGCCAAAAAATTAAGAGTAATCTATAAATACTTAATCATATATTTAAACTAGTGATAAACCCAAATACCCTTTAAATGATATGATCATTTGGAATATGGATATCTACCTCATGCGAGAAGACGCTATAGAATAGCCTATTATATATATGTAATTTATATATATATTATACAATAAAATATTTTATCTTTCTCAAGTATTTATTATGTGACCCCTGATTGAATTAGGTCGGAATAGAAAACTTGCAATTATACATTACAAGAAAATGAAACTAAAGCAATTGGAGACAATTAACCTTAATGCTATCTGGTCTACCTATAATTAAAAACTTGTCTTAATAGTAATACAAATGCAAATCTGTACGATAGAGTCTCACCATGTTTCTCTTCCTTATGACACTTGAAAATAGCCCCCCTCACAATGGAAATAGAAACATGGGAAATTATCTGACTTAGGCAGCAGAATTTAATATTCCCCTTTTTTAAAGGGTGTAAAGAACTTTCCTTTGCCCACCTCCTTGGTCTCAATTTCAGAATACATTGCTCCAATCACAGGATTGTGGTTCTATCAATTTAAAGAGATTTATATATTTTTTCTAGTTGGGGAAAGAATAGCTCATGTTAAGAGTAAATCGCAAAATATATATACAAATACCTTGGGTCTTTATGGATAAAAGTGAGGTTTTTTACTATTGTGTCAAATCCAAATAACTTGGTAATCTTCAGTTGACATATATATATAAATAAATGTGGATTATTGAATAAAAATGTACTATATAGGAAAGCAACTTACTTCTGTAGGGAAGCAGTTCAACAGTTTTAAAATTGCTTCAAATAGATAGCATAATTATTATAAAGTAAAGAATAATTCTTTAAATTTCATTAAAATAATCTTCTAAAATACACTAAATAGTAACTGAGTGGGAGCAGTAATAATTTTAAACCTAAATATGCCTATTACAAATGTACTCAGCTTCCATAAAAAAATGGAAAATGGATTTTAATCATTAGTGAAATTTAACTCATTAAAATTTACTCTGCAAAGCAATAATAAATCAGGAAGTTGATTTTTCTTAATGAGACATTTAACTGAACTAAAGTATCATAAAGCAACACTGTTATATATTGCACTATTGAAGTAGAAAGGAATTTAATTTTTTTAAACATAATCCAATGATTCAAACAACTTTCAAATTTCAGCATTCCTTATATGCAGCATTATTCAACTATATTGACAGTAATCAAATTAATTTTTAATTTATCAAATTCTGGGTTATCTAAAAATCTTAACTGGCTGAAGTCAATGGGATTCACGGGGTATTACTAAGCAGAAGTGAATTTGATGCATATTTGGTCATTGTTATTATAGTGGTTTACAGGCAAATGTACTACTAATAAACAAAAATGTAGAAATATGTCTGCTTTCACTGCCATTTAAATATGCTAAGGCTAAATTTAATTTATCTTTTTTTTTTTTTTATGAAAGAAGCTAACAGAACAGAAATTCACAGTAGTAATTTCGTCAGGACGTTGCTTAAAAATGTATTTTATTTCATATGCACAAAGGAAACACACAGCAAGTAGTTATGGTGACATTGATGGTGTACTTCCTACTCATAGATCAGGCAAAACCTCGCCTTAAGGACTTTATTATGTGGTCTCACTTCTGTAGCTTAGTCTGTGCTGGCAGACCTACTTGAAATAGCAAAGAAATTAAAGTCAGAAAAGAAACACAGATAACCAAAGAATATTTACATAAGACCACATGCTTTAACAAAAGCCAACTATTGTATCAAATAAGGCAGAAAAGGGCGTATTCCAAAAGACATGGAAGGGGAACAGGTTGCATTCAGGCAGACAAAGACCAAGGGGAGCACAATGAAAGCTAAGATGAAATAGGGAATGTAACTCACTAAATGGAAGAAAGATTTCTGAAAGAAAGCTTTTGTTTCAGTCTCAACTGAAAATCATAATGGAAAATACATTCTAATAATGGTAGAAAATGAGAAAAGGAGTAAAGAGAAAGTCTTTAACGTACCCTTTCCAAGTCTACTTGGACAACTAAAATGTATTAAAAAAGCAGAAGGAATAAATTCAACCTATTGTGCTAAAAAGGATCTGCTTTAGCAGTATCCGAATGTTTAGCAGTTACCTGAGGTAACAGAAGAGTAAATGGTAAATGTACTGCTTGGAAAAAAAAACAAAACCAGTTTAGGAATAGTGCATCTGCTTCCAGTGCCTAGGAAATTGCTGGAATAATTAAACCTTTTTAAGATTAACCTAGACAGAGGGGGAAACAGTAAGTGATATTGTTTATATAAAACAAAGTATGCAAAGCTAAGTTAATTTCTTTTTCAGGAAAATTTTTAGAAAAATAAACATAGAAAGGCTTAAAATTTGACCTTAGTGGTACATGTAAGACAGTCTTCCCTGTGGCACTGCATAAGATCAAAATTAGAATCATGTGGCAATTGTAGATCTGTTACAAAAATAGGAATGTAAGAAAGTACAATCTGAACACATATTAGGCTAAAATATGCACAGATTAGTAATTACACATTTGGTTTCTAGCTAAAAAATCAGAAGTTCATGAAGCTCCTGTTGAAGTGCTCTGTGCCTGCTAACAGAGATTACTCTTCGCTAGCAGACTGTTTGATTCTTTATGAGCCAAAGGCACACACACTACAATAGTTAAATTCCTGTATAATTTCAAGATGATTACAGCTTCTTAGAAGAAAATAAAGAAAATAAAGTGAACAACTTAGGCACCTCAGGCAGGATAAGAGTTGAAATATGTGCAGTTTAATATAAGACTACAGTAGTTAAAATGCTCTGAGAGATGCCCTGAACACACAGAAGTGCCAAAATGCTACTGAATGCAAATCTGTGGTGTGCATTTATTTATATGTACCTAGAACAGACCCTGTCCTGAAATTGTCCGTACTCAATTTGTTGCCCATTCTAACTAATTGCAGAATTTAGGTCATCCTTTAAAGACTTGAAACTAGTGAACTGGTCACAACAGAAAATATGAAAAAATCTGATGGTCAATCTTGAAGTGTGTCACAAAGGGGATAAACAGTGTTTCCGCCTGTCCAACCCCACACCCTTTCCTTACATCATCTACAAACAACCTAGTGTAAGCATCAAAATATGATAATCTGTATGTTTCATCTGGAACCTAGAAGTTAAATCTCAGAGCTGCTCTTCCCTTCTTCTGTCCCTACCATCAAAGCGGCCTACAGTTCAGGGAATGGAATGATGGAGGGAGCCAGAAAGTAAAGTCAGACACAGGAAAAAACATGATGCTGTATGTTAGGAATTACCATTGACTTCTGCAGAAGGGAGGAAGAAGAACATAAAATTCAGGGTCTGATTTATAGGTTTCTAAATTTACTATGTATATAGCACCTTTCATTACATCACCAAGTCCAGTTAATGATAAAAAAAAATTAAATTTAAATTAAAAATTATTAAATTTACCGCATCCATTGGTAAGAAACTGTTGCAAGTTTTTTATTTATTAGCATCACAAAACAGTGTAAATTATTTTTACTTATTTTTTCAGTTTTCACTGTCTTGATTTTGACAACAGCTTTCTTCCATATTTTAAATCATAAGAATTCGATTATAATCAAAAGACAAGCCACGAAAGATTAGTATGCTTACTAAGCTGTACACAGCACCAGGCCAAGTCTGCACGATAAGGAAAGGTGCATTGTGTTTTGGAACAATATCTATGTTTAGAACTTACGTGCTTTGGAAAAGAGACCTAAGCACCTCAGGAGGTATGACGTCACAAGTGCACACTGAGCAAGCTGTGCTCTCCGCAGGACTAGAGAAGTCCTCTCTGGATGATGTTACTTTTTCTCTCTCATAAATTACCAAGGAATATTTCTACAGACAAACTAGGCAACCCCAGTTGCAGAGAACAAAAGACAAAATAATAAAACAAAAGCAAGAATATGTCATGTGCTCTAAATAGTAGTCTCCTAGGAACATTTTCAGTCCTTAGTCTCTCAGTTTATTTATTCATCTGGAACACCTAATTTTTCCTAGCAGTAAGTAGTACTATCTAGAGAAAATATCCATAACTTTCTATTCATTCCATGTTTTCTCATCAAGACTCCTAAAAGTATTTGTATATCACTAAATTTAATGTTTAACCTGTTATGCATCAAAGGTCATCCCTCCTTTAAGTTATATCTTAAAATGTTATTTCCCCCAGGACGTGCCATTAGGTGAAGCTGAATCTATGGACTGGAATTTGTGGTTTTTTTTTTTTTTTTTTTTTTTTTTTTTTTTTTTTGTCAGGAGCAAATTCTTGTCTGTCTGCTTTTCGTTTCACTACTCAAGCACATTTTCAAAGTTGAGATGATAGAGGCTGTCCCACTGTAGTTGCTATCTATTGCTTTCTGTCTAAAAATTCATTTTTATTATCAACTGTTACACATTCTAGGAAAAATCTGACTTAGGATCTTCTCAGTGGATGAAGCAAAAGCAAAAGTTCTGAGTCAGGAAGTTAAAGAAAACCAGTAGAACACTGGTAAAAGCTTTATATGGTGAACTTCTTGATAGTAAAGCCAGATCTCAAGAAAAAATAGTGGGGTGTCAGAATTTTGACTCTACCAAGTACTCAGGCCTTGTTCAGTAGCAGAAAAGAAAACAGAGGCATTACAAATGTCCATAGCTTATTGACCACAAATGGATAATTTTGAAATGCAATTTATTCTTTCTGTGTCAATCATAAATTTAAACCTATAGCTATTTTTGTGTCTGCAATACACACTGCAAATACTCTGATATTTATTGCACAAAACCACCTAATTCCAAATAGATCTAAATATAACAAAGCAATAACTAGAAAATGAAAATAAGAGGTACAGTAATGTGGAAAGGAAATTAGAATGCATTTTTTGTACTGAAAAGCCCAAATGGTTTAGTAAAACTTAGTAAACATCTTTTTACATAACCACATTTTACAACCCTTTTTTGTAAGTCTCCAGTTGTAGTAATGCACAGGGTAACAGACACCTCCAGCTGCTTCTTTTGTAGTGAATTTTAAGTGAGCATTAAGTATTCCTCCATACCAATTAATGCAATACAAACACACTTGAGAATCCTTCATTTGCCTTCTGAGGCTGTTCATGCTCTTTCTTTGCTCTTCTTAGCGTACAAGTTCTGATACCAAATCTTCCAGTTGAAATGCAGACCTGGAGTGAGTGTCCTTCTTCACCCCTCTCCTCAGCTCCTTCCTTCTTCCATCCATATTTGTTAGATGACCTCATAATAGGTACTTCATAGTCAATCCCCCCTTCCATCAGTTTCAGTGACAAAACCACCATCACTACAAGGACTTGTTTTTGCTTTTAGAAAGGTAAATGCGGTTATTAGCTTAGTATATAACATATACCAGGGCAGACAGCAGAAGGGGGAAACATCAGTGTTGTCCTACTGCTTGCCAGCACGCATAATAGAGCTAAGAGTACTCTTCTTATGCTTCCATGTAATGAGAAAAGACAAAGGATTAGAATTCTTGGAGGACTGTTTATTGTGGGTATCTTTTCCCTCTTAGGCAGAGAAAGAAATTGCCTGTTACCCAAAGCCTGAAAAGTGGACTTTACAAAACAACCAATGTAAAGCCTAACTGTAGGCCATGTGGCAAGCTTGTAATTGATCTTGCTTGTGCTGGGAGATATTTAATGTTCTTAAATTGCATATGAATTCCTGCAAATAGATTTGCTCCTTCTATTATGATTTTAGCTTTACAGATAGCAACTGTTTAAAACAACACAGTGAAAATAAGTTCCTGATTAGTTTTTTGGAGCAACTTTCACATGGGGCTTAACAAATAGGAGAAAAGCCCTCATATAAACAACTTTTATAAATGTCATTGAAATGCCTTAGATAAATACAGTGATACTGTAGACTTCAGTGATTTCAAAAAGATCCAGTCACTCCAAGGCTATCTTCTCTCTATGACATGATGCATATTTCTGAAGCAGCAGAAAAAAAGGCAAGTATTGCCTGAGGAAGTAAAACTGAGTCACTTTTCACACAGGTATGCTATTTCATGACTGTCAGGTGGAAACTCTTCAGGATTAATGCTTTATAATTCTCATATGGCTGATGCTTTAGAACTTCAAAGTGTAGTAGAACATTTCAAATTTTCTTCAGCCCATGAGGAAAACCTTTTCATTGAAAGTTGCTGTCAACTGAAATCTTGAATTTAATACCATACAACTGTTACACGTTTTATAAAGATTAAAATTATGCACAACGTGTACAGTTATCCTGGTAATGTGAGTTTGTTTCGGTATAGGAAATGTCTTGTCTTAGAGCTGAAAATTACAAAAGTTATTCTTCATATCTTTTAATATATCATTAGGAAGCTTTACTAAGCTATTCTTAGTTTAAAAATAGTATTTTCTCATGAATAGCTATGTCTTCATTTACCAATAAACAGAAATATATCATTGATTAAAAAGATAAGTAATCAGAGAGTATTATGAAGAAAAATACATGAAAATCAATGTATGGTTCCTGAGGAAGAGACTTAAACAGTTTAAATTTGAATAGTGGCAGGTCATGAATATAGAATTTTCCTCTGTAAAAAATAATCTGTTTGCTATAAAACCATCCCTAGTTATCTAATACTTCAAGATACAGTGCATTAGCACCCTCTCTGAATCTGTGTGAAGCCGGCTCCCTTTGGCAACTAAAAGAGCTCTTTGAACCATGGAACAGATGTAATGAAAATTGGTTCCATTAAATGCATCTGGCAAATTACAAACTGAAAAATTAATGCACCATACCAAGACTCTGGGGGCTCGAATGCATCAAGGTGTGGTTGTCTGATGTTAACAGTTTTTCTTGCTCCCCTTTTACTTCAAAATAAAAATACAGTAACTTATAATGTGCACTAAACCAGGAACTGAAACTGTAACTAAAACACAAATAATAAAAGTAGGCCAATAAAAACAATGAGATTGAAAGTGGCCTCCACTGCTGCACTCTATATGTGCATGACACAGCACAGAAAATACTAACCACATACAGTCTTGGATGGGCAAGTTAATAGAAGAAAAATTGATGAAGAGCTAGTAAATTCCAACACACAACTTCTAGTTCAAAATTTTTGCTAAGCTGTAGATTTCTGGAAGCTGAGGAAAGTAATTCTGTTCCTCTATCTGTGGCTGAGCACAATTAGAACCACAGGTTTTCTTGATAGATTCCATGTAAAGACTATTCTGTCTTTGTTCAAAACCTGAATGAACATAAAGAAAAGAGTGGGTGTTGTCAGTTGCTGCTTTTGCAAAACACTTGAAAGAAATACTGCTTTAAAAATAGAAAAGCATTCAGGCATCCCAATCATTTTTATCTTTGTGTGTGAATACATTCAAGTAGACATATAACATCCTGAGAAGCTAGTGGCACACAGATTGCAACAGAGGGCACTACTGAAAGAAAAAATATTACAGCAAGCATACATGTCATATGCACATGACAGTAAAAATCTACAGATTCGGTCCTGTTGTAATCTGAAGCATCTGTCAGTCTATGAGCACTGATATTTCCTGATGAATTCAGCCTGCTCCAGGGTTATTGCTGAATTTCAAGATTTTTTTTTAATGTAGTGAAATTTAAATATTTTTTAATAGTACATATGTGTACTGCATTATTGTATGAGCATGATAAGGCATAAGAATGACTCCAAGATTAGAGGTTAATAAATTAGAGGCTAATAAAAATGAAGGCTGATGGCACCAAATTGCTAGGTGACTTTCAAAAATTAGTACATGAACGCCTGTGATTAAAAACAATGAAGTCAGGTATAATCAGTTTGAAACACCCCTTATGCAGGGGAGCACTAAGAATGCTCACAGTTTGTGGACTTCTGCAGTCTGTCCAGCTGATTTCTTTGTGAGTTTTGTTCTTCAGAGTGCATGTGAGCATGACTACTTATTTGCTAGTGTTCATAAACCGGTATTTCTGTTTCAATGAATTTTCACTCTATCATACACTTTGCCATTGGTTTGTTTGATGGTTTTTGTCTCTTCAAATAAAGCATGCTGCATTTCAAATGACTTGGATATTGCATCTGCCGTGCTGCCTTGGAACAACCTAGCCTCAGAGTATTTACTTTTTGTAAATCATCCAACTGTATTTTTATTTTTTTTTCATTCCATTTCTTGATTCCTAATGTAATTGTTTATGATTTTTCTAACTCTGACTTTATTACGTGGAATAAATATTTTTTTAGGCTGCCTCTTGTTTTTCTTCCAGAGGTCCCAAAGCCTTTTAAACACCAATAAATACCTGCTGTTGCAAATGGCCATCCGGTCAAACAATCTGAATTCATTGCCTTGCTAAATGGTGAAGCTAGTGTCTTTAAATGAGGAATTTTTGGAATATAATCCCTCATAATACGCTAACCATTTTCCTGTGGAGTCCATCATATCCAGTTTCAGTCATAATGAACTACAAGTATTAATCATAATTAGATACTTCATCAGGCATATTTGCTGAAGTACAGATAGGTAAGGAAAGATGGAGACACTTAAAAGCTACTAGCATCCAATTAAGTGTGACGTTTAACCTGTTATGAAGTCAAATAGTTGCACAATGTACAAAAGGTGAAACTAGTTTGGCAAACTGACTTTTCTATCTTCAAAAGCAGACCATGAAGGCTACTTTCTGAATGAATTAGAAGTGAACACATGTTTTAGCAAGGGAAAAGGGAAATGAGCAAAGTGGATTCAAGCTGACTGTATTCCTGGAGGATTCCTGAAGTGGCTATATTCCAAGTAAGAGAGCCCCTACCTCTCAGTCTGTAATCTTAGATAAGAAGTATGCACTAAGACTGAATTCCTGGCAACTGAATCAGGAAAGCATATGCATATGCAGTAAGTTTCTCCATAGACATGAGGACCGGTGTCTCAGACGTATTCTTCAGGCAACTACATTAATTGCAGTTTTATCTATCTATGTATCTATGTATCTATCTATCTATCTACCTACCTACCTACCTACCTACCTACCTACCTACCTACCTACCTACCTACCTACCTATCTATCATTTTTCCACAAACATTTTAAATGCGACACTCATTTGGATCACTCTAGATGAACATATCAGTCAGAGACTTTGACTGAATATTAATTTGAAGATAATGGCACTTATGCAAGGGTAACATAAACATAAACCCCAAAGTCATTGCACCCTTTTACAACAGCCTGTATCCCAAATATTTATCCCAAGTTTTTCAGATAACCTTGAAGAAGCATAAAGTTTGTGATATGTACACAAGGAAAGATGTATCCTAAATTTATCTAAACGGTACTTCATTCATATAAATTAATTAAATGTCTGTAAATGTGGAAACTCCAATAGAAAGTGCCAATTTCTCCCTTACTGCCTTATGCTGACTATGAAGATCACGGAGATGTTTGAAAGGCATCTCTGAAAGTCATCTTCTCCAGGTCTTCCATTCAAACAGCATTGATCACAGAGGGAAAGCAAGGCATGACAGCCCAGTGCATACAGAGAGAGACCATAGAAATCATTGAAATAAACTGTGATTTGAGAAATTAAGCAGAATATCATTCATAAATAGTATTGAAATAGTATTTTAGAAAACATGGTCAAAAGAACAGCTTCCATTAAATGACAATCAAGGTTCTATTAATGAAATACAAACCCCTTTCTGTGCCTTTTTATTCAGTCTGAACAGCATTGGTAATAGGGAATATGCAGTAAATGAAATTTCTTGAAAGTGCTCCCTGGAATTTACTATTTGGAAGAGGTAAGGAAATTAAAATTTATTTAACAAATTAAAGGGGAAATGAGTGTTTAAAAGTGCCCAAGACAAAGCTGCAGCATCTGTTGGAAAGCATAAATTCACTCTAGATTTGCAGTATAGCAGTTTTGTCTGCTAACTTTTCAGACTTCTAGAGAAAATCCAGCAGAACAATAACCTCCATTCATACACAATAATAATAATAATAAAATTATTATTAATAAAGCTATGGATCTAAAAACATTTTATGTTTCTTGAGAAAGCCATGAATCTAACAGGTTATTATATGTCTGATTTTTGATACACAGTCAGGATTTGTATTTTGTAAGTTTAAGAAGGGATGGAAAGAAATCATTCGAGTTCTCCTAATCTCTGCCACTAACTGATCACAAAAAAATATGAAATTTCCACATAGTGACACTGATATTTCTAGAGACTTGCCCGATTCCTTACTCTAACACTGCTCAAAATTAACTTCATTGATAACAATGAAAGGTTTAAACAAATAAATTCTTCTAAAAGAATGTTTATATATTTGAGTATTTTCCCAACAATCTGAAATGATGTATGAAAGTAATTGAGACAATTAAAATGTTTTCTGAAAAAAAAACAAATTAATAATAACTAGTAAGATTATTATGTTCCAAGTATATGGCAATTAAAGTTATATACCAACAGGCACAAAAATAAAGGACAGCACGTTAGAAACCATGCACAATTGCTCCAGAAAACTGTAAATATCAGGAACAAAGTAAAATAAAACAAAATAAGAAAATAACCACTGCTTTTAGCAACATAAAACCTATTCTTTGCCTCAGAAGTACACAGCAGTCCTTTTCAGTTGTTTCAGCCACTAATTACTTTGGAGAAAGAAGAATGCAGTAGTACTGGTAAAATTTACTAAGAATATGTAATATCAAAATGGAACAAAGATTTTTTTTTGTCATTGTTTTATATAGTCTATAAATCAGCAGCTCCTTCTCATAAAACAAGAACACAGTAAGTACTGAATTCTAAAATACATCCAGTGTCACTAAATCTGCAGGTTTTTTGAGTAAATACAGAATCACTAGGCCTACTGATGGACAGTTTGATGGGTAATTGTAATCTTGTAAGAATAATTTTTAGAACCAGGGATTATTTACAGGTAGTGTAAATAACTATTCTGGATTTTTAGGAGTTTAGTTCCTACATCCATATTCTTCAATGCCCTTAATATATATTTATGCTTGCAAAATTTGAAGTGATGATGAAATGAACTCAATGTAGTACCGCAACTGCTATAAGCATACCAAATATGGTTATTATAAATGAAAAATCTGACTTGATTTTCATTCTTCCTATCAAATCTAATCAACCTCAAAATTCCACTCTTCATTTTTATGTAACTCACTGAACTTGAATCCTGGGGGATTAGCTATAGAGGAAGAAAGGTGAAACAAAATGATATTAGCAGCATTGTAGGAACTAGGTATTAAATGAAGCAATAAATATTGCCTTCAAGGCCATTCATTACATTTCTTACTAGATTTGTCTTCACAAAATGATTTAGAGAACTCTCCAAAGCCAAAATAAAAAAATTCACTGCAAATTACTGTGATTTGTACTAGATCATCTTTCACTGTTAACTATTTGTACTAGGTCATCTTTCTGCCATTATTCTGAGAACCAGGAATTACCACGGAGCACAAGCAGAAGGCAGGAATCAATCTGCCTGGCTGAGAATTTCAGTGTAAGTACAGTGCAAGATCATTTTTGGGATACAGAACTGAAGTCTTGGGCACAGAGAGAAGTTTCTTTCCTCTCAAGCTATAGGTCATAAGTAGAGCAGCAATGCAGTTCTTTTAAGGGGACAGTGGGAATATATGCAAAGCAGTGGATAATGTGCTTTCTTTTTAGCCAATCCAGTGACTTTACCACTATTCAAATTCCAACTAAAAATGCTAACGTATCTGTAGAAGATTGGAGAGATTTATACTTAGCATTTTTATTTTGCATTGCTCCATTTCCTTTCTTTCAGTCCATAAACTGACTTGAGAATCAGAATTATGTTATTAAGGTTAAAGAATTCAAATGATATGAATAAAAAAAACCTGATGAACGGATTACTATGATCTTTGTTCACTTCAGATAACACTTTTGTGCTAAATTGGAGATTACAAAAAATGTTGATGGCCCATCAATTCCAGTTGTCCCCTTCCTTCAGGCAATGACCTTTTACCGGTATCTTCTAAGAGAAAAACCAACCACGTACCTAGATTGCTGTACCAGTGGAACAGAATAGTGGAAGAAAATTCCTCTTCAGTCTCTAGATGCAATTATTTCATATCCTGAAGCAGAAGGATCCATATATCCCTCATAACTTAGGCAAAGACAATATCGCACCTTACGCAAATCTAATATTTATATTTAATTCTTGCTGAACTGCTTCTGATTTTACCTCATCAGTGGGGGCAGAAGTCTATTACTTCATTTTTAGCACAATCCTCAGATATTTCATTTGTCAATGTTTTCTTATTTTGCCTACTACAGGTCATTTAGACAAATGATTGAAAATATTCAAATTCTAATGATGTGTCCATTAATTTCACACTCTGTAATGGTTCTGGTATTGGTCAAGAGCAATACGTTTTTTTCTGAGTGTGTAATTTTGGTGAAATATTCACAAAGCGAATAGAAAAGACAATTCAGAATTTTAGTTGAAAGCAGTAGGAATGAATAAAAGGATTTTTTTTTAAGCTGAATGTTTCTAATGGAAACATTTCTACTTTTCTTTTTAAAAAATGTTTTATTGAAAAGAGTGAAGAAACATTCTAATTTTGATGTTTTAATTCCAAAATTAGTTTTAAGAAAAATGGATCTCGTCATCAGTCTGGATTTTTTTCTCTATATTTTTTAACTACAGCATATTTTTTTTTTTTTGGTATTTTTTTTCTTTGTGTACTTAAGCATGACACACCAATTTCCTGTCATACACATGAACAATATTTGCAAGCAGAAAAATCTAACAATAAATTGTCCATATCAGCAATCTAAAAGTATTGCATTTACATTCCAACTGTTGTGAAAAAGTCCTTGCTATGTATAATTTTTATTACACTCTCCTTCCCTTAGTATCATAAAATATCCAAAACACACAAAGCTTTAACTATTTAAAAACACAAAGAAAGCAAACAAACAAACATTTATAAATCAGTCAATAGCAAAACTATTTATAAAAGAACAAATATTTAGGGAGCAAAACTGCCCGCTTTACAGTTCTGTATATGCTATAGGAGCACCCTCAGAGTTCTCTGTCTCTCAATATGTAAAAGTATAAAAATATAATATTTCTTGTATGAATGTGCAGTGCATGTGGTTTAAATACTAGAGGTACTATAGTTAATATAAATAAGATATTTCACAATGAGAGAGGAGCCAAACAAACTGACCTTTCTTATTTTCTTAATAAGTAAAGATACAGTTTTCTTGAAATAATACAATATTACTTGATAGGAGTTCTCTCTACAAAAACAAACAGTGCTATTGAAAATTTTCTCTTCTTCTTAGTTTTTTAAAAAAAATATTAGTTGGTATTCATATGTAAAATAGGAAGCATAATGTTTATCAAAAGTAAACATGCACTTTTAAAAAAGATCTGGTTTTATGATTGTTCTGTGTTTTTTGAAAGCTACTGTTTTAAACAGTAGGATTGCATTGCAATGTAGAGTGATTATATTTTAATCCTTGGTGGCCTTCTCAAATTAATAAATAGTAGGATAGCAATAAAGAAGCTTTCACTGCATGAGCAATAATGTAATTATTAATGAATTGAACTGATTTACTGAAATGTGATATATTAACAAACACACGTGAGAGCTACTGTGTAAAAGATGGGCTTTTAAAAATGAGTATTGAATGGCAGAAGAAAAGTTGGAGAGATAATGACCACAGGAAATAACCATGAATCAAATGGCGGAAAATTATGGTAGAATGGGTGATTTAGATTTCAGGGGAAAGATTTCTGAAGGTGCTGGAGTACAGTATCTGAAAAGAGAACAGGAAAATCATGAGTGCAGGGCAAAAAAGGCTCTCTTTCGGCAAAACATTTCTACCTTCCCCATTTGTAAATATTATCTTGTCTTTAAAGGATGCTTTTAGAATGCAATTTATTATGAATTTAGTATAAAGACTAGATTCAGGAGCCTCTAGAGGACAAGCAGCCTGACAGTAAGGAGGAAGGGGAGAAATGCAGATATTCAAATGAACTATTGATTACCTGATATTAAGGAGAGTGGTAGAAGTGAGTGAAATAATTTCATTCCTCTCCACAAAACTGGTGCCAGGTATGAAAACATGCACAATGAGAAGGCGCGTTTTCATTAGGGGAATAAACAACAGCAGGGCATTAAAACAGTAGAAAAGGGTCTTATTGCTAGTCCTTTGTGCCCTTATCTTCCATCAGAGGAAGGTTGTGGTAAACCAACAGAGGTGGAGAAGTAAGAGGCAGAAATATCTTGGGCAAAGCATCCATGCTTAAGTTAATAGGACATTTTAGATTAATTATGGTTAAAGAAGAACATTCATTGTTAAGCTCACCCTCAGGAATAAAATTTAGCTTTTTGTGTTTCTCACCTAACACACTGCAGAACAGTAACAGTCTTAGCACACATCTGAATCCAAAATACACTTCTGTGAAATTCAGAAGCAACCAGAGCAGCCTCACATGCTCCTGTAGAGTTAAGATCACAAGGATGTGGACTAGAATAGGAGTTTTACAGCAACCCAGAAGGTCATGGCAGGTGGGAAATTTCATTGGCAGGGAGTAGGTACCTAAAGCCCTGAGGTTCAACATGCCTATAGTTATTAAGGAAATGTACTACTCACATATAGAAAAAGATAGTCAAAGTTCTTCTGTCAGCATATTTACTGAATGTCAAAATATAACAAATTAGCTGATAAGATAAAAACATTCATAGAAAAAAAAACCATATTTTTTTTTGCAACTTTGATCCAAATTAAAATAGATCATTATAACAAGTTCTATAACTCTTGCCTTACTACACCCTATTCCAGTCAAAGAAATGTTTTCTTTTGTCAAAGAAAAGAAACTTTAGGAAGGAAAACAGGAAAAAAAAATGACCCCAAAAAAACAGTGACAGGGAGCAACTGCAGACCACTGCCAGTGTCATATTTCTGCTCCCAAAAGGCAAAGAATGTTTACTTGGTTGGTCTAATAGACAGAATCACTAACTATGCACACGTGCACAAAGGGAGAGGAGGAAGTCAGTCACATAGAACACAACAGTCTGCTGGGACACAAGGTCACATCTAGTAGTGTAACAAAAGAAATCATTCCAATCAGGTTGTTTTGAAGGGAAATAGCTTGTGTCCTAGTGGAGCCTAGTCAGTTCCATGACAATGGCCAAGCCACTAATTCCATAAAGAGTCATGAAAAATTTTGTTTCCAAGGTTTTTTTCTTCCTCACTGCTGCTACTTAGTGTTTTTTTTTTTTTTCTGCTGTTAAACAAACATAACAAAGGACCAAAAGAAATTAATAGAAATATCCCTCACTGCTGTCCTTGTATACATTATACATTTGTGTATATTAATATGAAATTGTAACTTGAAGAATGGTATTATATTATGATATTTCTTGATTTTCCTTTGTCCTCTCATTTCTCATTGTCCTCTCATTTCTCATTGTTCTCTCATTTATTCCTGCATTGCTTCAAATTTATGTAATGCTACTGTATTAATACTTACACATTTATTTTCGATGTAGTCATGACAAAATGTGAGGTAAAAAGCAAAATTTGGTACAAAATATAATTGCAGTCTTGTAAGAATTAAGAAGTAAAATAATTTCTTAAAAAAAACCCTCCTAACACAAATTGTGTAGGGTGTAACATCTTGTCACAGGATAAGCCTGTGAAATAAAGAATTTCTATCAAGATGATTTACAGAACATTTAGACCAACAACTGAAGGAATTTCAGGTTTCTGTGTCCTGTGGATATTTGTATAGATGGCTACAAAAAAAGTATGGAAATTAAAAGCTGTTATTTTAAAAAGATCCTTTATTTTTGTTTCTTCTCTTTGTTTGTAAATGTTGGGTGGTTCCACTTGCTATAAAACCAGATATTCTCCTGAATATCCTTTATACATATATGTATGTTTATGAATATGAGATGCGATGTGTGATAAACCACTGGAAAATGAAGGGATATGCAGCTGTTGAAAGTTATGGATGTGATGGAAAAAGCAGGAATTTTGCACACTCATATATGGTCCTTTGATAGACACAGAATGAGACAGATAAAACATTGTGCTGTTAGTTAGTTTACTGAAAGCCAGATTAACAGCAAGAAATTATAACCAACAGAACATAATCACAGTCTAAATAAGTTCATGCCAAAGAAGAGAGCAAAAATAAATTAAGGGACATAAATTCTACTAATTAGAAGTTGCAGGATACTTAAAATCCAGTACAAATGGGAGACAGAAAAGAAAGATGTAAGCCTGTTAAAGTCTTTAAGTAAGAAGAGCAGTTGAAACTTCTTGGTAAAGGAGCAATCAGTAACAATCATTAGCAGATTTCACTCATACTGCCAGTTATTGTTGCCCAGAATACAGTATTCCTCACAGGGAGATTTTTGTTTTTGTTGGGTTTGTTGTTGTTGTTTGGTTGGGTGTGGTTTTTTTGCTGTTGTTGTTTGTTTGTTTTTTAATGGAAATGCTCAGTGCACATGGGCTATGAATTCATTTATCAGTTATTAGTAGTAGTCTCTGGATTTCTCCCCTGATGCCTGTGTGATACACAGAGAATAGAAAAATGTTGATACTCTAATGAAACTGGATTGTTCTTTGCATCTGGAAGAAGTCTTGGTAAGTCACTGGACTGATTCAGCAACTTCTTGCTCTCTTTATTTGCCTGCTACTCAGGGAGCTATGAATTGTTTCTCAGTGCCAGAGCATAACCTACATGAGACCTGTTACAATAAAGCAGTGCCTCAGGATTTAGTCAAAGACTACAAAAAAGCAGGCTCAGTTACACACAATACCACAATAATATGAAGTTAGCTGTGTTTAAATTTGTGAAAGAGCATCTGTTTTGTAGACACTATTTACAAAGTATATCACTTAAAAGACATTGCAGAACCATTATTTTGGACACCAAGTTGAAGGTCTAAATGATGAAAGGAACTAGCAAGTCCATTCCAGTTCAAAAGAACTCTTTTCTGCCATTACTGGACCTGAAATTCTTCATACAGATGCACTTTCTTGAAGGAAAGAACACAATACACCTGGATTTTTAAAAGGTCTTTCTATTTTCCTGCCTATCAAAAGGCTTTGCAAGGAATCAGTGTTACTGAATATCTTGATGGACAGTTATGAATATCTCTGATGGAGATCAGATAAATCTTGACAGAAGGGTCTTTTTTATAGATAGGAACATTCCTTCCATTCTCTTTTAACTGGGAAGAATGAGCCTATTGATTAGGTCAGGAAAACCAAATTTTCCTGCATGTCAGAACACCTTTGACATCATGATCACACACCTGAAGTTTTAGACTAGACCACACACAGGGTAGTAAAGGCATTTTAAATTTAAATTTCAACCCAGTTACAGGAACTATGTTGTCATACCAGTGGAAAAAATTCATGCAGGTATTTAAGATCAGATAAACTCATACAGCTTGTATGGTAACCAACAGCTTTAATGAGATGAAAGGTTTGAAAGGGTTATTTGCAAACTCTGCAATAATAAGTAATTTTCGATGTCTCAAGGCCAGTCATAGGGAGAATGCAGTTTATAGTTTTATAATCTTCATGACATGATGCCCTCCAGCAAGCACAGAATGGGTCCTATTTCAGTTGTTTTAAAAGACTTGCATGTATCAGAATAAAGTTGGTCTCAGCATGTTAAAACAGCATGAAATACATTCCCTTGCAAATTGTTTACAGAAAAAATGTGTTTATGGAAATGTATCACTGATTAAAATTACTAAAGGTAAAAGACTCTCTCTGAGTCTTTTAATTGTATTTCTTCCTAGAGAGTGGCTAGTAAGGATGCTATTCTAAACTCCCACCATGAAAAATAATAATAAAGTATTCTTTTTCTTTGAACTACTATTTTCCCTAATTATTTTGAAAATTTTAGGTTTTAAAACACTAATGGCTCCCTTGGTGAACAAAATCAAACTCTACTCCTAGAATTTTGGTTGTGTGAATTGGTACAGATCTTTAGTGCCTTGAAAACAGAGACTGTCAGAATTTTATCCTGGAAAAGATCTTTGTAAAATAGATATTTTGTTTCTGAATATGATTGTTTGCACTTGCTCACTATTGAAAACGAGCATGGAAACCCAAGTAATGTGAAATCAACACACCAGAATTTCAGAAAAAGTAATAAATTAAGTAAATTGAGGCATCAAATATATTCCTATTCCAGTTAGTGAAAAACTTGTCAATTACTGTAAAAAATGTTTCTGTGTTTGAAACAAGGACTTTTCACAACAAGTGAAATAACTTTCTTAATTTTTAAATTTATTTTCTTAATTTAAGCAGTCATAACTGACAAGTAAGTAACTAATCTAGGGCAATTAGTCTGAATTCCAAAGATTCAGATTAGAATAGTGTCACTAGTGCCATTACTTTTCTGGATTTCACCTGAGAACTGAAATACAGAGTTATTCATCATATGTTTAACAGTATTCGTTTTTTGGTTTTTAATCTACTGTGTTATCAAAACAATAGCAGAAGGAGGCTTTGCCCCAGGTTCTCTTTAGGAGTAAAAAAAGCATAAAAACATTAACAAAAATACTCATATTGAACTGACTGAACTATGAATTTTTTTTTCATTACAAATATTTGACTTGCATATTTTTAAATGAAAAAATCTATTTTCCTCAAATATTTTTAACTGCATTGGAATTCATCCAGAGATTAGAACTCTAAAAATATCTGTTTCAAATCTGTTTCAAATGATTTTCACTTAGCTTTCTGTTGGGAAACAAAATAGCCACAAAAATAAGTTACTTTCACAGCTGTATGCACAGACTGTCTTTTAAAGTGGTTTGTACCCTTCACACTTTTTCTTAATTGTCTGAATCTTCTGTGGAGAACAAGACTGGGTATGGGGTGGTTTTGCAATAGGACTTTAAAGGGAATTATAGTTCTGCTCTGATATAAAAAACCAAATAAATAAGTAAAGCTGCTAGTCAAAATTCCTTAACATCTTCAGACACCAACAAAGTCTGCCATCTGAGTTTGGAGAAGCAGCATTACTGCAAACTGAAGCTAATTGATGCATTCTTAGTACCAAGACATTTACAAGAAAACTACTAAACATACAAGATTACAAGTTCGCTGAATCAGAAGAACCTCAGCTTTTGGTATGATTAAGTTTTAATTGTATTTTTCCTTAGGGATCACTAGTAGCTAATAAGCTGATGAAAATAGGACTTTAAATAGCAGGAGTAGTAAAAGTCACTCCATGCACCATATTTTGATAAGCTTGGCTGCCTAAGGCATCCTACTGCCTGCAGTTTCAAGAATTCAGTTTTCATCAATGAAAAGATCTATTAAAAAAACCTTTAAGAAATTTTTGTTTTTGAAATGACAGCTGGTTCAGAACATCATGTACCTTTTATGAATCTCAGAGATGCTGGTACCATGTCTTCTTACTTATATTGTGGTTTATTTGTTAGAAACACTTTGTGAGTCACAAATTCTGAATCACATGCTTCTCAAATTTAATTATAAGCATCTCACTGTCTGATAACAGTGATTCCAGTGATAGCAGTGAATAGGTATTGCAGCCATAAGTATTTAGATTAACTTATAACCTTATAAATAGTCTTTTGCTTCATTTTCTGAAACTACTGAGTCTTTCTGCTAATGAGTATAAATTTGTTCTCATCCTTTCCTCAGCTGTATCAGGCAATTCTGGACTGTAGAATATATATCTTCCAGAAAAATGAGCTAGGGGAGCTACTATAGGTATACCCATACACAAAGTATGTGTCAGATCAAAGATGGAAGGATCATTCTGCAAGCAAAAAGGGTGGAACATAACCAAGCCCCACACCTGTGCCATAAAGCAGCATGAATCAAACAAAGTTAACTCCTTTCTCCCAAGAATTTAGTTTGTTTTTTTTTTTTTTCCTATTCCTAGGTGCTTCTAAATGGAGTTAGTTAAAAACATGTCAGCACAGAGGGATTCTATACTGTCCTGGTTGATGGTTAACTCCATTATTAAATGCTGTTAAAATTGACTTGAGCGCCTTCATTTATTCACTCTACATATCCTAACTAATGCCTCCTTTTCAAATTCAACTAAGGCCTTCATTCATTTATACTGTTTCTTTTGAATGATCAGAAAGCAAATGTTACTGCATAATTTGAGATTATATAATTGCATTCCTGTAACTACATTTTTGCAGCGGAAAATAGACATACAATCATGTAAAAAGAACATATATTTTTTCAATATCTATGAAAATACATCAGTTTTATTGGGGGACATGGAATTAATAAAGAAGGACATCTTCAAAATTTTCAAAGAGTTGAATAACAAGATTAGAGTGCAACTCTAATTAATTGATAATAGACTACCCTTGTTAAAATTCAGTTCTATCAGAAAATTGATACTGACCAGTGACAACTGAGATGCAGAGAAATGACTTACAGAACACTAAGACTAAAAATTTATTAAGCACAGAGAAAAATAAAGCACTAATATATTGAGCGTCAGAATGAACTAAGTCCCATGGACTTGCAGGGCCCCAAGACACTGTAACAGGTGCAACAATTATGTATGGCACAACTTGGGGGACACACTAGCCACTCCTCTGTGAGCTCAGCAGTTTTGATGAGAGAATGAACTCTTAATTAACAAATATTAAGATCCCAGCTTGTCAAGTAAAATTAAACTCAAGAGAAGATGCGTTGCTGCCCATGAGAAGCTAAGCTATCCAAACCAAAAAAGGTCAGAACTAGTGAATTTCTTTTTGAAACAGTGAAAGGAATATTTCTGTTATTTAATTTTTGGTGGTTCAAAACACCCCATGAGAGCTCAGTTAATCTTCTCCTCTGAAGTCTCTGAGATACAGAAGGTACATGGATATGCTATTTTGCAAAAGGCCAGGGATCCACATTATCTCTGAGCTTTCACTTGAGGTGGCCTTCTTTCCCTTAAGACTCCATGTTATTTGGCATCCTACTGATTTCACTGTAACAGTGAAAGGATTAGAAGGACAAATCTACTGCTTGAGAAAACTAGCCTTTCTGAAGAACCTCCATGTCATAACTGCTGCCCTGAGCAAATGCCAAGAAAACACATTTCGTTAAGTCTGAAGATAGAAAAGGTGGTTTCACAGAGGTAACAGAATTTGCCTAGATGGAGTGTATTTCCCTCACTGGGCAGACCCATATACAGCAGTGGATGAAGATGCACACAATGTACACAACAGCACGAAGGTGCATACTCCTTTATGAAGTTCCTGCACCATGTAAGACTGAGGCTGAAATGAGAAAGCAAAGCTGGTCAGCTGGTTTCCACATACAAATAAGAACACTAAACTTTGTGAATAGGTCCTTTTCAGCTTTCACTTTTAAATTCAGGGGTTTGATTGTCTGATTATCTAAAATAATTATCATCTGAAAAGACTAGGAGCTGTGCAAGTGTCCTCAATGAGGCATGTATTTAATCTTTTCCTTTGGAATGAATACTGACATCAAAGTAAAGTCCACCAGTTTGCTCTATTTGATCTAGCCTGGATTTTCTTTAGTTTGTAGTGAGACAGTTTTTCCATTTCTCAGACTGGATATCTGAACAAACTCTGTTCTGATTTTTAAAAAAACATTATGCATGAAATAGGCCTGTAAAAAAAACACAAAAAGACTTCTCTTAAAATACATGATGTAAATCTAAAACCTTTGGATACTATTTTTATTATTACCACTGACAGTGACACAATTCCCAGCTCATAATGAAGAAAAATCTTCAGCACTGGAGTAAGCAATCAGCTGAAAAACAGTAATGATTTTTATGTGCTTCCACAACGAAATGAGTTGCAGCTGGTCTGCTTCTCTAAGTAACTGTTCCCTCTCAGGATAATTCAGAAGACTGAAAATGTATGAAATAGTGAAAAAAAATTATCTTTGTGCATACTATTTTGGGGTTTTTAAATGAGTAAACTGGAAAATTTCATCTAATATTTCAAAAATTATCATAAATGTAAAACATTGCTTTTACTGATCTAATGGTGGATGTTGATTACTTGAAGTGTTAGTTCACAGTCCAAATACCACATTAGATTCTTTTGTGTGTTCTTCTCAATATTTTCAAAACTGTGTACAACTATTCTAAGTCCCATTAAGATGTGATAAATAAAATTAAATGTGTTTCTTTACTAGATACCTGACTCATTGATATTCAACCATTAAATAACATAATAATATGTAGCCATACTTCTATTTACAACAAAGACTGAAATACCACAGCCAGAAAGAAAACACCTTTAAAAGTATGAAGGAATGTTTAATATATTTTAATGCAAATTATACTGGAAAAATCACACTCAGCTAAATACTGCAGACTTGCATTTGTTCCCAAATGAAGGCAATGCACGAAAATTTATAGGAATGCTGAGATCACATCTAGCAAGCAGAAAAAACAGGCCCATATACACACAATTTCTACCATTGAAAGCCAAAGTCTGATGTATAACAATTGTCATACTTTTTAAATGACCTGGATTATGACATTCCACTAATTCACAACTTGTGTCTTGTATAAAAAACTACAAAGGAGCTCCCCCAGAATGCACTGGAAATTATGTCACTAATACTTATCTGGAGGTAAGGTTTCTCTGTAATTTGGAGAACCAGTTCAGACCTTCCACCAACTCAGATCTAGGTCTCCCCACAGTAGGGAAGAACAATTTTGCCAAAGTGTGTTGAAAGAAATGTGGTTATTTGGCTAGAAATACATGCAGTAAAATCACTGCTTTTCTCTCTCTTTATGTCCTGTGTGCCATACCACCTGCAAGATCACAAAATGCTTAAATTCACTTTCAACCTATGTAATTTTGTGGGGAGGGGGAGACAGGGGGGAGAAGAGAGAGAAGAAGTATTATCAAAAGATTTACTGAGCTACACAGAGACCTTTTCATTCAAATGACAAGAAACCTTTAGTCTCACACTCTCATCAAGAAAAGCCTTAAATACTTCTTTATCGATAATGTTTCAGACTAGGGATTTAGGTTTAGTCAGACATAAGGATTGCCAAGTTGTTCAAAATTCTCTCTGATTTCAACTTGACTACCTCAAAATGATCCCATGTTGCCCTTTATGTGAATGTTTATGTCTGAAAGCAGCAACAGCAAAAACTCTACTATTATTAGAAGCAAATATCTTTAAATAAAATAGTAAGAGAGGAACACATTTTAGCTTTTTGCTCTTTTAGACACTTTCTACATAACTTAGCCTTTGGAACAGGTTTCCACTGTAATAAATGCCCCGTATTTCAGGACAGCAAACATGAACCTCATCAGTTCTGAAGTTTAACAAAATAGGTCGCCAAGGATGCCGATAAAAATACCACTTATTTCTACTTCTATGACTGTTCTCAGACAAAGAGCTTCAGGTAAACAGAATGAAAGCAAGAGGTGGCATAGAGGAGGGATAGTGAGTGAGACAGGAAAAAATAAGTTATCAGAAGCTACTGAAGGAAAAATCGGAATTTATTCCAACTTCCACCCACTCCCAAAACTAAGCAATAATAGAACCAAACAGAATATTTGGAATAAATGAATAGATTGTTGTAGAACAGAGAAAAGTTAAGATGAAAGTGTTATCTATTTATATTTTCCTGAGCAGTGGATATGTGGCATGGAAAAGATGAACTCTCCTTCTTTGTGCCATTTAATTTGTGTCCCAAAAAAGGTTAGTGTGAAAGATGAGGAGACAGGCTGGTCCTCTGGAAAGGAAAAAAGCACATGCACTCTGTCAACTCACTGAAAACTTAAGATAGAGATTTCCTGCTGCTAAGGAAGATGTCATCCATTTACGGGGAAAAAAATTATATAGCAGCTTTTGCATCTGCGCTAGATGAACACTGTCAGAGACTGAGCACAGAACCGATAAGCTTCTAGGTACCACGGAAGAGAGAGAAAGAAAGAAAAGAAAGAAAAGAAGGAAGGAGGGAAAGAGGGAAGGAATTCGGAAGGAAGGAATTCTGAAGCAAGGAAGGAATTTGGAATTCGGAAGGAAGGAATTCAGAAGCAAGGAAGGAATTCGGAATTCGGAAGGAAGGAATTCAGAATTCAGAAGGAATTTGGAATTCAGAAGGGAGGAAGGGAGGAAGGGAGGAAGGAAGGAAGGGAAAAAGAGAGAGAGAGAGAGAGAGAGAGAGAGAGAGATAGTCAGTTTAAAACACACATTGACTTTCTGGACTTAAATTTTTACTTAGACTTCAGTGTTGTTCATTTGTATGAGCAAACCTCATTTGTTTATGGCTTTGTTTGTTCCCTTGCCGAATCTTTCTGTGTTCTGGGTCTCAGAGGCAGACTGATATTCCACAAAAGTACTTATGTGACCTAGGCCACCCTCCTCTCATTTTACAGTTTTTGTTTCCTTAGTTTTCAAAGCCTGTTCTTTCACCAGGCAGCTTCTAGTACACAAGTGCAATCTCGTCTCCAGCATGTCAATAATGGAGTCAGGTAGTGCTGCAGCTTTACATACAGGAGTGCAGTTTCAGCTGATACAGTGGTAATTATGAGTCCACACAGAGAAAGGGCATTTACTGTTCAATTGAATGAGAGTAGAAATTGAAAGCATTATGTAAATTATTTTCTATTTCTGTGAAAATAAGCATGTAAGAGTTTGATGCATTTTTCCCATATATTTTTTAATGTTTACATTTTCATTTTAATTGGGAAACAGTATCAGATATGGACAACACTTACAAACACCTAAAGGCCACTTACAACCAAGAATACTTTTGGTTTATACTAAAAACTTTTGCTGTTTGTTAGCATATATATTCATTTGTTCAAAATAGAGACAGGTCAGAAAAAAATTATTCTTGTTGATTATTTCACATGAGGGTTTTATATTTTGTGCGAAAATAAATTCCCGAAGCTATGGAAGTAACAGAAGTATGCACAATTTTGTGTTGCTATGTAGTCATGTAGTTCAGGTTAATGCTATTTTAAATTGCATTTTTGAATGGCTGTCATAAAAGTACTTTACTACTTTTTAAAATACATAAATCCATGGAAAATTCAAAATACTTATACAGAAATATTTTAAAATGCAAGTAAGTTTGGACAGCTTTTGTATTACACCTTATCTAAAAATAACTTTAAAACTAGACTGGTAAAGAGTCTTTAAATTATCTGGGGGAAAATGGGCTTTTGTTAACAGAGGAATAATTCCTGAAGAGTAACTCCTGTGCTGTTAGAACTTTTCCAGGCTTTCCAGTGTAGGCATCTGTCATATGAGTTTCCCCTTGCTACCCAACAAATGGCCTGAACTTAATTCAGGAGGGAACATCCAAGCTGTCAAGTTACACTGAAGCAATTTATGATCACCAAGAAAATGAATAGATATATGCAGTAGGCTTTACATATTTTCCCAGTGAAAGCACAGTAATGTCAAAAGTTTAAATATTAAAGGATTTTTTTTTCTTTTTGCATGTAAACCATAAGAAAGAATGTTTCACAATCTTTGAATGAAAAGAGTAATATGGTGAGGGGAAAAAAATAGCACTTCCTCTTATTTTTGATAATCCATGTATGATTTCTGACACTAGCAGAGTGTTATTCTTGACCAGATTTGAGTCAGAAGCAGATAAGACTCTATATGGATGTTTAGCAATGAACATATTAAAGCAAGGTCATCACTTTTGACATTTCAGAAGGAAGATTTTACTTATGTTTTAGTATGTGTGAGAAGAATAGCATAATAAAAATAATATAATTTTATATTCCATATTTATCATGTAGCTTTTAACACATAGAATGTAGAAATTACATGAAAATATGTTTGCCCTTAAAAAAAACAAACAAACAACATAACACACACGCGCGCACACACACACACACACACAAAAACCCACAAAAAACCCCAAACAAATGAAAAAGGGACAATCATTACAAGGTTCAAGATCTCCATCTAGTAAGTGGGAATCTAAATCTATAAACCCTCCAAAAACAAGCATAGAGACTTGTTTAAAGCTTACACTTATAAACTAAAATTTGACCCCATGCTAATGAGCACCTCTAAAACCAAACTGCTCTGTGTTTGTAATATGTAATCATGCATTATTTCAGGTTTGGATGACATCTGTGAAAACGGTCTTGAAGTAATGATTTAAGTATGATATATTTGCAAATAATGAATAGTAAATTCTATTATTAGTATTCTTTCCTCCAATATCAATAAATCCACAATTTAACTCACATCCATGAAGAATGGCATCGTAACCACTAATTTAAAAAAATCAGAAGTTTTCTAGATTTCAATGTCCTACTTAATCTCCTTTGTGGAAATAAAACATGGCACCAAGTAATGCTATGTGCTTTACTATGTATTTATAAGAGATACAATTCCATTGAAGTCTAATGAATTTGTATTTTAAGAATAATACTTCTCTTCTCGTGAAGAGAAAAGCACTGTTCCTCCAAGTCTTCAAAATACTAATCAGTCATATGACAGGGAAATACTAAACACATCACCCAGGTTAAAGGTGTCTTCTTGAATATAGCACAAATCCTAATTCCAAAGGTGGAATTAAGTACAGCAAAAAGCCATTTTTGTTAAGGAGATGGACCAGCAATAATAATACATTGGCATTTGGAACTAGAAGCATAACACATCTTAAGGCTGATTAATGTTTTGAAGTAGTATGGTAAATCTCTTACAATGTGTTTTTCAGATTTTTATAGATTGTTAGACTTGGAGATGTCAAACCAACACATAAAATAAGAAAATAAAAAGGAACACTTAGAAAATAATTGTGCACTGCCATTTGTAATTGTGTTCTATAAAGATTACCTGAGCTCAGAAAAAGTAGTATTCTGGACACAAGTGGATAAACCTGGAGAGACCAAATCCAGGAATAAAATAAACGAAATAAAAGCAATGCTAGCTTTAGCATTGAGAGATGTGACAGAATGTTTTCAAAGGACACAAAATATAAAATAAAAATCTAGTAAAGCTATTTATTCCTTCAGTGCAAGAACACAGAGACACTTTGATTACACACATAGTACTAACTATTTAATTGTAATGTTTACAACCATCAACATTTCTCACATGTATTATTATTAACCTTTGACATTCATAGCCATTTTAAAAGAGTATTTTAAAAGAGAAGGTGAGAGCTAAGAATAACTTCTACAGAAGTAGATTGTACTAGTCTGTTCATTCTATCCCACCTAAGCAATACAAAATAGAGGGGTCCTGGACAGAAATAACAGAGAATTTAATTCCTTTAGGGGAATTCTCGCTGACTTGATGTTAATGGAGAAATTAGACCTGACTTCTACATCACTAAGCAACCAACCACTACACTGTTGTGGTTCAGCCCCAGCCAGCTATCAAGCCCCATGCAGCCGCTCACTGAATCCCCGCTGAAAGCAGCACATACACTGACCAGTGAAGTGCAGTGGGGTCTGCAGTGGATCAGGCAGTGATAATACTCTCCCATTGTGACTGCTCCCTCTGCTCACTCACTGTAAATTCAAGCATTGGTTTCTTTGGAAAAGCAAAACAATTCTGCCCTGCTTTGCAAAGAAAACAAAACAAAACATACAAACAAAAAACCCCACAAAACAACAACTACTACTAACTACTACAAATTAGAATTTGACAGAAATTAATATGGGAGTGTGGCTGATTCTTAGCAAATTTGGAAGTCTTATGCATTACTTTGAATGTGTATTACAGAACACTTTGAAGTATCTGATGCTGGAAATATATGTCAGAAGTAGATTCTCGGATTATGAGCCATGGGGCTATTTCAGTTCTTCACTTGATGTTTAAATCTGAGCTATAGATCAGTATAACCATTAAAATACAATAGGTAAAATATATTTACCTGCTTTGAGAACTGTTAATAGGGAAAGAACTTTGGTCTGCGACTCTTTGGTCTCTCGTACTGAAATGTAAATACTCATTAAAATGACAGACAACCTTTAACAACTCTCTAATTGGAGAATACATCAGTTTTGGGGAGGTTTTTTTTTTTGTTTGTTTTGTTTTGTTTTGGTTTTGTTTGTTTGTTTTTTAATACTTTGGGGACTGCAAGGTGATCTATGCCATTTGAAGGTCTAAGCAAAATTCTGCTACTGTGAGGGAAGTACCTGTACTGCAGTTATATATACTGCAGTGCAACCTGTACTGAAGTTATATATATACAGTAGATCACACTGCAGCTACCAATACACTAACATTGGTACTCTACATTGCTACTCCAACTGTTTTAAATTTGGCAATTTCCATTAAGGCACTTCCCCATGCCCTCTTCTGTCTTTTATCCACAGAATAATCAGAGGCAGGCCATATAGAACTTTGAACATGCATACAAACATCATCAAGATTAACAGTTTCAAGTGAGAAAGTACTTTTTTCTGTGACATGACTATCCCTTTGTAAACTTACACAAAAAGAATTCCAGTAGAATCCATTGCAATGAGCTGGAAGAGTTCTTCACAGACTCTAGTTAAGTAAAGACTCAGAGCTGTACTTCTCAAAGACTAATTTCTCTAGACACTTCAGGAAGTGCACAATATTTAGTAAAAGTGTGAAAGAAGCTCCAGGTGGCTGTATGGCAAATGTCAAATATGAGAAAATTCATGGGAAAGCCTCTGTTTCTGTTTGAATTGCAGCCAAGTGGACCTTTCATAAGAAAGAGGGAGTTAGTGATTTTGATGGTGTTCTTTTATACATCAGATGTCTTTGAGAGGAGACTGGAAGTTCCTTGAGTCTTTCAGCTTCTGATGAAGAAAGACTGTTCTTGTAAGGTCATATCCTCATTACAACATCTAATTTTTGGAGATTTGTTTCCAGAGATGAAGTGTAAAGTTTAAGAAAGAACAGAGGCAAGTTAACTTCCTTCAGTACATGAAAGTCAGAATTCTCTTTAGGTAAAAGCTTCAGATGGATCCTACCGCTTGTCCTTGTGGAAAACAGTGCAAAGGAATTAACTACAAGAGTTTGATTCTCAGCTGTCCTTGTTGCAGAGGAGGGATCATAAAGACTGTTTTCAGAGATAAATGCAGAAGACAGCATCAGAAAGATTCAAAAGGCTGTCACATCAGAAGATAAAGGACATGAATTGTTCGTTTCTGACAATAGGCCAACTATTAGTAGCTTAGCATGATTTGCAGGGATTTCTGATGTGAAAACTGAGTGATAGTTCACCCTGCAGAGTGAGAGCTGCAGAGCAGTCTCCCTCATGGAAGCAAGGGGCTTACTGATTTTCTGTTTAAGCATTTAGAATCCTATGTTTTAAATGAGGATTCAGTATGAATATTTTTTTTTTTTCTTGCAAATATACAGAAGGTTGTTGTCATAAAACTCCTTATCTCTTAAGGAACTTAGTTCTGTAGTCTCTAAATAAGTCAAGATTGTATGTAGACTGAACTGTATGTAGTCAAGACTGAAATGTATGCTGTGAAAAGAGTATCTGAGAAGATAGCATGTTCAGAAATTAGATTGTATAGCTGTAGGGTACACTATACAACACCTGTTTGACAGATATACTAGGCTTCCATGAGCACTGCAATTTTGACTGGCAAACTGAAAATCTGAAGAATGCTTGGAAAAGAGAATATAATGGCTGTTGCTATAAGAGGCAAGAAGTCAGAGTACTCTAGTGTATTTTTCTACATTTTTTAAATTGAAGCCAGACTTTGCAGCACTGATAACATAGAGGCCAGGAGACACTTGATACTTAGTTATTGATAATTGAGATTTTGATTGCTTTGCCTGGGCAGAATTTATATCAGAAGAACTATAGCCCATATAGATATAATCTAAGAGGAAATGATTATTCTTGGTAGGAACATAACAGAAAGAAGTAGTAAGCAATATCCACTAGTAAGTGACATGATTCCAAGCAAAGTTTAAGGAAGAATGAATTCTTCTCTTCTGGTAATAGCTTGTACTTTTCCTGTGTCAGCACAGTCTGGTCTTCTCCAGGACATACATATAGAGGAGGAGAAAAACATACAAAATGGGTTCCTCAACTCATTTTCTACATCACTTATGGTGAGATGATGTACTGGCTGATGAAAAAGCAGCATCCTCATCAGCATTGTTAAAGTTTTAGACCATGCATAGTGACATAAAAATGACAAATATGTGTGCATGCATGCAGGGGGAATATAACTTATCTCCATTGGAGTGTTCTTATGAGATTTCCTTTGGAGAAATTTTGTGGTCTCAGAAGATCCACCAGAGTGTACTGCTACTAAAGGAAGCTGAGTTTAATCCCTGATGCTGTATTTCTTCCTTCCATGTGCCCATAACACAACTGAGGAGTTTTTTGTGGCTTTTGAAGTGACTCAGATGCCAACATCTCTTCACGTCCCGTCCTAAAGATAGCATGACAGGGTTTAGAGAATGGGTCAAGAGACACCATTAGTTTCCCTGATTTCTTCAAAGAAACTGGAGTAGGTTTTTGGAGAGGAGGACTTCAAAGAGTCAAACAACATCAAAGGCATATGTATGAAGCTAGGAATTCAGTTTGGTTTAAAAGACAAGATAGGAAAAGAAATGTGCAAGACTGATGGAAAAGCAGGTAGCTAATTCAGAATCATCAATGTGCTACAAAGAAGAAGTGAACTAGAACAGTCTTCAAGAATCACAAGAAGAAATGCTCTGATCTGGCCAAGCACTGAGAGAAATTAAGCTGACATTGAAGTTCTGTTCATTATGTGGTCAGTATGCAAAGGCTTTGAAATGTTCCCTCATGGATACAGCTTACATAAAAACTCCATGGCATGACTAGGATAGTGCTACTGAGAGTCCAGTATCAGCAAACAAACATTTCTGCAAAATTTAGATAACTTGCCATCACAGTTGTTTCCTGCAGAAATTCAAACTACAGATATTAAAATGCCATAACTGGTTTATGGTGTGTGTACAAACAGACTGTAGGAAGGCAAGTGTTTGCAATGGTTTGTATGTTCTTAATTGCACTTTTAAAAATAATTTTTAGCAGTTTTATAAAAGCAATATCTATACTACATTCAGAAGTACTAATACAGCTCATTCAGAGAAATTAAAGCTCATTTAAAGTGGAAGACACAAAGGGGACTGGGCTGAACCAGAACTACGTTGTACTGTGCGTCTGGCATTTTGGAGAGGAAGCTGATGAGCTGAGCTGTGAAAAGCATGATGGAGTTGACACAAACCCCAAGACTGATGACAATGGTGTGATAAGGAAATAATTACATCCTTTCTTCTGCCTCAGGTGGAGTTCTGAAAGCAATGAATATGGAACATCAACCAATGTATATGATAGTAATAAAAGGAAATACATGTAATTTTTTTGATATTTTTCTCAATAATAATGTGGCTTGTTCTATTAGAAATTATCCATGTTAATACATAGTGAAAGCACAGTGAAACGAAAAGATTTTGTCGAGGCTGCAAGCAACTTCTTAGCAGGCAAAATGCAACTAAGATGGAACTACTTCTAAGGGAAGTTGTAAACAATACATAGCATTCTTTTTCATGTCAGGGAATTTTAGCTTATTATCACTAAATTGTGAGATCATATAAAAAGGAATTAATATAAGTAGGTAGTTTATATTTGAAACTGCATCAAAGTCACATGTTTAAAGAGATTTAAGTAATTTAAAAGATGTAAATTCAGAACTGCTCTTTGATTGGAGAAGAGTTATGCAGATCATATTATGGAAAATCAGAAAACAAAACACAAATACAACTGGTATTATAAGATACAGAATGCCTGTGAAAAAGCACGTGTTATATACAAATTTGACTTACAACTGCCTGAAAAACAAGTATTTATTGGTCTGGTGAATGCTAATATCTCATGATGGTAATTTTCCTTCTATATTTGGATTTAATACTTGTTCAGACATTATTATTAAGAGATGCAGAGTTTTTAGCAAGATGGTTCAATTTTCTTCACTGTTAAACATTGTAGGTTCTATGTTTTAATGACGATCTGAATTGCAGGAATGGGAAAATCACTCAATTTCTGATGCTTTTGATAGTTAAAACCTCTTGTACTGGAGGGCAGAAGTACAGCAAAACAGTTTGTATACATCCCTTTATTTAACAGAGCTCAGTTTGGTGCATATATACAAAGTTTACAGCATTTTTAATTACCAAACCAAACCCTGTCTTTTTGGTTCTTCAAACTATGTTTGTTCTAATTCTACAGCAGCTTCATTAAAGGTGCAGTTGCAAGCTTCTACTAAGTCAGCCACTGCATGAATGTTAAATCTAAAATCTTAACAGGAACTACTGTAAATATTGCTCTTCATTTTCATAAACTTTCTATCATTAATGGTCTTATCATTAAAGAAACTGAGTGCCCTGAAGTCAGGTGGGAAAGGAACCTTAGCAATCAGCCCATTTCTATGTCATGTAATTAACCACAGGCTTTTGGGCACATGACATTTCTCAAACCTGGGACCTTTAAGGAAATAAAAAACCTTTAAGTAAATATGGACCAAAATGGACGAGTTGAACTTAAATATCTTAATTAGAAGATTTGAGAGAAGTTGGTAGTGGTACTACAGAGAGAAACATTGTCAATGGATAAATATGATTCCTCTAGGATAGCAACAAACACAAGCTTGCCTTGTGGAAAATCATAAGGAAATGGAAATACTGTATCTTAGGATCAACTGAAAACCCACATCTGTGATTTTTAGTGTATGGTAAAAGTAATTAATTACTGTTCCCACTGTTGTGATCTGAAAATTTAGTGTGGGTCCATCAGCATGGTCAGAATGAAAATTCAGAGAAGCACTTGTTTTGTGAAAGAATACTTTTTTCCCTTGGTAATGGCTAAATAAATTGCAGCTCTTTAGGCAAGTTTAATATGGTTAATAATTTTTGTTTTGAGTTTCCAAGAAAAGCCAGACTGAATTGCATCTTACAGCCATTGGTAAAAGACAAAGAAACAGTTTTAAATGAAAATCTCAATTGTAGTGTTTTGGGGTTTGGATTTTTTTTTTTTCTTGCAGCAAAGACATATCAGAAGGATTATTTCCTCTCTATAACATTACAGAGACATTTAGGTGAAAAATTACTTTCCTTTCTGCTCCCTTCAGTCACTGAAATTACATGAAGCTTTATCTTTCCACAAAGAGATCAGAAAAAAAAAAGAAACATTTCCATTTTCTGTTCACTTTTGCAGGTGGATTGGGTAAATGAAAGAAATTAAATAATTCAAAACCATGCAACTGTTGTTAATAACCCAAACAGCCAATTTCTCCTCTGGTAGATTTTTATTTTATTTGTTATTTCCTTAAAACTCAAATATTCATCAGGATGGCAGTACTAAAAGAATAAACCTTTTCTTTTAATTAGATGGTTGTATTTCCTGTGTTGTCTTTAGCACAAGGCATGATCAGCAAATTTCATTTGCACTAAAAAAAAGCATTGCATCAAAAACTACCCTTTTAGGGACTAAAAGGAACTCCTGTCCTTAACATATCATATTATGAATACTTCTGTTGGTATTTGAGAGTATTACATGCTCATGCTTAAAAAAGCTCTGCTGGAAAGGCTCACAAACTAGAGACACAATAGTGATATGTGAGAACAGCCTCATTTGAGAAAGTCTGTCTTTCATGTCTCTGGTAATGTCTCAAGAAGAGTCCACTGCTATCACAAGAAAACAAGGGTATCTTCTTGTAATATTTCAGGGACCCCCTTTTGGGTATTGAAAGAGTTGATGCGTCCCTAGAGGAAATTAACAAAAGAATTATCTTTGTTTCACTACTCCAAGAAACTGTATTTGTCCATGGAAATTCCGATGGCCAAACATGTAGCCTTTCTCTTCACATTTCTGCTAGTCAGGCAACAAGAACAATAAACACTGGTATAAAAGGAAATTATATTATAATGAAAACAGAATAATTTAGTTACTTGCATTTAGGTACCACAGCTTATAGCACAGTATTCCTAAAAGCACTCGAGGAGTCTTAAACACATACATCATAAAGGAAACCGAGTGTTGCAAAGATTGTATAATTTACAAAGGAAATCATTCATAAGGGCACTTCATTCATATGGGCAGAGCACAGTATGTTCTTTCTTTACTGAACTGATGGTCAATTTGGATTCTGAACAATTTGAAATCATATTTTAGATACAGATTCTTTAGATTTCATACTCTAGAACCTTTAACTTATTTAACTAATTATTTATTTAATTAATATTTAACTAATCACTTATTATTATTTAGATGTCCTCAAAATGTTTGGCTTTTTTTTTCTTAGTTACAAACAAAAATGGCAATTGTGTGTGCAAGAGTATGCTCAAACCATAAATGTGGTAACAATGTACTCTATTGCGCCTTCTCTCCCTCCCTGCTCTTTATCCACTAATATAGTACAAAATCAAGGAAAATCATCCTATATCTGAAAGCAGAAACAATATCCAGCTGAGTCAAAGGAAAGCTCCATTGCACTGGTTGGCGAGTGGAGAAAGGCTGTGTGTAGGTTGTCTCCACACTGAGTCAAATTTTATTCCCACAGAAAAAGTTGAAAAACCCAGAGACATTTTATCTTTCTTTTGCTCACCCTGAGAGCCTACAGTTCTCTGCTAAATACATTACACTCCGTTCTTTGCTATAAATAATATAAATGCTTAAAAAAAAAAAAAACAAACTAAATTAGGCTAAAAGACCACAAGAGGCTAGAAGAAAAAGAATAAATTATAGTATTTGGAAAATTTTGAAAATAACTTACACAGTTAAATGTATCTGTGCTTACACTCCTATTGCCAAAGAAGTAATTTATAGATCTAAATATGAAAAGATGCAGCATTTAGTTTTCAGTCATGGAGTTGCTTTAATGGCAAGTAGAAGACAACATATAGTAACTAGGTAAAAGCAGGACAATTGACCAAACATACACAGAAACACACTGTTATAAAGCTGACTTGATAGAGATCTCAAATTATTCCTGCTGAAAGTAAATTAATGCACCTTTTCACTGATCATTTTACCTTTACTTTGAAAGAGCTGAAAAGTAATCCTGAAAGTCTCCTGAAAAGTAATTTCCTAAATCTCTATTGTGAACTGGAATGATCACTGCTTCAGAAAATCTGGTCCAACAGAAGAACAGAATTGACTTCTTCCTATGGCTGTAGTGGTCAGCAAGTGTCAGTGTTCTTGAAACAAAGCAATTGAAGACAAAGGAAAAAGAGAAGTGAAGAACGAAGAAGAGAAGGGAGAGAAAACAAGAATTTTCTCATGCTGTTCAGAATTTTCCTGAACAGCATGGAAAGGTGTCTTTTGAGTTCTAAGGTACAATACATTAGATTTGCCCAATGGAAATGTTTATGCACCTATATATACTCTGAATTTTGATACTTTTTCTCTCCTCTCTACCTAAACTGTAGAATTATCAGACCTAAGTTCTGCAGCAAAGCTGTTGCAGCTTGAATCATTTGCTGAATAGTCACACCTGCAGATCTGAAAGTCAGAGGTAAACATTACCTATGGCTTAATTTTAACCTGTTTTGAACTCAATCAAACACTTCAACAACTGCAATAAATTCTGAAAATTTTAGAAAGATCATTATTTTATGAAACAGAGAAGTCACATTTTCACTACTATACAAATAATACACAGGAATTTTCCAGCTATGTTTTAGATAATATCACCTGCCTATTCACAGTATTGTTAAGAATACCGAGAAACTGTAATTTTGTCATGAAGGAAAATTCACACATTTTAAAAGGTGATCACTGTATAAATTATGTGCCACAAGCATCACTAAGTGAATGCTGTGAATTTCAGTAGTAACTGAACATGGCTCTGCTGCCCCAAAGGGTATATATATAATGTGTAAGTTCTCACACACAGTGAATACCATTAGAACACGAGACCTGTTTGCCAAGTGTAAGTGATGTGTCAGAATGCTTAGAGGTCAGAGGAAACTGGGATACCTCTAACTCCAGCTAAAAGCAATTTAAGCTCCCTTCTGGCCAATGACAGGTAAGGATACATGAAGACCCACTGCTCTGCACCAACATTTCCTGAGGGCTTCCAGCAGCATATGACACAGTTCAGGAAACCTTAAGGATTACTCAAACTTATGTCATATAATTAGCAGATGTTGAGGAAGGATGCACCCCAATGTGTACCACTCTGCCTTAGAAACTACTACTGTTAGAGAAAGTCATGGCTTACTAACCACACTGTAAGACATGAAGTACATTTTAAGTAGGATTTGTTGAATATGATCTCTAGTATTTAACAAACACATCTAAGCAAATTTCTCCAGATAATTCAGAAATGTCACTTCCCTTCCCTGAGAAATGGCAACTTAATAGGCAAAAATCTGCTGCAACACTGGGATATAAATCAGAAGACAAATAGGTACTTCAAAATATGACAGTGCTAATATTATTATTACTACCACTGTCCATAATAATTATTAAATAGAAGTTAGGATTAATAAACTTTTCAAAATCAAAGATCAATCAGAAAAAAACATTCCTATTCCCATCCAGGGGAAAGAAAACTGTTTAATTTCAGGGGTGTTTTGACCAGTTTTATAATTCCACAAGGATTATGAGATATTAATAGATAACAAACAAGGGAATTTAACCTAATAGTTTTCATTAGGTCAAAGTAACAAAAGTACAAATTAAAATATTCTTTTATAACTTCTGGAAATATAAGTTCCACTAAGTTTCTGAAAGAATAACTTGGTTTAAAATTTCATAGTCAAAGAGAAGAGCATGATACAAATATAATCAGGTAATCAATGTTCCAATATGAGTTTTAATATTTTTAATTTTCAATTTTAATTCTCTACTTAATTTTATTTAAAATAGCATGTTCACAATTCTTAAATAGCCTTCTCCAGACTGGACAACTGAAAATCTAAATTAAACAGATAATGCAAATTTGTTCAAAATTAAAGAAAGCGGGTTGTGTAATCTCATTACACAAAATGGTTGGGGTTATTATGTCAATTATGTAAACAGCTCAAAATGTTCCTAATCTGTTTCTCCAATATATTTGTTTAAAAATATGCATACTTTTTCTTAAGGTTTAGATTAATTTATAAAATTGTGTTTTAATCTATAATTACGGTATGGTATAATCATGGTACAGAAGTAACCATGTTGATACAGTACCCAGCTATAAATATTCCCAAAGATGACATTAAGATTATGAGGAAGAAACTGTAGAATATTGAAGGGGACTTTGCAACAGCTACAGCTAAGCTACAAAAGCTTTAGCTATGACATATGAAAACATTTAGCTTGGCTACCACAAAGTTAAAAGAAAAATCTTTCAATCAAACCCGAGAGAAGGCACTTTTAACAGCCCCTTGCTGTTGAAACTACACTGAACAGAACTGTGCTTTTAATGGTTGTCTTTTACTCGTTTTCTTTTGCAGTCACAAATTAGTAAGCAGAAGCAAAAACCAGAACAAATATGAACGAAAACCAAGGGATTGATTTGCAACAAAATAATATACAGCTAAGCTAGAGAAGAGTATTTGCCTTGCAGCGGTACGGTATGCCAAGGAGAAATATCAGCAGCTCGAGTTGCAGCTCAGAGAGACTTTCACAAATGACACTGGCCCACCTGCTGTATGTCATTTTACAGCAATTCCACAAGCATTTGAATACAATGGAATACTCATCATCTTCATGTAAAATGCATGACAAAAGTCCCTCTACTTAAATTGCATATTACCATGAGCAGGAATAAGGAAGATGGTTTTTTTCCACTGTTTATATAAAAAATAAAACAGGTAGAAATCTTACACTTAACTTACTTAACATTGTTTATTTAGTAAGATTTTTTAATACTGGAGCAGAAAATGGAAATATGGAAAAATTGTATTCTCAAATAAAAGAAACAACACAAATAGATAAAGCCTAAGGAATACCTTCTAAAGGCATAACAGAAAGAATAAACCCTGTTTTACCCTGTGCATATCCAGGGCACATATTATCAGGAACCTGGGGACCTCTAGGGCCTGTAGTTTGAAAAGGAGAATTTCTTCAAGATAAAGACAAAAATGAGTAATTTATTCCTCCATTATGGTCAGGTTTTACAGTATGCAACCTATAAACAAATCGTACAACTTTCTTAGATCAGATGAATGAAAAGTGGGAACTGTAATGCTACTAAGAGCTTTGGAAATCATCAAAGACTAATCTTTAAGAGTATGTAGCAAATAATAGAAGGTATAATAAAGATATTCCTTGTATCTCCACAAATATGCACAATGTGAAGGCAAAAAAAAATTATGTTTCAGGAAAGAGGGGTCAAAGAAGACATCTTCCCACTATGGAGTTGTGAAGGGAGAGTAAACAAACTCACTCAACAAACATTCCTACCTTATGAAAACAACTTGAGAGAAAAGCTTCCACCTTTTTGAGGAAGGAGTATGTATTCTGTGAGAAGAATAGAAGCTGTCAACGTTTTTCTCTGTCTCTCTCAAAGTCAAATTCAGGAACTTCTATCATATCTGACCACAAAGCAAAAGGAGAGTAACAGATGAGGTTGTACAACTCTGTGCCATAGAAAGGTACTACTGCTGCAAGCTACCTGAAATCAAAGTGGCTGCTCTATTTTCCACCATTTGAAAAATAAAAAAAGAATTAGCTTTTGAGAAATTAAAAAAAGAATTAGCTTCACAAAAATGAAATTAAAAATTCCTCCTTTCTATATTCCTGTATTTCTATATTCCTATATTTCTCTGTTCCTATATCTTTATGTCAGGCAATGGTTGCCTTACATGTGGAACTATTGTTGTATCATTCCAGACACTAGGAGACAAGATTCCTTCAATTTGGACATATAGAGGTATTAATGCTGATTTTTCCGCCTGGGAGCAGCAATGGTCCTAGACAGTTCCTTTCACACTGCACATCAGTCCTATATACAAGAGCATCCTACTAAAAGGAAAACTTTATTATTTATTATTATCTTCTCTATTCTATTTTTTTCTGTATTTTCAGATCATAGTAATGCAAAAAAATCCACATCTCAGCTCTCTGTGGGAAACAGACACTTTCTCTAAGACAGCTTTAGACTCATTTGTTCACTTCTGTGGAACATAAATTTTTTGTTTTTCTCACACAAGATTTTACTTTACTGTAAAGAATTAACCATTTTGGTATTTAAAAACAAAAGAACATGATCAGGTTACTGAGAGTTTAGAAGTGTTTTCACATCCCATACTTTACATGCATTTTTAATAACCATTTGTTATTACTGTTCTGTAATATGGAAATCCATATTATTGTTAATATTGCACAAATTCACAGCTAATCACATTATAGTACCAAAGGAACAATTATAGTATGTGAATGTGTATAAAGATTAATATACATATCCTAATAAATCTCAGCTGACCCATTAATGTATAATGGGCCCAAAGGAGGCCTCATATTCTACGTATATAAATGGCACATTTCTTTCCCCCTCCCCTCCTTTCTTCATTTTGTTTTATATGTACAAACTGCCATAAAAAGGAAAATTAAGCCATACAAAACCACTCTCAAACATCAAGAGGCTAATCAAAAGCACAAACCACTTTCTTTTCTACAAGAATCACACTAATATTTGACATGCATGTACAATGAACATTTTTTTTTTCATTCTTCCTTTTGAAAATAAGGCTTCTGAAGTAGTGGACAGGCATCCATACCACATGCACTCTGGAATGAATTGTAAGTCAGTTAAGGGATGAACTTTCAGTTTTAATTGTAAACTATAATGGCTTTTTCTTGGTTTAGCTGGGATACCTTCAGCTGTTTCAATTAAGTCTCTTACAGCTTAAAATGAAAGAAAAAAGAGACAAATGATCCTCTTTGTTATGTAAGATATGCCTTACAATATCACTACCTAGTGACAACTCCTTGTCCTCCTGTCACATCCTATCCCTTAGACCAAGCTGCAGAAAAGCAATTTTCTGCCTCAAAAGCACTCTATTTTTTAAAAGTTTGTCTCTGGGCAATTTTCAGGTCTACTAGAGCTGCACAACTGTATACAGATGAGAAAGACCCAAAATAGGGCAATTTATTTGATTCCTCCTCTTCAAAACATTTAGCTGAGATTGCATATCCAACAGAGAAACCCCAACAAGAATATTCAGAGATGACCTACAGTGACACACATCTTTTTTCTACTAAAAATTTGCATTAAACATCTTCTCCAGACTCCTCAGATAGTCTAGATTTGACTTTTGCTTAATATGACCTTTAACACAAATGCTTCCCAGGATATTAGCAGCTAATTTCTTTTTTAAAAGAGTTAGTAAGAACTGGTCAGTTAAATAAAACACAGAATTTTTCAGAAAAAAGAATAGGGCTTTTTTGTGGACCCTTTTTTTTTTTTAAGAAAAAAAAAAAGTGCATTCATTTGAATCCAGATTCTCTCTTGTTAGAAAGTAAAGAATCACTTGGATGGGAAAATACATCCTCCAAGTGTAACTTAGCATTTATCAATGCCTGAAGCTAGTTTGACTTTAGTATTCCCCTGGTACAGCTCTGCCCTAACACACTAAGTGCACTTCACAATAAAGGCCTAGCCTTTATAACCATCCACAAGTTAGAAACTAATTTTACCTGCATGAAAGTTTTTAAGGAATTAGGATAACTTCAGGATTTGGACCGTAGTTTGCTACAAATGTAGCATTCACTAGTGTATTATCTGAGGCAAAAATACTTGATAATATTTTTGAAACATTTCAAGAAGCTAGATGAATTTTCAAATCTGAAAACAAACAGACCATAGATGCCTCGGTGTTCAAAATCATGTTCAAATTTCGTATACACAGTTTTGAAAATTTTAAACCAGATTAATTCCATTTAATTTCTCTGTTGTTGTCTTTTTTAATTGAAGGATATGTATATTTAATTTCAGAGTTTCACGCTGGCACAGAAATCAATTATATGTTAAAAAATCACTATTAATATATGCACCAAAGAATAATAAAGCATAAAGTATACATAACCATGCATGGTTCTGATTAGTATATTAGACCCCATCAGCTAAAGCATGAATTTCTTTTGCTAATACAATAAATATGTTTGCTATGAATGCATTTTGAATTTTTCTTTACCTGGCATATGAGTATATTTAAAAATTGACTGAAAGGATGTTATGATCAGGTTCTTTAAATTATTAGAGAGATGCCTTTGCCCAAATTAGGGTGCAAATGAGACCATATGCCAAGGTCATTAGTATGGATTTTTATTTAACAGTAAATCTGAGAGACAGAAAGAAATTGGAATAAGAGGGAGAGAAAGAGAGTGACAGAGAGATAGAGTAGAAAAAACATCACCATTCCATGGATTATGACAGCATACAATTGATCCCTTTCTTGTGGTCTTCTTGGTGATGAGAGTCCCAGTCTTGTCAAAGACATAGTTGAACTCTGCATCTGCTCCAGGAAGCCCAGAATGGTGAGGGGAAAAGCCTGTGTGGTGAAGGAAGAAGTCCATGGTGCTAAGGAAAGTCCCAAGTTGTGAGGGAAGAATCACGAGTCGAACTTCATGAGGTTTCCAGCAACCCAAGCCTTTTGAGGTCCCTCTGATGGCACCCTTTCATTCCAGTGTGTTGACTGCACCACACAGTTTGGTGTTGAAAAACTTGCTGAGAGTGCACTAAATACCACTGTCCCTGTCACCAGCATAGATGTTGAACAGTGTTGATCCATATACTCACTCCTGAAGAATGCCATTTGTCACTGCTCTCCACTTGGAAATTGAGCCATTGGCTGCAACTCTTTTGAGCGCAGAAATCCAGTCAACTTTTTATCCACTGAGTGGTCTATCCATGTCTCTGTAGTTTAGAGTGAATGATGTTGTGCAGGACAGTGTCAAATGCTTTGCACAAGTCCAGGTAGATGACGTTTGTTGCCTTTTCCTTGTTCACCACTGCAGCAACCCCATCATAAAAGGCCACCAAATTCATCAGGTATGATTTGCCTTTAGTGTAGGCATGTTGGTTGCCACCTATCACCTCATTTTCCATGTGTGTTGGCATATTATCCTCTAGTACAGAAGTATCTTGTATTCAGTTCCGGACTGGAACTGGAAAATGTGGTAACACAATTGTGTACAGTGTAGCTGAGACAGAAACAAATAAAACTGTAAACCACAAAAATGTTGAAAGTGGATGAAGTGGGACACCAAAAGAAGAATATAGTTCTTTTAAGCTATCTTCATCTCTGTCTGCTTTAGATTTCTTGAATATTTAGCTATGCAAGAACCTCAATGTACATCTAGCTGGCTGGCAAACATTCAGTTTGGTTGCTGGTTGCTGTCAGTTGGTCACAGCTCACTGATGATTCAAAAGTCTAAGTGCAGACTGATGCTCTATTCATTTCAGTTTTACAGTAATACAGTGGCTATGTCAATCAGAAGTTATCAGGAATAAAAGCAACAAACTGGTAATAATAATAATAAAAAAATCTCCTTGGCTTTAAAGTCCTCATTTTTGCCTAGTAATTGCATTCTATCTCTTTGTATATTTTCACTGTTTTGGTATGGCTTGCTAACATACATTCAAAACCAAAGAATATTATTTAAGCCAAAGAGTCATAGGAATTACTTCACAGCAAATCCGACTATTGCCAATGCACTTTGATAAAATGCATGTAAAGTTTTGTAACGGAGTCTTATATAGTCAAGGGTCTAGAATGCCTTTTAAACCTACTTTTGCAAAGTGAACAGAAAAGCATGCATAGAAAAACTGTGTATCTGATAGAAAGAGATAAAATACTGAAGAAGGAATGCTGTCACTAATTGCATGATTCATGTGAAGCAAAGTATACTGTAGGATATAGAAGATATCTTTTTTCTTTACCAATTGAAATTTAAAAGGAAAAAAAAAAAAGAAAAAGAAGTGTTCCCAAAGTGCTTCCAAAGGCTTGTATTTGTAACATATAAAACAAATAAAATCTTAATTCTATTTTATGTGAGTTTTAGGTAACTTTTGTTAAGTTCTTTGTTACAAGAATTCCATCTCTTAAGTTGAAAGGTATTTTTCTTATGACTATTCAGTAAAAAATGAAGCAGTCCTTCAAACTGAGACCAGGGTTTCTCCTTTCTTCTCCACAGAGACTATACTAACCACAAGGCTGCAGTTGTGCTTCTTCTGATTCTTCTATTCCCTTTCATTTTCTAAAGTTTCTCAACATTAGTGATGAATACAGGAGACTTCTTTAAGAATGATGTCTAGACTGTGTGTCTAGATGGAACTTGTTCAAAGCTTGATTCCCTTACAACTCTCATGACGGGAAGGCCTATGCCCGCCACCAGAGACACACAAGAGTGTGTAAGGGCCAGAATTCTAAGGTTATGAGTGGCAAGTGAGCCAAACCTTGAGTTTAGCTCTGAATGTGGTCACCTTCAACCTTGTCAATGTTCTCACAGTTATTCTACTTCTAGTCATCTGAAACTTCTGCTCTGATAAAGACGCTTCTTTGTAGCCCAAGAACATGAGATTTACGGCATGTCTTTTATCCCCACACTTTGTGCTGACCGATGGGCTCAACTGCTATTAGCATCTTATGCTTGAAACTTGTCTGTTAGTTCACAGCATGTCATACAGAGCTGGGTAACACTTCAAGTACCAGATACTTGAAATAGAAGTGATGCCATTCTCTGTAGTACTCATACACACTTATTGCAGTCACTGTAAAACCATAAAATTTACAGTTTGATAATTACAAACCTTTAGTTAAAAAAGCATCTAATCTGAACCAAAATTAAAGTCAGAATCAAATTTGTTACAAACATAAATAGAAATCAAAGAAAGAGAAACAAAAAATAGAAAAAAAACCCCAAATTTATGAAATATGTTTTCTTCTTTCCTCTTGTAATAAGATATGTGAATAACAACTACTTTATTTCAACTTTGCTGTGTAACTGTAAACAAGTAATAAGAATATACACATCCTAACTTCAGCCTGGATGTTTGAATAGAAGATGAGACAGCTACCTGAGAGTATTACCATATGAATACCTTGTGCTTCCTAAATGCTGTCACTCAAAAGGCTTTTGGCATCTCTTCAGAGCCCTCTCATTTACTTCCTTTACATAGCAGCTTTCATAAAAGAAATAACACCACCATTCATATTTTAAAGCTTTTCTCTATTCAAACAAATCAAAATTATATTCCCTTTAAGAAAGGAATAACTTATCTTCATGATTTTCATGTGTGCATATAATTTTATTTTTTTCTATTTTATTGCAACATGTTAAAATTAATTTTAATGGCACGTTTGATGAATCAGACATGTGCTATTCAAGTATTTGCCACCATTTCTGTGATTTTTTATAGGACTATTTTTGTGACTTAATTATTTATTAATTTCTTTCAGATCTGAAGATTTTATGCAAACCCTGAGATTATCTCAGTTGGTTAGAACATTGTGATAAAAACACAAAGGTTGCAGGTCTTATCATATGGGCATTCCCTCACAAAGAGTTTGACTTGATGATCCTTTTGTTCCCTTCCAACTCAGAATATGCCGTGAAATTTGTGAAATGTTCAACAATCACTGACTAGTCTTCTCTATTCTTATTGGTTAGTTAGACTTACACATGAGCAGTTGGGAAGATCTAGCTAAATAATCACTGCAAAATCTCAAGTTAACATCAGTAATTCACTTTAGTATATTTTCTAGGTTAAAAACCTTGACCGGTAAATTGCTTTACTTTATCTGCTATTTGAACAAACAAAAGATACAGAATTGAATTAAAAATCATAGTATGGTTCATAAAAGTTTGCTGTTTGTGAAAAAACTCAGCTTTTTTGTCAGAGACTGAAATGATTAATGGCTTAAACACTGTTAGGATCATCACAAAGACTTTTGTCCACTGTAGCAAACTGCAAAGAAACAGCTGCTCATCTATGGAAGCCCACCCCTCCCAGAATATGCCTACTAATTTGGATTGTGAAAGGACCTTGAGATAAAGTGGTACTATTGTCCAACTACCCCAGGTGCAGAAGGGTGTGCATACCTGAACCTACAAACTGGATTTCCAGATAAGGCAAGAGCCTGGTAAGACGCAAATCCTGAGTGATGGGATAGTCCTTCTTATCATGCCAGTGTCCTCCCTTACATGATGACTCTGCTGTGAAAAGCCTCCTAGGCCTTCAATGGGGGAGCATTGAAGACATTCACATCTAGCTTGAGCTATTCATTTTGGATGAGAGACAGGCCATGATGGAGTCAACTGTGCTCACAGCACAGAAGGTGTCAAAGACTTATGAAATGACCCCTGATCCAGTGTTACATCATTTAGGGGAGGTACAGGGGGCATTTCCACTTAGCCTCTGCACAATATAAGCCACATGAAATGGGAGTTTTTTGGACCCTTTCCCCCCGCCACTCAAGAGATACAACCACTGAGAAAAACAAAAGATGACCAACAGGACATCGTTGGAATCTATGGAGTGCTGGTATCTTTTTTGTACTGAATCCATTTTTCTGTCACTCTCTGTCTCCTCCTCCACGTCGCTCTTTCCCCTCTCTCTCTTTCCTTCCTTGAACTCCTCATTTACTCTTAAATAAAAAACATACTATTGACTTTGACATATGGTCTTCTTTGCCCCTTAATTTGGGCAGAGACACCTCTCTAATAATTTTAATAATGGGATTGTAACACATTTGAGGAAAGTTGTTTTGTTTGTTTTCTTGTTTGTTTTTTTTTTAAGTTATTTCTTACTCCCAATGGCAGCATAGGGATCCCAGATACTTGTAGATTTTTTAGCATCTACATTTTAGCACCTACGCCTTACCCAAGGTGTGTCATATCTCTTTTTACTTAGCAATTTTTCAGCTGGGTGATTGTCAAGAGTTAAGCAAATCAGAAAAAAAATAAAAGTCTTAAAGATAATTAAGACCCTACAGGTTTCAGAGAAGGAGATCCAAGTTAATATCCCCATAGTAGGAGATGACTGAGCTACTCAGCATCCAGGGGGGGGCAGACTAAGCACAACTCTTGTTTCTCAGGCAAAGAGGATAATAAGAGGGATAGGGAAATCAGGGTTGCAGTTGAAACTGGCAACCTTACAGTACAATAGCTCCTGAATCATCATGTTTCTGCTAGCTGGCAGTTTATGTGACTTTTCTGTGATTTCAGTTTCATCAGATTCCTAAGAGTTTAGACACAAGAAAAATAAATATGAAGAAAAACCCATAAAGTTTCAAAGAAAAATGTACATTATTTTAGTCCTTTACTTAGAGGACAGTAACACTATTTAAGATTAATGATAGTTTATACTTCTGGAAGTTAATGCAGTATGCACAATCAATGGATATCCGAACTTAGTTGCAAGGAGGTGTCCTCATAAAGGTTCATATGTGCAGAGCTACAGGTTTCAAGGGGTAAATTTGCCTTTGAAAGTTCTGTGTTAGAGCTCACACTACATTTTTTACCAAACTCCTGATATATAGTTGAGGATTTAAGAAAAAACAATAAAATAATCAAGAGGTGGATTAAACCCACTCTGAGAAAAAAAAAAAAAAAAAGGGTGTGTTTAATCCTATCTTCTTCACACAGGAGGCATATTTATAGCTATGCAACATTTTGTGTATTTATTTACCAATTTACACCTCTCAATTTTTTTGAATTAAGCCCCTTACCCTTTGATTTGAACAAAATATCAAATATGTGCAAAATGCAATAGGGGCAGCATATTACTAGCATATTACTGAATCTAGGACAATCTGGTAGATCCCACTGAAATACATGGCTGTATGAAAGAAAAATTAAAGAGGAAAAAAATAATATCACAAATTATTGGTGTACTTGCTCATTTCTTTCTAATGCGGATGTAGCCAAAAGTAAAAAAGCCACCTCTTTTTGGTCTAACGGATATACACTGAGGAATGATAACAATTGTATTTGATACTCTCTGGTCACCTTCTATCCTCTAGAAAGCTGCTACAATCTCTTAGTGAGGATAAAGCAGTTTCTGTGGTCCAAACAAAACTTATGAACACCCAATTACCTGTTATTAGGATACCAGCTGTTCTAGCAAGATTTCAAAAAACATCATTATAACTTAATGAGTTGTGAACTGTATGCCTATACTTGGAATCTTGCATGAAAAGAAGAAAATCTGAGCCTTTAGTTGTTGGACTGTGTATAGTTCTGTCCTATCCATTTTAAAGAAAACCAGCTACAGATGCAAAATATCATAATAAGATTAAACAGCAAGTTATTCCATAAAGCTACTATAAATCTATTCAGCATCCTCTAAAGATATAAAAAATGAATCGACAGACAAATTTAGAATGGAAACACAGTTAAAGAGGGCCTTTCTCAAAAGATTAATGTTTTGAAACTCTACCCTCCACTCAGTTTTTAAATAGTGTGCAACGTTACCATCTTACCTCACAAAGTGTTACAAAATGTCACAAAATGGCACGGTATGTGGTTACAAGTACCGTGATGTTACTGGAGAAAAACCTGTAGAAAATGTATTCATGCAATACATTTATTGGTTTTGGTTTTCGGTTTTGTGGTGTTTTTTTGGGTTTTTTTTTTGAAACTTTTATTACAATTACTTCATAGCAGACTGAAAACATTTAAATTCTGAGATTCACACAAATCCTCAAAACAAAGCCTGGTACTGATTTCCCTGTAAACCCAAATGCTAACCCCAAATTAGTAAGAAGCCCCAACTCCATCATGTAGTTGATTCAGAAACAAAGAACATTGATAGAGCATAGAAATTTATGCAATTCTACTAAATTCTTTCCCTCTTCCTTCTCCTCTCCCCCTTGTCCCCTGATTTCTAGCAGTCAAGGAAATTGATGGCAAACCTAACACATAGCTCAGGAACTTCTTAATAGCACCACTGCTCACTTTTTAAGCAGAGAGACAGATACAGCAGCTACACCAGCCTTCCTTTTCCCTGGAAGCATTCCATTGATGAAAAGGCATTATTGTATTAGGCTGGTGCCATGATAATCTTCCTATTAATATTTCTTTTGAAGATGCTCTGGTTCTTTAAAATGTCATACTTCAAGTATATATACAGTTAAGCAAAAAAAAATTAAAATATCAAACATTACTTATCATATAGTCATAAATGATACATCACAGTTCTCTGACTGTAGTGTGAATAGAAGATAATCGCAATAACATAGTTAATACTGAGTGGCAGCTGCCTAAGTGACTCTTTATGTCTATGTCTTAGTTTTAATATGCATAAACCTTAAATAATTCCCAGTCTTAGATCCTGCACATATTTACAGTTTCCAAACTGTTCCAAGCCAGGGGTTTTTTTTTGTTTGTTTGTTTGTTGTTTTTTTTTCTTTTTTTTGTATCTGAGCATGTACTTTATAGTGTTGTGTGTTACCATACTGTAAATACTCCTGAGCCATAGGCGGCTATTTCACTATCTGGTTTCAACACTGAAAATCTCTTTAGCCATACGGGATCTCTCAAACAGGATAAATCCACTGAGATAGCCTCAAATGACCTGAAAACTTTTTCAGTACTGAACTATATAATTTAGACAGCCTATGGAACTACTACAGTTACAACATCATTCCTAGACTGTCCTGTAGGTATCACAATTTCTGCAGTGCTGTGATTTCACTCTATGCATACTTCCTAAACCAGAAGCATCCCAGAGCACAGCCTGTAGCTATCTTCCTTAATTCCTACACTTGGGAAAGTTTCATCTTGCCATATCTGGGGTGTTATGATAAATTTATACCATTCCAGACACTTTAGCCATCAGAAAGTAACAGGAAGAGAGGACTGATTCCTGTTTGCTGTCAGGAAGTATTTCCGTAAAACAGTATCTTGAAAGACTGGTTCTTATAGTTTGAATAGGTAGCACATGGTAGTGTTCTATAAATGTTTATAGGCTACAGCATTAAGTGTCAATAAATACTTCAACTTACAATTAAAAGAAAAAAAACAACCACAACCAACACCTGCACAAGTGGGGGTTTTTTTATACTTTGAAAAAATGGAAATCCCTGAGGTCAACACAGTTTTTTTGAAACAAGTTTCTTTGGGCCAAGGAACTGCCTTCCCCATGTGGTCACTCACCAATATTTATAAAGGAAGGTCACTTGGAATGCCACCAGCAGATGAAAAAACAAGAGGGAAGGAGGATTTTTCTGTCTTCACTTAGCTGGTTGATTTTGCCAAAATGATAGCCGACATTGACATTACACAAGGGAAAGGTGGTTGTAGTCTCACAGTCTCAGCTCTGCTGCAGAAACAAAACAAAGCAAAAAGAGAAATAAAAACATATGTGGATATTTTTCAAATAAATGTAATGCCAAAACATTAAGACTCTGATATCTGGAATGTAAATAATGCTTTAATCTTGGCTTGGAAATAGTTATCTCAAATCCACTTTAAAAAAGACCCCTAAGAAATCGAATGTTCTTCCATAAAATTAATCAATCACTTTGAGGGTTTAGTGGAAAGTAATAGCCACAAACATCTTATAAGCTCAGCTGGTGGTGAAAGGCAGACAAAAATTACAGTTCTGATAAAGATAAGGAAAAGCTGGAATACATGACAGGGAACGACAGGAAATTTTATAGGTGAACGTAGCTATAGTTGAACTTGGCCTATGGAAAACATAAGGGAAAACTGTAGGATTAATGAGAGATTCTGATTTATTTATTTATTTATTTCATTTTCCTAGCATCTGTGTGAATTATTACCTATACGTCTGATACGTCCTAAAAGAAAAAACTGTGATGAATAAATAAACAGCTCTAGAAATCTTCAATAGGGTCCTTTACCTTGCAGGGAATATTATCATTGGCTTTTGATACAATTTCTGCTGCAGGGAAAGACTTTCAAAGCTCAGAATGCTGAAGTACTGCCAGGCACTCAAAGACCCCCTGCTGTGCGCGTCAAACTAAGAAATCTCTCTGAACTTGTCGAATTAAAAGTCATCTCTCTCTCTCTGCAACCCCTGCATGAGCTGGGAAGCTCTGTCCTCATTTTTTTTTAGGACTTCCACGATAAACAAATGGAGCCTGAAGCATCTTTATTCTTTTCAGGCACATAATTAAAATTCTTTTAAAAATGTAATTGAAGGCAATGAATTTCAAAAGGAGGTTCTAGTTAACAACGAGGCTGGAACAGTTTCAGTAGGCCATACTGCTTTATCATTCAATTTTGTTTCAAAGGTGAAAGCAAAAGAGCTTGTTATGATCCTTGGTGTCTTTTTTATTTTATTTTGTTTGTACATCAAGAGATTGCTCCAAACTTAAACCTCTCAGCAGGATTTATGCTTTCTGGAATGTCATAAGACTTAATTACTGAAAGAGCAAAGAAGAGCATACTATTAAAATATGAACAAAGCAGAAATTATTCTTGGTTTCTCAAAATCATTATTTATACATCCCCAAAATTTAAAGAATTTATTTACTGAAGAATTTGTATTTTCTTGGGAACCCTCTTTCATTCATCCAAATCATTGCAAATATTCACAACCTTGCAATTTTTTTTAATCTGATAGTGCATAGAATGCTAGTTTTCGATGATGACTATTACTGTAAAACACTGCAATTATTGGTTCTAATAGGTATTTTTGATGTTGCCAAAAAATGAGCAAATGTTGATATAATTAATGATCTCAGATTATTATAAAAGGAATGCAAAACTCTCTTTGGATTTGAATCCCAGGAATTATCACACAAAATGGAGTAGGAGACAAGACAGCATTTCAGAAATTTGTCTCTAAGATGACTTCCTTGAGTGCTCAAAATCTAAACCATTTTTTTTTTTTTTAATATGTCTTATAGGGTGACTTTCATCATCCCTCTCCGTTGAAAGCAAAATCTTCAGTTTTCACCTGTTTATTTTCCATGCTGTGTTTTTAAAACTGTTACTTCTGTCTATAAATTACCATACAAAATGTTTTGGTTTTTTTTTTAGGGTTTTTCCCTAGAGAGACTAGAAATTGAGATGTTTTAGGGAAAGTTATTTACAATTCTTGTAGCATTAAAAACCCAAGCCAACCCAACCAAACAAAAAACCCAAAACAAGCGGGTGAAGTAAGGTAGCACTACTCCCACAACTTCTGGTTAGTACTCTGCCTCTGATAGTTATAATGCCTCTGGGAGACCTGAGATAACACAGCTAAGATAGCTGATTTTCATCCTGGGAGGGGGAAGCACACTATGTGTTTTGCATGGGTCAACAACTGTTCTGACTGGTAGAGGCAGAAAAAGGATCCAGTTAGCTCCACTGAAAAAGGCAATGGCAAAGCACGTGTAGCAGGAGCAAACTAGGTCTTCGGCTACGTTATCAAGTAGTATCTCTAAGTCAGATGTTATTTCTTTCTTAGTTTTTTTTGTTTGGTTTGGTTTGGTTTTTTTGGAGATTTTTTTTAGCAAACGCCACCCCCCAAAAAAAAAAACAAAAAAGAGAAAGAACCGAAACAAACAAACAACCCCAAACCAAACCAACCAACCAAAAAACAAACAAAAAACCCCACACACAACTGGTGCAGCACAGGCCCAGCCCATTCCAAAGGTCATGCTGAACAGGCAGAGAACAATGCACCAACGCTGACCCTGTCTATTTTCTGCAGTTGCCTCACATTACATCAGCAGGTTTGAAAAACCCACATGCCTTCATCTCACACTCAGAATATGCAACATACAACTCTCACAGATTGCACAGAGCCTGTCCATTGTGCTCCAGTCTGGACAAAGTTCATAACAAATAATGATCATGTTTCAGATCCAGCAAGGCTCCATACTGGCACAAAAGCAGCATGACCAAAGACTACATGGTATCTTTCTACCAGTTGTTGTTTCCATGGGTAGACATGTACCGTTACAAACAAGCAAAAGAATAAGGCAGCCCCTATTATGCCTTCTGTATCCTTGCATCCTTGTTGGGAAAAAGTGAATTCTTCTTAACATGCCCTTCAGAAAATGATAAAGATTTCTGACAGTGTCTTTGCTGTCTTTAATTGGTACAGTATCCTAATGTGCCATGCAATCAACAGAAAACATAGAGGTAAACAACAAGAAACACGAATCAACAAAAAACATAAAATAAATGTAGGCAAACCAATATTTTCAAACTTCATTTCTGCTATAAAACTGAATTATTGAAAACACTGTGGTTATAAAATGTAACTCATCTTTCACCACAATTTGCTTGGTAGAATATGAAGGACATTGGACAAAAACAGCCAAAACCCAAACCTGTAACAAAGAGGCAGTATATGACATTTTAAGAAAAACTGTGGCCCAGCGTGTGCATTTTATGTCTGTTTGCAGAGTGAGTAAAGGCTTCTTTAAGTTCACTGCATACTCACTGTAAAGTTTAGGGAAGATCACTACCTTATCAAAAAGAGACTCCTGAAATATGAGTCACATCTATAAACAAAAGTGATCAAAGCCTACTTGGCTGCTATGGTGTCTTCAGTTTATTCCACTGCAGTACACATATTACTAGATTGAAAGGTGTGTGCATATAAGGTACCCGGGTCAGTCTATTGTCACTGGGCCTGGCATTCGCATTTGTTGTGTCTGACTTCCTTTATTGACTTCTTTTTCCTAAGAAGCAGCAGTAATTTTTATATCATTTGGGAACACAAATGTTTACACTATTTACAATATATTAAAGTGCAATAAATTCATATTAATTTCCCTCCAAGCTAAATTTATTTTGTGCTGTGATAAATTTAAAATTATCCAATCTTTGTTCCCACTCATATATTGATACTATGACACTGATGTTATACACTCAAATTGTACATTCTTACATGCCTAGAAGATCTCAGACAACTTTCTCAGTGAAGAAAAAAATTGCTTTTTACACCATTGTCAAATAAGAAGTTAGTGCAAGTAATTTATTTCTTCAAATGACACCTGCATCTTATAAACACCTACCTGTTATCAGCCATAAAGTTAATACCCTGTAGTAATTAATTATTAACTTAGGTAGAAAATTAGGATGACTATAGCAAAACTCTTCAAGAAACAGTCTTGATCTAGCATTTCAATGTTATGTAGACAAAACTACTGGCAGATGTTGCCTTGACAATTTGGAATGAGACATTGCTATTTCAGAAGATGGCAGAAGAGGGAGTAAGTGAATGTAAACCCAATTATGACTTATATATATATATAATATATATATATATTATAATATATATATTACCATATATGTTGCATGATATATTAACAGATGCTAATGAGGAAAAGAGATAATCAGTAAAACAGATTATATTATCCAGCTATTAGGCTCAAAGTTTTGCAAACAAGTTTAGAGCAATGAAGGGAAAAAAGTTACTTCATTTCTGAAAATTCTGCCTTGTATATAAAATTGCAGTATTGAGAGAAACTAATAGTGATACGAAAGAAAAGTTTGAGTGAAATCTTTCTGATGATTTTATAGAGGATTCATTAAGCAAGCACTTCATCAGAAGCAGGTGCATCTTAGACAGTCCAGAAAGTCTGGTGCTCTTTTCACCACAAGCATGAGCAAAGACAGAACTGATAACACTTGGCAGAAGAATGTAGTCTGTGTCAAAGAAACTCATTGCTACAATATGTTGACGTATTTAATGCTTTCTTTGGGTCAGCATTCTCTTATGAGTACTCCTTCCCTATCAGTTGTGTAGGAGCCCTGTGGCCCCTAATTCCTCCTATTCTTAAGTTTCTTTGCTCCAAACTTTGCCAAAATCCATGTATTCTACAACACTAAGTCTCATTCTGTGCTGTTGCAGAAAACTAATAGCTGTCAGACACTAGAAGAGTTTTGACAACTACTAGCACTTTTGTTCAACCGAAAACACTCTGTATCACTTCAGTGATGTGAATGGTACATTTTGGATAAAAAAGCAGAGTAGCCTGACAAATAAGTCTCTGATTCATTTTTCAGGAAGAAAGGAAGAAAATCCACTTTGCTAACAAATAATTTTCAGCTCTTAATAATGTTTGATGATAGGCTTATTTATTATATTGAAAATGTCAATCTGGTGGGACAGAAAACCTTCAAAAAGAGTAAAGAAAAACAAGGAGCATGAAGCAGCTGTAGTGTACCTAAGAGATTGAGAATGGGATGAGAATGGACCCGCTTCATTTCACCCGCAGAATTTTCATGTATTTGCCTGCACAAGGCCAGATAAACACAGTGAGACATTTAACAGGAAAGCTGAAATCTATCCTGTTTATATAAATAAAGTTCTTTAAATGATAAAAAACAATTCAAAAAATTCCTGCACGTTGAGTCTCTACACTGCTATTCATTCTCATATTCACAATACAGCAAAATGGAAAAACATCTTATAGAGAAGGAATATCCAGATGCATCAAATATATTTGGGCATTTGTTCTGTTTAAAATATATTAAAAAACAGTGGTGTCCTAAAGTAAGTTCATGATTGCAGTATCTTTTCCCCTGGATATATTCTGCTATTTTTACAATCAATTTAGGTCTTTGAAAAAAATTACTCTGGCAACTTTGCCTCTATACAGTTCCGAGTACACTACTAATGGCAGACTGTATCTGTCAAATTCAGTGCTGATGAACAGAACAGAAACTAACACAGTTATGATAGCCAAACACTTTGTATCAGCAAGAACTTACGTTGTCGATAATTGCATACTGTTAGAATCCCTTGTTACATGTTCATGTAAATAGGAACACAATAAAAATGTTGAATTCTAAAATGTCTTTGCAGACAGAATTAAGATGAGGAAATTATGAGGAAAATAAACCACCTTTTAAAATTTTATATTGCAATGCTAATACTTGTATTGAATTACTGCATGTATTAAATTAAAGCATCTAATATTTTACATTTGAATTCAGAATTATGTGAAGTTCTTAGGTTTCAATTAATAAATAAAATGCATAGAAGCAGGTCATAGTGATTTCTAATATTACCGAATTCCTCAAAATCAGCATTTTCACATATAACCTGGATTTACTACACTGTTGCTATTCTAATTCCTTGAAATCCAAGGGTCATTAATTTAGCAAAAGACAGATGTTTAGAAACTACCTCAAAAAAACACTAGTCCCAGAGAATCAACAAAGAATAAAATTCATATGTTTTTATCTTGAACCTCCTGAATAGTGCATTTATACATTTACTTTGATTTAAGAAATGAATGTTTAACATGTTAGATGTTTTTGAATTCATCTACCAGACGTATAAGATATACATGGATAATATTATTCGCTGTAAAATTAGGCTTCCTAAAATTTGTTTCTTTTATCACTTAGCATATTTCTTTTATTCTCAAATCAATATCTTCATATTTGAGTAAAAGAGTGATTTTTGGATTTAATCAATTTTAACTTTTACCTAGGGAATAAACATAAAGCAGAACTATGTCTTTGTCTTTGAACTACCTGCTCATAAAAGTGCTGTAAGTTCATTTTATTTTCTAGGGACTTAGGTGACAGACCAGATTTCAATGTAAATAAACTGTTTACTCACTATGGACATTAGAGTGGCTGCAGTATGGGTGGATTAGTTTCAAGCACAACTTGAAATTAATCACAGCACATAGTAGATTCATATTTGTTTTAGAATATTTCCACAAAATAACTTGCTCAGTTTTACAATATGGTAGAGATGCTCACTGGCATGATTTTGGAATTCATTTTGTTTTCATTTCAGTTTGCCATTTTGTTTTAGGTATGCATATTCTCAATTTTATGGCAGCGTATAATTTACTGACACATTATAATGGTAATATGCTTGTCATAAGTCCACATTGCATTCTATGTGACAATTAGAAAATAAACATCATACAGAGTGAGGCTTTTAGTCAAAACGTTCTTTGCAAGGGTTGGAAAGAGTTATGTGATCCATGATGAATGGAAGAATACAGAGTAGATGTTATATAGAGCCTTTTGGACTCGGTGTACATTGTGCAGGCAGAAACAAGTATGAGGAGTAGCCTTTACTCTCAACTCACCTTCCTGCCACACATTCCTGTGTTTTGTTTCTGGTTCTTTTTAAAAGTCCACTCCTTCAAAACATTTTTCATACTAGTAATTGTACAAAACCTATAATAACTTTCTAAATAAAACATATTAAATTTAAGGACGCTATTATTATAAACTACAGTACTTTTGTTTTTCTAAGGTCAACAGATGTAGTAGGCATCATGAAACAAAAACATTTATAAGCTATCTGTCTGAACATTAATTCAGTAGTATCTACCTCCATAACTGCAATACATTACGAAAACTGCTGTAATTTTATTTATGGAATTGGGATGAAACTATGGAAGAAAAAAGATCTTAGCAAATATTGAAACAAAGAAGATTTAAAAACATGGTAAAAAGAAAAGAAAAAAGGAGATTTTCATAAACTGTGATGGCAATCTGATAGATTTTAAGTAAGCTAAATAGTTTCTTTTTTAAACCAGAAATATGATAGATGTGATATTGGCTTCAGAGAAAGTTAATTTGAAGATGGGAGTGCAGAGAAGAATAATGATATAGAGAAGAATCTGGCTAGACTCTGAAGGAATATTTCTAGTGGATCTCTTTAAATGAGGTGCATCTTACGTAAAACCTTAATGAGTGAGGTAAAATGCAGTGTATCAATGAAGGTTGCTCTCATAATTTCTTTATTTTCAACATGTAAAAAGAGTGGAAGTTCTTACAGGAAAAGCTTCATGAGTTTGCCAACTACAGAACATAACAATGAAATAAAATGTAAAAATATAAAATTCAGAGTACACACTTATGAACCAAACAGAATGTATGCATTGTGCTGTGTTTACGTACTGAAAAGGCTGAAAACGTTTAACCTTCCCAAATGTAATCTGAAAAGGAATATGATTATTTTCCATTGCGGTAAGCAAAAGCTGTGGAAGGAAGTTTAAGTCCAAGACATAAGAATAAATGTGTGTAACTGGCAATAAATAGCAAAGGTGGAAACCTTTCTAGGAAATGTTCTAACCACCAAAACTGACATCTTCTGGAATGCTAATTCATTCTTCAGTACTGGAAACAAACCCCACCAGTAAGATCCACTTAGAGAATGTCATTTCCTGGGACAGCAGAAGCTGATCACTTTGCAATGCTGTCCATATCTATGTTATTTAGCTTTCTTAAGAAAGAAGAAGACAGCAGAAAGAATGTATTTAGAGACATTATAAAAAGACTCATTTTCAAAAGCACCAGATTTTTTTTTTAGGTATGATTCCTATTTACAGGATGAGGCATGATAGATGCTTCTATATCAGGTTTCAATCCCTTCCAGAGGCTGATTTAGACAGACATCAATTGCCCTTTGTCTGACTATTACACTCTGCTCTTTAGAGCTAACAGCCTATTTCTTTTGACATTGTTCTCTTCACTCTGAACCTTTCCTAGATCCTGAAAGTTTTTAGTGATTTTCATGAAGTTGATTGTGTAAGGGGTTATGTGCGCCATTCTACCCCAAGAGCAGACCAACGGCAATGTAATTTTACATAGTTTCTTCTTTGTTCTAGTAAGCAAATACTTTGCACTAGCAGATTACATTCCCATTTTTTCAGCTTCACAAATCATGGCAGGGCTATTAAGAGAAAGTGGTACCAATGGACTAGAATCTGAAGAAACTTGGTGTAGAATGTCCATATTTTCTAATTTTACTTTGTTTAAGCAACTATGGCAACCTAAGATTTTGTACAATGTATAATTTTGTACAATGTAAAGGTAAACCTCATTAGTAATTAATCTTTATGAACTACAGAAATCTGGAATATTTTACTTATTCAAAAATTACAAACTCTATTCTTTGCTCCTATTCCTTCTTTACCATCCTCCTAAACCTTAAAATTCACAGAAAGTTAGAAAAATTCTTCCTTATTCTGAACTACTGAAATCAGAGCCTATGATTATGAATCTAACACACTATTCTGTTTCCCCAGTCCAGTTCTTGTTATAGGACCTGAAATTGAAATTCCAGGTTTTCTTAGGAGGAATAATTAAACCCCAAATTTACAATCTTAATACATTGCCATGACTTTTTCAGCAGGAATAAGTTCTCTCTCCAGTTTACATGCTAGCTGAATGCAGCACTTGGGATAGTTGCACTCTCCCCCAGTTCATTATCCTACTTCACATAATTAAGTAGTTTAGACTCATGACATGATCTTTGTGTATTCCAGGATACAGCAATGTATCAGTGATTTAGTGTCTACTGGCATGTCTTTCACTTTACAATATTACTTTGTTGCTGGTCAAAAAGAACATATCCTCAACTGTATTCTACAATTAAAAATAAGGAATATAAAAACATGCTTTTTCTTTACTTCAGCAGTGCTCCCGGATGTGCCTGTAAATCTCATGAGAACAAAAGGCAGTAGGATGCCTCACTGCCAAAGTCTGCATTAACAGCATTCGAGTCATAGAACCTTTAAGGTTGGAAAAGACCTTTCAGATAATCAAGTCCAGCCATCAACCTAGCACCTCCACCCTGACTTTCACCATTAAAAAATGTCCTCATGTGTCATATCCACAGCTGTCTCGAACATTTCCAGAGATAGTGACTCCACCACTTCCCCAGGCAGTTTGTTTCGATGCTTTACAATCCTTTCTGTGTAAAAAAGAAAGATCCTAATATCCATTCTACACCTCCACCAGTGCAACTTGAGAACATTTCTTCTAATCCTGTCACTTGCTACCTGGAGGAAGACACAGACCCACACCTAACCACAACCTCCTTTCAGATAGTTGGGGAGAGCGATAAGGTCTCCCAGCAGCGGCTTTTCTCCAGGCTAAACATATTATAGGGCATCTGGCCTTACTGAACCTCATACAACTGACCTTGGCCCATTGATCTAGCCTGTCCAGATCCCTGTAGAGCCCTCCTACCATATAGCAGATCAACACTCACTCCCACCCAACTTAATGTTGACCATGAAAAGGAAGGACTGCTACTTCTTAGTTAAACTTTCCTGTTCAGCACAGCAACACCCAGCAGAAGAGGCCATTTCATGTCACACAGATTACGGAAAAATTACAAGTTTTGAATGAAAAACCAAGTCACTAATTTTCAACACGTGCTTTTCGACTGACCCATATTTGAAAATTAAAATCTCATTATTAAACTAATATAAAGTGTATTTTAAAGTAGCCTGTGCTGGTTGAAATTGTCTTTCCTGAATTAGATACAGCTGAGAAATGGGATCAGGATGCAAAAGTAGGGATTATTAAAACAATTTGATTTCAACACAAAATATCATATTTTTGAAGCACTGTTTGGATGCTGTTTGCACACAGAAGTCTAACTGAGTTCAGTGGTAGTTTTGAATAAGTTCTATCAAGCTTTTAGGTATTTATTTATTTAGCCAATACTAGAATCAGATAACCTGCAAGTATTGCATACTTGAATGCCACTATACCAAAAAATTACAATAAAATAGGTAATAACAAGTACACAGACCAATTTACACTGGAGATCTAGCAATCGACTACTTTATTTTCTTTGTGTATTGCATTCTAGCTACTAAATATTGGATATTCCTGCCTCTCATTTCACAGCTGATGTTGAAATGTCTTTCTATACAGTGCTGCAGCAAGGAAATCCTCTGTAAAGGAGTAATGAATATTTGGGTTTTATGGAGAAAGAAAAATGGAAAACAAGACAAGAAAAAGAACCTGCCAGATAACCACATATGTAAGTGATAACCACATATGTAAGTACAATGAAAAGTATATCTCATAATTACACTTATGATTTGGAAGGTAGAAGAGTTCCATATACAAACTGAGACATATATCTATGTTAGTAACATTTTCTTTTGCTTAAAGTCTTACAATAAAAAAATAACTTGCTAGAAAAAAAAAAATCCTTTTACTCTATGATGTGTGTGCACATCATTAAAACAGTTCAATTCCACAAAGGCAGACTGAACCCAATTTTAATGAAAGCTAACTTTTTTTAAGACAGTTTTACAGAATTGTATACTGTATCTGTGCTGAGACAGTTGAGGCACAAAACATTGCAAATGTCTCAATCTGTCTCATATACGTATATTGTTTTAATTTTTGCTTATCCTGGCATCTTGAATATACATCACAGCCCTTGATCAAAGAAGAAATTGTCACTATTTCAACCTAATGGGTAGGTTAAACCTCAGCAAGGTACAGTGTTAAGAACAAATTAGAGAACAAAATGTTGAAAATACAAAAAAAGTCCATATGATCTATTACACAGAAATTATAAGTTGAACCCCATGCCATATATGCAGCTGAATTTTTCTGTAGCTCATTCACATGTACATCTGTATAATTGGGCAAACACTAAAAAATTAATATTAACCTTCTTAATTTTATAGTTTCTTGAAATACTTTTTCTCTTTATATTTTACATAATGGCCAGGGAAATGGGTTTCTCATTTTAATAAAATAATAAATGCATAGAAGCTTGTTAATATTATCTCCTTACATTTAACGAAAGGTGAGAAACTGTTTCCATATGTTGCATTGGGACAATTGCAATCCAATACAGAATGAAAGCTCAGTATTTTGAACACAAATGCAAATCAGATACAAATCAAGAATTATTTGCACAAATACTTTAAAGAATTCTTTTGAATAATTAGTGCACACAAAATAATTCATATCCTTTAAAACATGCTGTAGGTATTGATGATAAAATTAAGAGAGATTACTGTAAATTTTTCAGCCAGCTACACATATAGCTTGATCACTATTAGTTGTATGAAAAAAATATATTTGCTAGTGTATTCAGAAGATGAGAATTTTCAAGCAATTTCTTGGGGTTTATTTTGTAAATATGGTGCTGGATCACACACCCTTAATGTGCAATAGATGTACACAGAATCAGTTTTTATGGCTTTGTAGGATATTCAAAGAATAGAACTCTCATTTTATTCGTTGAGGTCAGCTGTGAATTCTTCTAGCCAAGAATAAAACCATTTGTAACCGTGTGTTACCACACAACGAATCAGACCCTTTCCCTCTTATTGATGAACTCAAATTTTCAAAACATACCCATATGTCTTTTCTTATAAATAGTACTTTATTGAAGAATGTGATCCATGAGTCTAGAAGAACTTCCGTCTCATAATTTTCTGAAATTATAAAAATTATCAATAATGAAAAAATGCTCTGTGTATCTAGCATATGGTACGCACCTCCTAATGGCAACACACGCAGGCATATATTTCAAATGCATGACATTGCCTTTCAAAAAAAATCTCCAGATTGCAGTAATTTCATATAATCTATCACCTCTGTCACAGTTTTCTCTGGATTTCTAACCTCTCTGATTTACACTTCTTACTACAGAGTGTGTGATTTACGACTACTGATAGCTAGAGAGACAACTGTGAGATTAGCACCGTAACCACCCCCACATCAACGCAGAAGCAGTTTCTACTGAATTGAACAGCTGCACTGAAATGGAATCAAAACACATTCTGTCAGGTACTTCTAAACTACCTTGCTTATTCAATAAGATAAATACAGAGAGCTATGAAAGAGCTCTAATGACCTTTTTCTCAAATTTATAGATATATAACTGTAAAAATTATACATATTACATATTTTAGTATTGCCATTTACTTTGAATGCAATTTCTTACATTAATTCCTAAATATTATTACATTATATTTTAAAGTAGAAGCACAAGTATATTTTCTAACAGTAAATTACATTATCCCTAAATATATCATTAGATTTAAAACAATTATCATGTAGAGGAAATGTGAAACGTTGTTCTGAAAAGTTTTTCAAGAACCAAAGATGTAGTTAATTTCATCAAGTTATAAAGCATATTACATCTGTTCTCCTGAGATGATATCATGTTTAAAAGCCAACACATTATCGAACAAAATACAAGGAAGCCTTTTTTACAAGTAGGTGAGAAATGGTCTTTTGTAAGTACAACGTGAACTTCTAAGTGTAATCACAAAATAGATTGAACATCCGACTTACATATATATGGATACAACTATTAAAAAATGCAGGCATATATATGCATGCATGATCCATATGCAACCTAAATGCCAATAATTCCTTTTAATATAAGTGCATATTCAACATTCCATGCAGAGTTTGAGTGCTTTTGTCATAGTTTGTCATTATGATAAATATTACAGGGCCTGCATCTGTATTGTAGTCCTGATGCACAGTTAAGGGACAGAGAGGTCTCTCTCTTTCTATCTAAAACTAGCTGGAAACCTCCAAATCTCTTTTGGTTCTCCAAAAGTTTCCCTTAGAACTTTTTTCACCAGCATAGTTTCAAAAAAAAAAAAAATTCTTTCACAGAAAATCATTATTTTGAAAAATTTTCTTTAATCTTGATTAGCTGTGAAGGCAATCAAGGTGAAATATTTTGCAAAGGAACCAAACCAAATCAGAACGTCTGATTGGGTAAGAACTAGAGACTGAGGCAATGAAGGGAATTTTGTGGTGGATGTTTTATACAGGCCACCAGATAAAGCCTTCTATTGATGAAATCTTCTTGGCCCAGCTAGAGGAGGCATTGGGCGTGAAGCAGGAAGAGAGCCCCCACTTCTACATCTCCTGAAAAAGCAGCACAGCAAGCTGTAGTAGGGTAGAGAGGTAGAGAGCAGCCCTGCTGAGAAGGACTTTGGGACACTGATGGATGGCGAGCTGGACATGAGCCAGCAGTGCACACTAGCAGCCCAGAAAGCCAACCAGATCCTAGACTGCATCAAAAGAAGAGAGGCCAGCAGACTGAGGAAGGTGATTATGCCCCTCTGCTCTACGCTTGTGAGACCCCCACCTGGAGTACTGTATCCAGCTCTGAACTCCTCCACACAAGAAAGATGTGGACCTTTTGGAGCAGGTCCAGAGGAAGACCACAATAAGGATCAGAGGGAAGGAACACCTCTCCCATGAGGACAAGCTGAGAGACTTGGAGTTGTTCAGCCTGGAGAAGAGAGGGCTCCCAGGACACTCATAGAAGTCTTCCAGTATCCAAAGTGGGCTTATAAGAGAGCAGGATAGGGACTTTTACAAAGGCCCATAATGAGAAATTGAGGAGAAAATGGCTTTAAACTTAAGAGGGCAGGTTTTATTAGGTATTAGAAAGAAATTCTTTCCCATGAGGCTGGTGAAACACTGGAACAATAGATTACTTTAAAAAGTCCATTCCAACACAAATTATTCTATGATTCCATGATTTCATGAAGATTTTCACGCTAGTTTTTATGGCCTCAGTCATTATCATATGCTATTTGCAATTCAGATGCCATATACTCCCTGTCATTGAAATGTATCAGACAGACTAGGTTTGCAGAACTCAGGACCAGAAATTCTAGGTCTGGAGTCTGCCTGACAGGTATCTAGAAATTCCCATGTGTTATGGAGAAACTCATCTGTCAATAATTAATTCATTATCTTTTCTAATATAAAGATTAGGGGTTATTAAATGAAGTTAGAAGGTGACAGGCTCAAAACAAACAAAAATTTTATCACACAAAAAATTAGGTTGTGAATGAATTAGACCAACTTATAGAGAAATGGTTGTCAGTGGATTTGGAAGTGGATTCAGACACCTAGTGGAGGCAGGCATGGAGCTAATAATATATACTTCCCTTTTTCCATACTATTCCATAGGTGTTCAGCATTGATCAAACACAATATTGTGCAAGACATAGCTTTGATCTGATCTCAGTACTCTGTTTATGCCATACACCTCAGTTTCTCCTATAGCTAAACTGCAAAGATATATCAGGGAAAACACAGTCCTACTGGTATCCTGAGAGAATGCAAGTACATTTTTTACCAAACCACTCTGTACCCGTATTATAGTTGTATTTTCAGATGCAGCATTTGAAATATCAGATTGGCCTACACTGCATACTCAGAATTCAATTTTTTCATGGACTTCTAAAATCAAATAATTCAGTGGAAAGTCTTCAATTAGAAGACAGGAATATGGAGAAAATTACACATTAACATATCATACTTCATTATATCATTTCAGGCATTTGACTGTAAATCAATCTGCCACAATTATATTTTACAATGTAAGACTTCATCAAGTATTAAGTCTAAAAGCTATGAGTGATTAGATTTAATTTGTTTATCATTATGAGGAACTTATTTATTCATCCTTGTTACTTTTTACTGTACATAAATATATATTCACTTCAAAAGAACATATCACATTTGAATCAAAACTATCAGACTAAACACTATCTTAAATCGGTATGTCACCTAAGGATACATGGATTTAAAGTCTAATTCAAAACAACAGAAAACTCTATTCCAATGTTCTAGACCAACTGCAATTAAATCAGAAGAGTCTGTGTCAAATAAGCACAAATAATGACATGTATTCCACAGAAATATAAAAAAAAATAATAACTGTGAGGAGTATGAAGAGTGACAGCAAACAATATGTATCTCATGTAATCAGTTTTTCCTCTAACAATATATGTTCACATTTCGAGTGCTGTAAAATACAAAACATGTTTGTTGCTTGTCATAAATGCTACTGTTTTCCTTAGCTCTTTTGAAAATAGTCACATATACTACTCGAAATTAATTAATTTTGAGTTTCTTAAAAATACTTGTTAGCTCTGAAGGTTACAAAAATATCTAAATATTTAATCGACAAAATAATTTCTTCAGTAATCATAAATGAATCAGAACAAAGACAAACACATTAAGAATCGGCTTTTATTATTTGGTATTTTTTATTTGGTGCTATTGAACTTTCTCTTCCTGGAAAACGGTATCATAGGGAACTAACTCTTCTCTTAATTTTTTTTTTTCTTTTAAGTTTGTTTCTGATGTAAAGCTATTGATGTCCATTGTAAAATCCTGTTGATAACCTATGTAGTACCTCATTAGGGCATACCATTCCTTGACTCCCAAGAAGAGCAACATAAAGAGAATATACTGTTGTACAGCGCCTCTCTGAATGAGACCTTTAGTGTGAAATAATAAAAAAAAAAATATATATATTTTTCAAACTTAGCAAGTATTTGAAGGCACTGGTGTGAATGAAAACACAAATGTACAGCACCTTAAGGGATTGTGGATCAAAACCCTCTTGGGGTTTGCCCTGAAGTTCTATGAGCAGCCATCTCTTTTAGTTGATCTTTTCAAATATTGGAAGATTTTTTTCAACCATCTAAAAAAATCCTAACTTCAAAAGATCTGTAAAGACAATGTTATGTCTTCAAGTAATGAAAGAAGTTTGAAACGGTTTCATCTAACAAAATGGGTACTTTTTGTAACATTTTATAAAAAAGTCTATAACGTTCCTAGTGAGAACTCTCTTATAATCTTTTTTATATACAAGATTCATAAATATCAATGCTTACATATATAGGGACAATGCCATCACAATATGTTTAGATGAAACTTATTTTTAGATAAAAGTGCTTTGTAGCTAAAATACCATGAAAAAATAATCCCCTTTACCTATAAATGTATATATGGCTCTGAACAGTCTGAATAGCAGAGAGCTAAATATAAAGAATTAAGGAGAGTTTAATAAAATACAGAACAAGTTAGTTTCACCAGAAAAGAGGTGTTAGGGTGATTAATTTGCTTTGTTCGTATAGCACTGAAAAACATATACAATAAAAACCATCCTTGCAAATGTTTACTCAGTCAAAAATATCATTAGACTATACTTCCTAGGCAGCATGCAGAGTAAACTAATGCATACACAGTCAGCAGGTGTTGATTGGACATCTCAGTTTAACATGGAAATAACACAAACATTCTTACATCAAATTGTCCCCTTTATACTCTAGAACTAGAGTTAATGAATTCCAGAGGGACAAAGAAATACAGAAAATTTAAGATCCATTGAAAAATATGGGCTGAAAAGCAAAGAAGTAGAACAAAAATAGGCAATAGCAGATCTATAAATTTTTTGGGTTTGTCTTAAAATTCTTCTTTCTTAACAATCAGAGTTTCCCAAGCTATTTGCTGTAAGTACAGATTTAAACTAGACTTTACAGAACTCTATATGCAAATAAATACCAGGTTTACTGCTCCAGCTATAAGCTCAATATTCCTTAATGCTGGGCAAGTCCATCAACTTGACTTGCAGAAATTTTGCATAACACAGAAATCAAACCCACATTTTTTCTGGTGAATGAAGGAAGATATTATTAATAACCAAACCTTTGTTTAATCCTTATAAAAGTATAATGCAGAGAACAGAATATTTTTCTCCATCTTTGACAAGATAACCTCCTCTGTATAGAGGTGGGCTCCTTCTTATGTTGTTATTATTATTGCTATGCCAAGTCCTACATTTTGGTCACAACAACCTTCTGCAGTGCTACAGGCTTGAGGAAGAGTGGCTGCAAAGTGGCCCAGTGAAAAAGGACCTGGAGGTACTGGTGGACAGCTGGCTAAACAAGAGCCAGCAGCATGTGCTCAGGTGACCAAAACTGCCAAAGGCATCCTGGCCTTTATCAGAAATAATGTGGGCACCAGGATTAGGGAAGTGATTGCCCTTCTATACGCATCACTGGTGAGGCTGCACCTCGGGTACTGTGTCTCGTTCTGAGTCCCTCACTAAAAGAAAGACATTGAGGTGCTGTAGCATGTCCAGAAAAGGGCAATGAAGCTGGTGAAGTGTCTGGAGCACAAGTCTTATGAGGAGCAGCTGAGGGATCTGGGGTTTCTTAGCCTGGACAAGAGGAGGCTTAGGGGGATCTTACCACTCTCTACAACTGCCTGAAAGAGATTGTAGTGAAGTGCGTGTCAGCTTTTTTCCCTGGTAACATGCGACAGGAGGAAAGGAAATGGTCTCAAGTTGCATCAATGAAGGTTTAGACTGGATATTAGGAAAAATTTCTTCACTGAAATGGGGGTCAAGCATTGGAACATGTTCTCCAACAGATAGAATCACCACTCCTGGAATTGTTCAAAAAACGTCTAGACTTGGGGACACAGTTTCATGGTGAAGGTGGCAGTGCTGGGTTAATTTCAGACTTGATGATATTAAAGGTCTTTTTCAGCTAAACAATTCTATGATTCTGTGTAGCTGTCTGGAGACAACTTCATACTAATTTGTTCTGACATTTTGCTCTGGTTCAAAATGAAGCCCTTTTTTCAAAAATACACCTGCATCATTCCTGCCCGTTGACATTTCTCATAGACTGAAAGTTTAGGCATATGTCTGTGAAAAATCAACCACACTTTTATTACTTTTACAGTTCCATTTGCTAATTTTAAATGTTTAAATGTTTCTTAGTTTAACAACCAGGTAGTTAAACAGTGCCAGAATGTTAAGGGAAAAATTTTCTATCATAGCCTTTTTTTCTGAAACTTTTCAAATAGCAACTATTCCTATTAATGTGCTTTACAGACGCAGTGAGGCACACAAAAGCTACAGTAATCCTCTAAACACCTTAAAATCTCAACAGTCTAAAACAGATTTCTAATGCTAAAAATTTGTGAATGTGATTATTGTTAGCTGATGGAATAATAGAGAAAACAACTGAATGACAAGAAAGCTAAGGTTCAGCTTTATTTTAGGATACAGAAAACAGTCAAATCCTAGCTTTGTGGGCAAAATAGCAATGCCTTTCTACTACTTAATGAAGAAGGTAAACAAATATGTTTTGCATTAAGTAGTTTTTAGCCACAATTCGGGTATTTCATGTGAAAGGCAATGCCTCCAGTGAACACAAAAGGTCTTCTAAATTTTAATCTGATTCCTTCTTGGTCTTAACTTCTGTGCTTTTGTATCTTCATATCTAATAATCCCAAGAAATGCACTCATTTGTCTGCCTCTTCTGTTCCAAATGGGATATATATCCAGCATTTTCAGTACTGATTTATGTATCATGAAAATTTGCATGGTTTTGCTATTCTTTAATATTGGGACAATATCTGTGTAACATCTGTAGCTTCTGTAAAATTTCTCAATTTTCTTCTCTGGATATGACAGAAGCTAATTTTCAAATACAGGCTGTACCATGACTAACAATGTTATTTAGAATTTTACCATTATAGCATTAGCATTACTGTAATGAATACTGAAGATATTAATTTTTTTCTTATTTACTACCTGAATGGTAGGGCTTAGCCTTTTTAGACATTTCATGTCCACTTCTGGGTCCATGTTACTCTGTCAGCTGTCAGAGCGGCATCTGAAAATTTTCGTAGTGTAGTAGAACTTAAGTTTTTATCCTATCTTTAACACATATTTTTCACATGAACACAGAAAAGTTTGAAAACCAAGCCTCAGTTTGTCTAGATTTCTACATCTGACAGTGGATATTATTTGATGTATATAGAAGTATGCATACTGTCATTCTTCCCTAGTACACCTTTCAAAGTTTTGCCAATTCTTAGAACATAGACTTCTGAGTTAGAAATTTGACTTTTTAAATTCATCTATGGTTCTGCCCTCCAAGACACCATCTGGAAACGTGTATTGCAACTTAATTATGTCATAGTATTTTAACCACAGACACATTTTTTTTGGCTTAAAATTTAATTTGTTTCATTGTTTCATGTGTTCAGTCTGAATCAAGATTAAAATCCAAAAGGTACTATCAAGTTCAGAATAAAGTGAAGAATATCCTGACATAAGGAAACTAATGGAAGAAAACTAACTGAAGTTAAAAAGCTAATTTTTATCTCTGTTCGAGAAACTGGAAAAGAAAATCAATAAAATCCCTCCAAAGTAATAGGAAAATAAAGAGAAAAAATTGAAGTACAAATCCTGAGCTCCTCCTCCAACACCAGAATTTTTTTTCAAAATTTCAGTTTCTAAATATGAACCAAATACTGTTTTGCATAATAGGCAGTTATGACTTTTAATTGCAAAGGAATAAAGATTTTGCAGAGCCTAAGAATACTGTTTTATAATATGAATGATTCCAGTGTGAGTAGGAAAAGCAGAACCAGGGGACAATATGCTGGTTCACACCCTTAACTGTTTAGATGCCATACTGTTGCCTCAGCAAAATGGTAAAAAAAAAAGAAAAAACCCTCCACGAAATTATATAAATACTTACCTGCTTATACTTCTGAGGGAGAGAAACAAACAAACAAACTGGGGGGAAAAAACAAACAAAAAGAGGTCTTTTTAGGAGAGAGTTGCACACCACAGTCAAAGGGATAGCATAAGTCACCTAAGAGACTTATTCCAACATGGAAAAACTGTATGGGACTTCAATGGAAGCAGGAGAAAACCTACACAGAATTACAGAAATGCTTACAGAAGGCCACTATTCCTATCTCTTGCTTGAAGCAGAAATTCAGCAATCACTAGATGAGGTGATAGATGTGTCTAGCCAAATCTGGAAAAACTCATTTTAGAGCCTTCCATATGATCCCCAGGGACTAAGTCAAGGTGATGAACACCCTTTTGTGGGTAAAACACCTTCTCTTTTTGTATATTTTGTTATTAATATTGTTGTTACTGTGCATTTCTTATTCCATTAATTTTTGCTTTTGATTTGGAACCCAGAAAGGTCTCAAGTGACTGGAAGCTGGCAGATGTTGCCTTAGTTTTCAGGAAGGACATGACAGGGGACCCCAGAAACCTTAGGCCTGTCAGTCTCACTTCACTGCCTGGCAAAGTTATGAAGAAGATTATTCTGGGAAGTATTGAAAATAATGTCAATGCAGTCACTGGTCACAGCTAGCATGGCTTCAGGAGAGAAAAGTCCTGTTTATCCAACCAGACATCCTTTTATGACAAGCTAACCCTTCTACATGATCAAGGGAAGCCAGTTGATACAACATTTTTGGGTTTCAGTAAAGCTTTTGATACTGTCTCTCACAGGATCCCTCCAGAAAAAATGTCCAGCACAGCTGGATAAACACATCATGTGGTGGGTGAGCAGTTGGCTCACAGGCTGAGCAGAGAGGGCAATAGTGAATGGGGGAACATCAGATTGGTGGCATGTCGATAGTGGGGTTCTGCAGAGCTCCATCTTAGGCTCTGTGCTCTTCAACAGCTTCATAAATGACTTGGACACAGGACTGAAAGGGATACTAAGCAAGTCTGCAGATGACACAAAACTGGGAGGAGATGCTGACTCCCTCAAACACATGGAGGTCCTGTGGAGAGACCTTGGCAAATCAGAGGACTGGGCAATCACCAACCACATGAAGTTCAACAAGGGG
>JAWWMO010000138.1:39432697-39462923 GCA_035047845.1 Dendrocincla fuliginosa | reverse complement strand
AGCATCAATCAAATGATATAAAATTAATCTTTTCCTCATAGTATTTTATAAACCCATCAGAAAAAGGACACAATATGTAAGAAGCAGGAAAAGTGAAATAACAGAGACATCCTTTATTCTGAAGAGAAGCCATTAATTTGCAATAGGTCTGAATTCACTTTTTCAGATGACATGCACATTGAGTGAAATGAATGTAACATCTACAAACTTACTCCACCTAGAAACTAGATTGTCCTATTCAACACTTTAGTCTAATCCAGTGTTCGTACAAAAAATAAAAAAATCCCTACACTATCAACGATGTAGTTTATAATGACAAATTCAAAACATACCAATAGCTCTGATGTGCTGATGATTACTTTCATCAGTTTATTTCCTTATCTGTCAATTATGGAGCTACCTATGAACTCATTGATGTGTAAAAAAGACAAATTCTGTGTTTGGGTATGAAAGCCAAATTAATAATTTTATTGAATGGTTCATCATTCCATTGACATATCTAATCCAGATTTTTTTACTAGAGAAAAAAAAAATGTAACAGGTCAGACACCACTAAAAATATAATTCTTACTAAAAAAATCCAGTTTAATAAGGCACTTTACACAAATAGATAATTGTTTCTTTGAAAACTGGACTTCAATTTCAAGTTTAAAGTATGGAAAGCTAAAAGAAACCTAATTTTGAATATTTACAGCACATGTAATGGTAAGTAATGTAGTAAGTCCATGACGAAAAATACTGATACAGATGAAACTATCACTGTTTTGTGACAAAGATAGTGTGCTGTGGATGATTGGCATTGTTATGGCGATAGGAGTTTTTCATGAGGCAAAAAGAGAACTTATATTGCATTCTGCTAATTAATGATGAACATATAGGCATATTTAGTCCTATGAGGATTAAACAGGTAAGCTTTTAGAGTTCCTAAAGGAAGAATTTATTGAATATAGGATAGATACAAGGAGGTAGGCAGAAATAAATGGCATATTTTTTTGCAAACGGAATACAATACTTCATATCTTCTCAGCTGTTCTTCTGTTATTTATAATAGTTGAGCAAAAATCCTACGTGCAGGGATTTTGAGACCTCTAGCAAGGATCCACTTCAAAAAAAAATTAGTAACATTATACTAGACCAACACTATACTAAGTTTGGATTAGTTCTGTTAGATATCTGAAGGAATGTTTGAGAGGTAACAGCCAAAGGCACCACAATCAAAGGATGAAATATGCAAGAAATTCCTGTCACTGTTTTATCTTGATCTCAGATGTGAAATATTTTCTTCTCTTCTGTTTTTTGGTTTGGGTTGTTTGGGTTTTTTCCCTCTGGTGAAAGGACGTTAAGAGTCCATATATTTAGCCTTCCAGAGGAAACTGTGAAGTTAAAAATTTGTTATTATAAAGCATCACTGTATTTAAAAACTGACTACTCCTGATATACATAAGGTTAAAATTTCATACCCCGGATCAAATGGCCCAAGCTGATGCTTGTAAGCACTTCAGTACACATTCCCCATGAATTTATTGTCCCTGATCAAACTCTCCCCACACATGAAGACATACCCATGTAGCATCAACTCTATCTCCAGATGTAAAGCGTCTCTGGGAGATCTATGGATCATTTTAGAAAAGTAGTGAAAACTGATTAAGGCAAGCTATCAGCAAATGCATTGCCATCACCTCCATTTAGCAGTATTTTCCACTGTTACTTAGCCAGCAAAGCTTCCAACCCTAATTCTCAGGACAATTTTAGAGTAAGAAAGTTACTGCCTTGCTGCATCGGAACCATGCTATCAAGGATCTGGTGAAAGAAGACAAAGGAAGGATGCCCTACATAAAAAGCATAAACAGCCATAAGGCTTTGGGGTAAGTACCATAAATATTACAACTTTAGGTTCATCCACTGTCTTTAAATACCTTGTCTGAATAAAACATGTACATAGGAAATATATTGAAAACTGAGAAAATTCTTCACTATATAACTGTTCTTAGAAAGTGGGTGAACCATCTAAGTTTATGCTGAAAAACTATTCAAAGCTCAGAAATAAGTTAGTAAGTTTGGCACTGAACCTGCAGACATCTTGACCTACTCACTCTCGTTCAAGTGAGCAATCTCTTATTCAGTGAGACTAGGCCTTCTTCAAAGTTAAATGAATATTCAACTTGTTTGTGGGTTTGTAAAAAGATACAAATAAGCTGTTCCAAATGAGAAATAATTTGTATAATATTTATATTTATCAGTACCCCGTCTAGAATTATGACTAGAGACATATTTAATCCCTTCAATTCCCTGTGCTGCATAGCTGTGGGGACCACGTAAAGTGCTTCTTGCTACACCTGGGTATTTTAAAAATATGTACATCAATAAGATAATTTCTTAATATAGCTAACTTGAGCTGCAGAGTAAAATATCTAACTTCTTTCGGAGTTTAACAATCAAACTCCAGTCACTCCATTAAATGCTTCTGCCAAACCCTCGCATCTGTGGAAACATATAGCCTCACTGAATTCCTCAGACTGGTGTCAATGCCAGCTGTCAATGAAAGATATGTTTGCCAGCTGTAAAAGGACTCCTCAACCAGCATTCTCAAAAGAGCAAAATTCTCTCCTCATGGGAAACTCAGAAAAACTTGTGAGAATTTATAAAACCCTTAATATACCACAGGGAACAAGCTTCTACAGATAGAAGGATTGGCAAAATGATCTTATAAGTTTCTACCATCCATAATTCCTATGACATTTTTTTCAAAATCAAATGCAACCAGCTATTTCATTTTCTGCTTTGTTGGTTTAGAGTTAGCTTACTTGAAGAAAATAGAGAAATGGAATAACCAAAAGCTCTTTTTGAGTTCTAAAATGAATATCTTTTTAGCAGGTCATCTGGATTACTGTTTATTATCTATATTTCATAACCTATGAAAAATATGTGAACATGAACACACACCCACAATCAATCTGAAATTTCTTTAATCTTTAACTTAGAAAAGGATGAGCGTTTTTTAGGGGACAGCAAATGTGTTATTTTGCATCTTCAAGACATTTTCATTTTTTTGAGTTGAAGAAGCTCTGCACTTACTCAACCCTCTTTTATACTGCTTAGCAATACAGGATACCTATTTCATTATCTAAGAATAATAAAGATGAAATATTACAACTGTAATTTGCAAATAAGCAAGGAAAGAGATAAGGTAAAAAAACAGCTTTCAAAAACTTTGGTTTTCTGAAGGAAGTATAGGCTGGTTTCTTTTGTATACACAAGAAAACTCTTTCTAAATTAAGCCTGAATATTAATGGAAATTACTGAATTTGCTTTTCAGTGATAAGTGTTTTGGAACTGTGTGTATAAGCAAATATATACTAAAATATAATTTTCCAAATGTATATTTTTTCATAAATATGTAATATAGTGTGTGTATTCTAGACTTCTAAAAAAATAAAAAAATGTTCTATGCTAAAGGCTCACAAGACTAAATTGTTCAAAAATGATGAAAGAATGCTAAAGCCTCTTTCTCTATTTAATACACTAAAGATTACCATACAGAAAGAGTAAAAGAAACACTGAATATAGAAAGAACAATTATGGACCTCATTAATATATACAAGTATCTGAAAGAAAGATTTCCAGAGGATTGAGCCGGGCTCTTCTTGGTGGCGCCAAGCAATAGGAAAAGACGCAACAGACAGAAACTGATGCACAGAAGTTCTACCTGAACATGAACTTCACTGTGCAAGTGACTGAGCCCTGTAACAGATTGCCCAGATTTGTTGTCAACTCCCTCACTGGAGATTTTCAAGAACTGTCTGGGTACAACCCCGTTCAATGTGCTTTTGGGTGACCCTGCTTGAGCAGGGAGGTTGGACTAGATGACCCTCTGTGATCATTTCCAATTCAACCCATTCTGTGATTCCATAATTATAAACAGGACACTAATGTGCCAACGTTGAAAATAAGACAGCTGCTGAAGAGCTGAGCAACCTTGTAGTTGTAGTACAGAGATAGCCATGATTAGTTTCAGCGTGATCAGTTTCTACAAGAAATTACCTGATGCAGTTTAAAAAGACAGATAATATGGGTCTCATTTAATAAAATATTTCACTACACCTCTATGCCTATATACTTAAAACAATGCAGTGTTTGAACGTGCCCCCAAACAGAAAGCTTTGCAGAAAGAAAAATGAAGTACTTATTAAGTTTTTTCACAGATTTATTGATTATTTATTGACACTTTTTTCTTGTATCACATGCTCAAGCTCACCAGTCTGTGTATCTTCTCTCATAAGATACTCAGAACTGGCCTTTCATTCCTAGCTGAGACTGAAAGAAAGTTGCAATTAAAAAGGAATGATCCCTCTCTCACAAACTGCACAATTACAAAAACAGCTTTCAGTCATTGCTTCTGTTTTTGCTCATCCCAGCATTTTTCAATAAATGGTTCCTCATGAGTTTATTAGAATCACAGACTTATAGAACAGTTTGGGTTGAAAGGGGGCTTAACAATCACCTAGTCCAACCCTCCTGCCCTGGGCAGGGACACCTTTCACAAGAGCAGGTTACTCAAAGCCCCATCCAACCTTGCCTTGAACACCTCCAGGGATGGGACATCTACCACCTCCCTGGGGAACCTGTTCCAGAGCCTCACCACTCTCACAGGAAAGAATTTCTTCCTCATATCTAATAGAAGTCTGCCCTCTTACAGTTTAAAGCTATTTCCCCCTTATCGTCTCATTACAGGCCCTTGTAAAAAGCCCCTTTCCAACTCTTCTAAGTTCATTTGAGATGCTTCAATGCTGCTCTAAGGTCTTCTGGAAACCTTCTCTTCTCCAGGTTGAACCACTGCTCTCAGCCTTTCCTCATTGTAGATGTGCTCCAGTTTTCTGACCCTCTTTTTGGTCTTCCTCTGGACTCACTAAATAGTAATACATATGTTCCCATTAAAATTCAAGAGGAGGAAACCAGGGGCCACACATTCTGATCTAGCTACAGTCTGAATAACCATTTGGCTTCTTAGTGAGGTACTAACACATATCTTTATCGACAAAATGTGTCACAGATAAAGTCTTGGACAGGATGGTCTACTATAATTTCTGACAATTATTGAAAGTTAAGTGAAACTATAGAAAAGTATTGCAATGGAAACATAAAACTCCCTGATATCTGAGAGACTACTAATGTCACAACACAAAAATTATGGCATTATATTGTTAAAAACAATTAGCAATTTTCTAGCACAACCTTAACAATAGATAAGAGGTATGTTTGGTAAAGACTGATTTTTTAAAACAGAATCAAAACCAGAGTTTTGGGGAATTTTTACTGTAAGTTAATAGAATCAACAAACCCAAGATATACTTATTATAGATAAATTATAGATAATATAGATTTGCCAGTACTTTAGATAAAACCTGAGCTACTGGGGATTAGAGAGATCTATTTAGTTGACTGCTAAAGTACGCTCATGTTAAAAAAGAACAGTGATGATAACCTTGGGAAAGAAATGGGTGATTGTAAGGACTTAAAGTGTACAGTTGCCTGTCTCAAACACTGTCAAGGCCACAGAAGGAACTTGCCATAAGATAAGCCACCACAGTGGGAACTTGAGATAAGCACAGAAGGGAGGAATTTGTGACAGAAAGGCACTAATTCCAGGCTTGGCAGAAGTGAATACATCCTGGTTAATACATCCAGACAAAAACTCCCACTGTGGCAAACTGTGGGAAAGGAAGCACCTGATACACATATCGCCAGTCAGACAAAGACCACACCAAATTAAGGGCTAGATGGTGTCTGTGATCACAATGACTACCAAAACACCCCCACACTCATTTCTGGGGCCTTCCACCCCACTGCATGTGATCCATAGTGTTAAAACTCTGCCCCTAGAGGAGGTACCTGGGCACTTCAACCTTAACCTGAATGTGTATTAATGTGTTGAACTCTGTTTTGTGGGCTTCACCCACAGATTAAGACTATGACCATCACTTTGACATCTAATCAATCAAGTCTTCTCACTGGATCCACAGGGTGGTGATATCTTTCCTCTCCACTATCTACCCTTATCCTTTCTTTCTCCTTTCTTAAGTATTTTCTTAAGTGATAGCTTTATACTTTTATACTCTTATTACTATAGATAATAACAATCAAAACAGCTACATACCTTCTTTTCAATTGCATCCAAATTATTCTAAAATATACACATATATATATAAATACATACACACACACCAGTCATGCAGTGTCATTTCATTCTAATTCACCACAAGGGATCTATTAACAAGAATCTCAGTTACTTTGTCTCAGTGGTGGGCCATAAAAGTGATGAATTATAAAGAAAAAAAGAAAAACACAGATCAAAATATGTAAGAAAAAAACTCAGTAAAAAGAAAAAAGAGAACTCAAAGAAAGTTGAAATATTCACAGGGTATAAGGATAGCGAATAAGTTTTTGCAAATTATTTGCTGAAATTTATTTTGTATTTTGTGTATTTTTCTTAATACATAATTATTCTTTAATGCACATGTGTAGCACACAATACCGGAAAATGCACACATAAATCCCAAAACTTCTTTCTTATAGAGACTTCAAAAAATTCTACTATAATATGTTTTCTACCATAATTTAGAAACTATATTTGTATGCCAGTTTAAATTTAAATAATACAGCACCCCATAACTCTCACATGGTATGGAATAATGGCAGGTATATAGGATGGGTTATATGTGAAGGCCTGGGCCAAAATTTAACTACATAAAAACAGGCTTATGATGTGCAAACATATGAAAGAGAACTTGGCCATCAAGAAGAGCCATTTAGAGAGCTCTGATATGTGGAATCAGTAGGATCTGTGACAAATGAGGGGAGACTTCTCTAACTATGTATGGTGGCAAAAAGAAAAAGCCATGTAATCAGTCAGGCATTTATCAGTCAGGAGTCTTAACTCCTTAACAACACCTTTTTTGAAGTGAAATCCCAATTCAACCAAGTACTTTGAAAAGTTGAGTTTCAAAAGAATATTTATAATGGAATAGCTCCCAAGAAGTTTTTCTTTAAATGACCAAGAGATATAATGTAAAAGTGATCATCGCACAGTATTCCAGGACACAGAGAAACCCAAAGGGTATGTTCCACAGCTGTAAGGAGCTGCCCAAGTTATTTAGATCTGAATTTTGGCAATAAACTGAACTTAAATTTCAGAGTTTTATAAAATATAAAGGTGGGTTTATATTTCATAAAGGTTTATACAGTCACTATCTTGCCTCCGGCAGTGGCCAATGATGTGCCTAGAGTGGAGCATAAAAACAGGGCACACAAAGCAAAACTTCATAGTCCTATCCTCCATGGGAAATGGCAACCTACATATTAGGATTTTCCTCTGACCCAGACATAATATTTTTAGATTTAACACCCAGAGAAATATTCGACTTCTATTCTTAATTGCATTTTGCAGCACTGAAAGCACCACAAAAAGCAGATTTGGTATTCTGCTGATGAGCTGCCTGCATTTGTTGCACAGTTAACAGCGCTCTTGGTAATTCTTTGCATTGCCCTCAATAAGCACTTGCCGAACACCAAGTTTTCTTTAAAAAAGCTTCCATACAAATAATTCCAGTCTTCCAAAATTGGTATAAAAACTAAAAACATAAGATGCAGACACTAAAAATATTCCCTAAAAGTAAGACTGGAAAATACACCTAATTTTGTTAAAGGGCACTCAGAACTAACCAGAACAAACACTGAAAGGACCATCCTCAGCTAATTCTATGAGCATTTTCTGTGCAGAATATGCCCAGACATGAAAGTGAACAAAACTGTCCTGCTATTCTTAATTGATACTTCATCTTACCACTTTTCAGCAAGGTAGAAAGTATTTTTCCAGTAGCAGCATGTGGTTCTCTGACAGACTCCACAGGCAGTTATGCTGTGAGTTTTGGAAATTCCTTTATATTGGAATGCTGCTGTTGCTGCTGTGTCGGATTGCCATAACTGCTCAAACAGCATTTTATTCTCTTTTCAGACACTGATTTCTCAGGATGTTCTCTTGTTTATATAGATATTAAACATACACATACATATATGGTAAAACAGAGCTATATATTGTTCTCATATAAGCTTAAATCTTATATTGCAAAGTATAAACTCCTGTGCCAGGGCAGGAAATTTATTATATTTTTCATATGATAAAATTATGAAACAATATGATTCTTCTGTTGCACTTCAGTTTCCTGCTTTTTTGTTTCAATTTTTATGGTAATCTCATTTAAAATACAATTCCAAAATCAAACAGTGACTCCATAAACACACGTTTGTACCTTTTTAAGCTGAGGCATGGAAGAAATTGAAAGCACAAAAGATCAGTAGCCACTTCTGCTACCTAATTTAAAATAGTATGAAAAATATAGGTAATTTCACTGAATATGGCATCAGAGGGCCAGAACAAATATTTGTACAGCTATCTGCTCTACAGATATCTGTTATACCTCTCTGATGTCTGTGGTGCAAAAAATTTACATTTTACAAACTGCAATACTACATTATTCAATGAAATAAAGAAATCAAATGCTAAAGATACAAAAACAGAATTATCTTAATTTTCCTTCAGCAATAGATATGTAATCTTGCTAATTTACACAAAAGACCAAATGTCTGCAAAATGAGTCCTTCATTTCAGTGGTGAACCAGGGAAACACCTAAACCTAAGGACTTTGTATGCTAAAGATTCTTTAAAGCTTAAAAAATACTAGCAATATTTTTTCTCTCTTGCAAATATAGAAAAACCCCAAACTCCAACCAAACAAAAAAAAGTCCCAAAACACAATTCAACAAGTAAAACCACAAAAAAGATATAAAAACATCCCATCTCTCAGGGTCACACTGAGACCTTGGAACATCCCTGAAGATACAGTTTTTAATGGAAATGACAACACTGTACATAGTACTGCTAACAGAATTTTTTTAAATATAATTTATCTTCTCTGCTCCTCTTTTCCATTTCCAAATTGAGCCCTAGAGGCCTAAGATGAATCTGTTGATCACATTTCTTGTCAACTAGCATTTTCAACTTGGTGTGGATTTTCAGACAATATAATTTTGTGGCTCCTGTGTTTTCCTACTTCTGTTTTAATTTATCACTTGAAGTAAGTGCACTTGGTGGATACTTATCAAGTCTCCACTTCCCTGGAGGGCTAAAAAATACAATTTCCATGTTTGCTGTTGATGGCTTAAATACAGTACACATGAAACAACAAGAATGGCCTTCTTAAGGTAGTGGGTAAGATGGCCATAAAACTGTGGCTCTAGGGGCTGGATTAGAAGAATAAACAAAATAGATTTTAAATCAGTGGATTTAGAGAATTTCTAAATTATCTTTAGTGCAAGAAAACTGAAGTGTCTAATGATATAATTTGTAGAATTAGTCAGTGATTAAATGTCAGCAAAATATTTTGTTACCTACTTTACAACATTCCATAGCTTTATTCCTTTTAAAACCATGTATTTTGTGAGAAGATATATTTTTAAAAAAAATCCTCACAACTGTTAGAAAAAAAATTAAACAAAATAGTAAAAATATTGTTACTGTATGTTTATGCTATGAAACGTGAAACAGCACATTCCCCAGTGCATGCAACCTAAATTTAGGATAAGCTTCTGTCTTTTCCAGAAGACATTCACTCATTCATTTTGATGTTTCAGTTTGGATTAAGTTAAAAGAATATATATATAAAAAAATAAGATTCAATTACTGAAACATAGCTATATTGTTTCTTTCTTTAAACTGAGATTACTGATATCAGAATGTAACTATTTCTGTTTCCTTCTTGAAGTAATTTTCTGTTTCATCTTTAATTTTGACTGATTCAAAACATCTGAAAGATGTGGCTAGACCTTAGATGACTGTACACTGAACAGAGACAGTGAAATATTCTGTAAAGATTACATTGGTTGCCTGCATGCCTTCACCTCAAGGCTGAAAATTAAATAATCTATACAAAGTCTTCAGCTTTATATCTTATCTTAGATCTATCTTCAGCAATACTGTGACCCAAAGTCACGGGTATAGAACTAGTTCAATAGTGACCCAGCTGGAAGAATGACATTTGCTGAATCATGAAAATTAATATTTTTCGCAGCGAGTTCCTTGGAAAACCCCCTTCAGCAATACCCTGCTAGATACTACAGTTATGAGCAACAATCATAAGACATCACCAATAGCATAAGCTAATTTAAAAAATGCAAAAGCTTTGTCCTTCAGGATCTTTTCATATTCTATTCTGTACCACCTTTGGCACAGGAGGACCAGTGAATACATGGCAACATCTTTGTCTGCATACAGATGAAGAAATGAAGACTTCAAAAGTGCTGGGTACAAAATATCTTCTAAAGGGTAGAAAAATAACCTGGATCTTCCCCATTGAAAGCAGCTATGTTACGTATAAGAAACTACTATTTCCAATATTTAGTAGAAATCCAGAATATTAAATATACATTATATAAATAAATATATAATTATTAAAATGGTGAGGGCACACTGCCAGTAGCCATTCTGTAATGATTTTCTTAGTTTCCTTCAGAGTTCACACTCATTATTTTCCACAATATTTGCGTAAACTCATTTTCATATTGCTTTATTAATTGAATATAGTTGTTAACTACAGTAATAATGAAACTACCACAGAAACATTAGATGTGCTACCCAATGCAACCAATTTAGTGCCTGTAGTGACTTTAATTTTGAGATACCTTTTTGACCCAGGAATGACACAGTTATTCTGCAGATAGAATGATTTAATCACTCTGCTCAAACCCTGTTAACGTGGAGGATTTTGGGTGTTTCATTATCTTATAGACTCTAAAACAGCAATGTCCATTTTAGAAATCTGATTTGCTTAAACTGTGAGGTAACAGACTCTCAGACTCTTTTATGGCACAATCATGAATCTCTCCTTAAGCTTTCCTCACCATTTTTCACTTTCTTCCTTATTTACTTGGAGTCATTAACATAAGTAGTATCTCTATTTGTCATAATTTTTAATTCTTCTCCCTGGAATATCAGTTCTACATAGGTAAAGAAGTTGATATTCTTTGAGTTAAGAGGCATCTTGAGAGATGAAATCTGCTTGTAAGTGCAGAACAAAAAATTAAGCCCTGTACTATCAAAACTTCATCCCTCAAACCCAAATAACTGATCTTCTCTAAGTTTTCTTTTGAGAAAATTATTGTGATCATTTTGACAAATTGAAGATTTTTATTACACTTTAATATTTCTTTTTTATGGTTTAGAAATGTCTTTTTACACTGTGGACAAATTGTGCTCTACCTATTCCTATTTCTGATTTTCTGACTCTGATTAAACATTGCCTCTTAAGCTGCTTGACATTGAAACCATCCCCTAGTAAATTTTCTTTTATATCGCATGTTCACAGATTAGCATATGTCCCTAAAATCTGTGGCAAAATCTGTTCCCTTAAACAATCAATAATAAACAAGTACTTAATCATGTTATACCATTAAAATAAAATTACTGGAAAAAAGAGATAAAATATGATAGTCTTCTTGTCAGCTTATTATTTGGGATTTTTTCATATGTCATATTTACTTGTATTTTGGTCTCTTGTGGAATCTAGTTTTGTTGTATCAGGATTTGATAATTGGAATAGAAACACTACTTAAAAATAAGGTTGATGGATTTATCAGTAATTTCAATCAGAAGGTAAACTAACAGGTATTCTTTTACTTTATTAAATAAGGGTATTTTACTAGCCTTCTTCCAGCCATGGTAATTTCCTGTGCAGTTTTTAATTAAAAATAAGGATTTTTTCCCTCCACATCTTTAGAAAGACAATGCTTTCCTAAATTATCATATCTATGCAGTATCAGTAAGAGACTGTAAAAAGCCCAATAAACCTGATTAAAATGCCCCAAAATGTAGAATAATTGCATCAAGTACATTAAATTTCAAAACATACAATGAAAAGAATGCCCTCCAGAGGATTTGTGGTCTATCCAAATACTTTTTTACAAACAGATTCTGCGCAGAAATTAAAACACATCCTATTTCCCTCCTTTCTTCCTTCTTTCACTCTGTGACAAAATGTTCATAGTATAAGACCTATCCTCTGATTAGAAAAAAGCCGTGATACCTCTGCAGGTTCCCTACAGCCACAGCTGTACCAAAGCCCATAACTGATCCAACAGCATTTGTCATCTCTGCAGTATACTTGCTGCAATTCTCCTCCTCTGGCTTTTCTTTCAAACTAGATCACACAAAGAATCTTTGAACAAAATAAGAAAAACAAGCTATTTTAACAGAGGAAAAATGGCACATAGGTATTAAGTGCTACATGAAATTATTTGCTTTCCTCAAGTTGTAAAATATTTATTCTGCATAAACAGCCTTTGATTCTTTTTTACTAAATTTTATTTCATCTAATTCTTCAACAATGAGTTTTTATGTATTAAACCTACCAAAAATAATGTTTCTCCCAAGTATTTTCAAGATGGATTTATATTAGATTTCTAGATTACTTTTGCTTTAGAACATCTATTGATTCTACACAATTAAATTGGGAAAAAAATTTACTCTGGCATTGAGTGCTTTATTCATACATCTATCTTTTATTATGAAAGCCAACAACAATTTTACCACTAGCACAAAATATAGACCACACTTAGCATACAATTTACTTTTCATTTTGGAAAGCCATAGAAATAAGAAGATTAAATCTGGCCCAAATAAGCCCTGAATAAGTCCTGAGTTCTGATATTTTTAAGAGAACGATTTTGCATTTGTATCATGAGTCCTCCCAGACCCACCTCTAGCTCAAACATCAGTTTGTGATTACTTGCTCATTTTAAAACTTAAAATACTTTATATAGCTCCTTTCCTCAAATGTAATACCAAAAAATTATTGGGGACATGAGTAGAATATATTTAAGTAGGCATCTTTCATGACAAGAGAAGAAAATTGCTAAATTAAAGAAGAAATTGAGGACATAATTACTGTGTTTTATCTACTAATAAATTTCAGTTCTAACATAAATAGTGGGGAAATACTGAGAACAATTTTATGAGCTCCCTTTTGGCACTTTTATCTGACTTATATTTTATATGGTTGCTTTGATTTACAATGCTATTGTATTCTCCTTGTGCAAGCTTTTTCACATTGCATCATAACCTGTGTGTGTACGTATGCCTGTGTTTATACATTAACAACTTAAATACAGCACATAAACAAGCATGTTCTAACCACCACTTTCTCTCTATAAAAGTATTAAAATTCAGAAAATACTGAAAAATACTGTTTCTATCATAACTGGAAAGATGGTACTTTTTATTTTTTTGCATTATTGATACTGTTGCAAAAAGGAAAAGTGAAAGAAAACTGAAAAATTAATTACAAATGGTCATACAAAAGAGAGAAAATCTGACTTGATCCCGTTTATTTTTCTCCATCAGCATTTTGTTGTCATTCTACTCATTTCCTGTCTTTTTAAGTAGAGGTGTCAATGCATACCACAAACAGGTGAATACTGTTCTATGCTGTGCTGTTGGCAGTCTGTGATTGTTTGAAAAGACAGTTATTCGAAATCCTCAGCAATGAGGATTACACCAGAGGGCAGGGCACATGTAACATAATACCAGTAGTAGTGATGTGAAATATCAAGAGTGATATAACCATTCTGAAAAAAATCAGGTTCAAAACTTTCAGAAATGTAGGATTCATGACTTTTCTGATGTGAGTTCTATTTAACTAAAAATGAGGAAAGTTATATCAATATTTAGTGATATAATCTATACAGTCACAGCAATTGTTGCATCTAATGTTCCCACAGAACAAGAGTAAATGATCCCCAGTGCAATTAAGGAACAGAATTCTAGGCTTACCTCACAGACAGTAACTAAACTAACCAGTAAAAGCACTAACTTTTTTCAAAGTCTTAAAATATTCAGCTTAAAAAGAGTCCCCAAATGTTTAAAAGCAAAGAAACTTAAAACACTGAATTAGAATTTATGAAGGAGAAATACGAACAGGAAAGATACTGCTTCTGCCTGAGGTGAAAAGACCACATCAGATGCAAAGGACTAAGAAAGAAAACTGCTGGGTTTTGGATACCTTTAAAGAGAGAATTTTTACAAAGCAGAGGCTTTGCTCTGTTTCCCATAGGTTGTAGGTTTAGAAAAAAAGTGGCAAAAGAGGAAAGAATCATTGTTCCATATGACAGGCAACAAGAACTTAATATGGTTTCTCATTATTCCATATCCCACTATGATATCCAAATTTCTTCTCTTCAACTATAGTAGCAAATCAAATTCAGGAGTTTCTATTTTATTCCTGAAAATATCTCTTTTAATTCAAGTTTTGACCCCTGTAGATTTTAAGAGACACTCTTCTGTCTCAACCTGATGCAATATGTAGACTGAAGCAAATACTTAAGAATTGAGAGAGTTTAATTTGAATTTACAGCTCCTTACTTCATAATAATATGACACAGTAAGACTGTGAAGATGTATCTCTAAAACTATAAGGTATATATGGACCATATACAAAGAAAGAGATTGCATGCATACCTGTGTTTCTGTACAGGATTTAATAGTGCTTAATGAATTTAGAAAACAGCTCATCCATCTGTATCAACAGCACATATACCACTGGTGGATTTAAAAACAGTGTTTTTAAGAAGACAAAAAGACATTGTATAGGTCACTTATTTTGCAATGAAAATTTCAACTACCTCTTGGACTTCTTCCTTGTTATGGAAGCAATACAGTAATGACAGTTTGGTTACACCTTGTATTTGGATGGTCTATGTAGATTACTTCTCGTTTAGTTATAAAACCAGTTGGGAGGGAACAAGACCTGAGACTTGAGAGGAGTCAGTTGACGGGAGGAGGATGTGAATTCTGAGGAAAAGCACAAAAAATTACATTCAGGGAAAAACCCATAACCAAACAATACATTAATAAATAGAATGGCTTTAAAGACCCCCCCAAGCCTCAATTCTTCTCATTCTCTCATTCTTTTACTGAGGGAAAGCAGCATATTTCTGACTCTCAGGTACAATGGAAAGGGATGGTAGGCAAACATACAAAAAGGACAGTGGAGCCTACATGAGTATTCCATCTTTCTGCAGTCCCCTATCTTTGCTACTTGAAAAGGTGATGAATACAATCTCAACACTAGATACATTCACTCTAACGAAACTCCCCTAACAGGGAGAGAAACTTTGGAGGAAATAAAACAGCGGAAAATATCCATAGACCTGTGACAAACTTTAGGCGTTTCTCTGAAAGGGATACACTGAAATGTCTGGAAAAAGGGAAACATAGTACCCATCCTGGAAACTGCCAATCTGTCAGCCCCACCTCTGTGCTTGGGAAGGTGATGAAATAGATCCTACTAGCAGCTATGCTAAGGTATGTGGAGGACAAGAAAGTGATTTGAGATGGTTTCACTAAGAAAAAATCCTGCCTTACCAACCTATTGGCTTTCTATGATGGAGTGACTGCATCAGTGGATAAGGAAAGGATTACAGATGTCATTTATCTGCCCTTCTGTAAAGCCTTTGACACAACATCCTTCTTTCCAAATTGGAGAGTGATGGATCCAATGGGTAGACTGTTAGTTGAATTAGGAACTGTTTGGATGGTTGCATCCAGAGGGTACTGGCCAGTGACTCAGAGTCTTAATGGGCATCAGTGACAAGTGTTGTCCCTCAGGGGTCCATGTTGGGACCAGTGTTATATAATAATTGCATTAATGACATAGACAAAGGGAACAAGTGCACCTTCAGCAAATTTGCAGATGACACCAAGGTGAGTAGTGCTGTCAACACACATGAAGAACAGGATGCCATCCAGAGGGACCTACATAGGCTCAAGAAGTGGGCCCATGGGAATCTCATGTGCTTTAACAAGCACAAGGTGCTGCACCTGGGCTGGGGCAACCCTTGCTATCAATACAGGCTGGGGGGATGAACAAATCAAGAGCAGCCCTGCCGAGTAAGACTTGGGGGTGCTGGTGTATGTGAGTCTGGACACGAGCCATCAATGCATGCTTACAGTCCAGAAAGCTGATTTGTGTCCTGGACTGCATGAAAAACAGCCTGGCCAGCAGGTCAGGGAAGATGATTCTGCCCCTATACTCTGCTTTCATGAGACCCCACTTGGAGATCTGCATCCAAGTTCTGCGGTTCCCAGCACACGAAGGACATCAACCTGTTGGAGTGAGTCCAGAGGAGTTGATACAAGTTGATTAGAGGAAAGGAGCACCTCTCCTATGAGGAAAGGCTGAAAGAATTGGAATTGTTCAGCCTGAAAAAGAGAAGACTTCAGGATGACCTAATTGCAGCCTACCAGTACCTGAAGGAAACTTACAGGAAAGATGGGGCAAGACTATTTAAAAGAGCATGTAGTAACAGGACAAGAGGGAATGGGTTCAAATTGAAAGAGAGTATGTATAGATTAGATATTAGGAAAAAATTCTTTACTGTGAGGGTAGTGAGGCACTGGAACAGGTTGCCCAGGGAGGCTGTGGATACCCCATCCCTGGAGGTCCAAAGCCAAGTTAGATGGGGCTTGAAGCAACATGGTCTAGTTGAAGGTGCCCCTGCCCGTAGCAGGGGAGTTGGAACTAGATGATCTTCAAGGTCCCCTTCAAACCCAAACCATTCCATGATTACATGATTCTATGTCCTGACCCACACTTCTAGTAGGGTCTTGAAAGCTTTTCCCATTGTCTGTGCAATTTGATCCATGTTTCTTTCCAGTCTTAGAAGAATATGGGTCAAACAGAGATTACACTTTTCTAATCCAAGAAACAAATGCACATATCTACAGTATCAGATATACAGATCAGGCCTTCTCCAGTGGCCAGCATCACTGCTCATAAGACAGAGGAGAAGGTATTTAGCATGACATTGAAATCCTCTCATTCCCAGTATACAGGATGAATGATTGATGTAACTGTATCTTTGAGCATAGGCCCAGATAATAAATGCTATTGTACAATGAAGAACTGAAGAAAAGGCACAGAAGTATAGAAGTCTAGAAGTGGTATAGAAGTGCTAAAGCAGTCTTTGCATGATAATCCGGTGCTGGTGGGGAGCAGGATGATATAATTTTCTTTCTCAAGGTGATGCAGTCTAGTCAGATGAAATGGTATCAAGAGGATTGCCATATTCCTCACAGTGACTGTATGGTCCTGGAAAGCTTCAGTCTTACAGCATGATGTAGATGAAGTCAAAAAAGAATGCATGTATCTAATCAGAACTAAACCTTTTCCTACAGTTCTGGAAGCCCTTTGAGGCATCAAGGCCTGAAAGTTCAATTCAGTTTGGCTGCACTAGAGCAGCTGTCTAGTTCTGATATCAGATGAGACCTCTGAGACTCCTAAAGCAACAATGGCTAGTGATGGCCTACCTGCTTGCCTTGCCTGAGGCTAGAACTACAGGCAGGAGTTTGGGGATGAAATGCTGGGGCAGCACAAACACCCACAATATAGGTTGAAGTGGGATGTCATTGTCCCAGACAGCACAAGGCCAAAAAGGCCCTTAGAGAAGTCACCAAATGCTGAGGAGGAAGGAAAGATAGCAAGATCCAACAGGAGTAGAAGGATTCTGTCTCAGTAGGATAGCCAAGCAGTAAGATAGGAGCTGAAGTGGTGGCGATGATCCACTTTGTATGCAAACCTTAGTAAACAGAAGCAGCAGGTTAAAGAAAGTCCTCTTGAACACTGAAACTCCTTGCTTCAATTATGAGGCATAAACATGTGCCTCTCTGTAAGAATGTATACATGACTTCCTCAAAGTACATGCAATATATATATGTACCTATATTCACAAAAACCTACACATGAGATATAAAATACATTTTGTTCTGTTAGTTTCTAGAAATATTAAAATATAAGACCCAAGAAGATCAATAGACTACCCAAAACTTTTTGGCATGTTTTAAAATATATTTTATAATCTCTAACTGTAAAGAGGAAACAATTAAAATTTTTCTATGAAGCCGGTTTTATCATTATATGAGAATGCTAACTTATGAAAACATTAGCTATGAGTAAATATTAATTTTTCTTGTCTTGAAAATGTCTATAAACCATGACAGAATATTTTATTATAAAATTACAGGTAATATAAGATGTGCCTTAGAAGTAAAATAAAATCTCATAATCATTGTTATTGATTTACTGATTTATGCACTTAAATACCTATTTATTCATAATTCAGACACTATCAAGTTTTTTAACATACATAGTGGCACCTGTTCCTTGTCAAAATTAACAAAGCAATCCTTCATCTTTCAATTTTTAAAGAATGCACATCTGTGCAGACTCACATGAAATCTGTCTGTGGAGGACACAAGAGGAATTGCCACACAAAGGATGGCACAACAAGACTTCTGCTGTGTCTTTCATTCTCATAAATAAATGAAGTCAATTTCAAACTAAGCCCTGGTTCTTCATCTTTTACAAATTTGACAAAATCTATGTTAAAATCGCTCCTAAAGTTTTTTATTTGCTACTATAAACTTTATCACCACTGGTAGGTTGACAACATAGTTGATGAAATGCAATGCGCGGAAAGAACTGCAGGTACCTGAATCACCATGCCATAAAGTAGAAATTGCTGAAAGTAAGAATTTTGTTTCAATTATACTTTCAAAATATGTATAATGTTAATTATTTAGTTCTCAGTGGAAAAGAGTGAAGTTTGTGGGACATAATAGGAATATTACTACAGCACAAGTCTTATGAGGAGCAGCTGATGGAGCTGAGATTGTTTAGCCTCAAGATAAAGAGTCTGAGAGGAGAGCTTATTGCTCTTTATCACTTTGTGAAAGGTGGTTGCAGCAGGGAGGGGTGTCAGTCTCTTCTCCCAGGTAAAAAGTGTCAGAACAAGAGGAAATCACCTCAAGTTGCATGAATAGATTGAATATTAGGAAAAATTTCTTCACTGAAAGGGTGGTCAAGTACTGTAACAGGCTGCTCAGAGAAGTGGTAGAGTCACCATCCCTGGAAGCATTCAAAAAAAACAGACGTGGTATTTCAAGACACAGTTTAGTGGTGAAGATGACAGTGCTGCATTAACAGTTGGACTCAATGATCTTGAAAGATTTTTCCAACCTTAACAATCCTATGATTTTTTTGATTAATTTCTAGTTTTTTGGCCACAGGGATGAAGTACAGAGTTTATATGAGCATACACTAATTTTTGGAATGTAAAGATAAACCAATCTGCATAAACAGATTGTGTATGGGATACAGGGTGGATGGGGTGGTATTTTGGCATAGGGTTGAGAGTAGCAAACTTTTTTTACCCTGCTATCACTCATCTGCAAATGTCTGCACTGTGGCTAGGGCAAGGAGATCTTTCCAGAAGGGAAGGCAGAGAGAGCCAGACCACTTACAGCCAGCTGCCTGCAGCTGGGGAAACTTCAATCAGTCAGACACCGGTATTCACTACCTGGCTGGTAACTGTGGAGGTGGGACCTGGCAGACACCCCACGAGATGGTGGGAGAGGCCACCAAGTGCTGAGAGTAATGGCCAGGGACAAGGTGGGGGGTATTGCTGAGAACAAATAAATCTTCAGAGTCCCTAACAGCCTAACTCTAGGATTCAAGAGTTTTATTGGGGGGCTTAGTAGACAACAAATCAAATCTTTTACTTAAAATATAGGAGAAAACCCTAGGTCTTAGACCACAGGGCAGTCACAGTCATAATTCGGTAAGCAGTCAGGTAGCTGGGATGCTCTGGCTGACCAGAGCGAGCGCCGTCGTTTAAGCTGACAGGAAACCAGACAGTTTGCCACTTGAAGCTTCCTACCTTTCAGCAGAAATTTATAGGAACTGACACCCCTCCTTGAAGTATTTAATTTCTGATGAACGAGCACACACATACCAAAGGATGGTATTGCACCGAAAGCTGATTTCTTTGAAATGTAAAATGTCATTGGGAAATAGAAAAGCATCTGCTGGGCAACAACATGTATATGAAGCACATATAAAAGATAGAAGCAATTGTGGACAATTGAAAACAAGACCAAAAGAGAGAGAAAAATTGAGCTTGGAAAGTCAAGAGACAACCTGACTATTATTTTTCAATTAGAAAGTCTTATTCTGTTATTATCCTCCCCTTACTCTTGTTTTGTGTCACAGACGCACTGAGGGGCTATTTCTATCAACTCTACAGTCAGTGGCCCTTTTTTTTTTTTTATGAAGGTCAGGGAGGGAAGAATATAAGGACAAAATCTGATTGACATTTAAATTGTATTTTCTATAGTGCATGCCAAGAAATGAAGAAGAAAAGGGTGAACAAAAGCCATAAAGGAGAATTTTTTTTAAGTTCAGAAAATACAGTAGGACATATGCCCTAATTGCTATTACACTGTTCAAAATGAAGAGCAAATGACACGAAGTAGGACAAGCCAAGAAAAATATTATAGTGGATGAAAAATGCAATGATCAGTCAAGGTCAATAAATTGCACCTCTGAAATTTTGCTTTCCTGTATCACTCTAAATGCATGGTAAAATCTGAAACCTAAATAAGACAGTCTGAGATATAAATAAGACTGGGAACATAAGATAAAATCTCACACTACAGATATATCTTCCATACTCCTTTGCTCTCCTTAATCATTAACTGTAATATAAATTTCCTCTGAGGAAGGGCTAGATACTTCTTCAATACAGGGGGTTTTGTTGCACATCTCTGAGCAAACAGTAATATAAGCGTAACTTTAGAGTGGAAACAAATCGTGATAGTTCACTGCTTTGTTTGTGTGAGTTTCTGGGCGGAAGCCCTGGGATGTTTTTGCAAGGGTAAAACCAGCTCTTGTCCTTGGAAGAACTTCATAGAACAGGTCTGTGCCCTCTGCTGGCACCTCTAAAACAATATTTTACAAGGCTCTTATTAAGCACATGCAGCTTGTGAAATATTCTCCTGTTACAGCAGTGTATGGTTTCGCTGGGAGGTAGCAGGGGCAAAGTCAGAAGATTTCATAAATGAGATGGTAACTAGTTCATGTCCCTCTATAATATGACACCCGGTAATGGGTTTCAGGCTGGTAAGGGAGAGGGTATTATAGCTTAAGGGATTTACAAAAGTAATAATTTTTTAAAGTATCAATTTTACATTTTCATGAGAATGAAATTTTAAAATATCAGTTGACAAGCAGATTTGTTTGCAGGTATACCAGAGAAGAAAGCTAGGATTTATTCACATAATTCCCTTCTTCCCAAGTTCCCAGGTTCATTTGACTTGGTTGCAGAAAATTATTTTTAAGCATTGCATAACACAGTTTCAAAAGTCACACTCATGGATGACACTTTAAGAAAAGTATAAACCAATTTCTTTTTTTTTTGTGGTGTTTTACATTTTCAGAGAAGGTTGGAGGAAAAAAAAAATCTATCCAGAAATTGGGAAACCTTTCCAAAAATTTATTCTTCAGATGGTACAAGAAACAGCTCATAAGTTACTTGTAAACAAAACTGAAAACAAATTATATAATATTTTTTTCCTTGCATTCTGGAAAGGAACATTATGGCATTCCTCTGACCAATAATATATTCTTGCTAACAAGGACAGTACAGCCTTAATGATCTGAAACTCGTTTATCTGGAAGACATAAGATTCAGTCACATAAATGAATTGTTGATAAAACTAAGGTCATTGAGCAAAAGATCCTGCAGAGTCTGTAAGCACCACAGGATGGAAACTCTCCTGCAGAGTCTTTCTTCTGGGAAACAAGTAAACTCTGCAGGCTCAAATGTTTCTGTATACAATATTTTAAACACAAGAAACCAGACGTCCTGAAGCAGTCCCAATGGACACACCAAAGTTTAAGATAACCGCATGTTTCGATTATCGCAATTATGCAGTTAGATGTCTTTTGTGTTTGGTTAGTTGACTTTTTTTTAATTAGTGCTGCTAGTTCATTTATAGATTTCATTTTACATTTCTTTAAGGATTCCTTGCATTTTTTCTCCATTTTTAAAATTCTCAGTTGTACTAGACTAATAGGCATACATCTAGAGTAAACTTTATTATGCAATGCTTTACTCCAAGAGGTAAAAAGAGGCAAGGAACAGTTACACAGTCAGAATTTTTCTCTATTCCCTACTGACTTCTTTCTGTGTTCACTATTTTTACAAGGGCAGCAAAAAAACAGTTCACCTACGACAAGCACTACAGCAGCAGCACCTGCAAATGAATGAAAATGCTCTAGCAACATAAACAGTATATTACATCAGGTACAGTAGAAAAAAAAATATTCTATCTTAATGGGAATTATTTTCCTATAAATTCAAAGTATTTAGTTTTTAGTGGAAATAGAGAATTTTCCTGCAGGGTATATCAAAAGGTAGAACCATCTACTATTCTAATACCCTATAATAACCAAGATAAGTGAGATTTAACAACTCTGCAGGACTTAAGTTTATATCCTGCCTGGAAATTATAAAGTACAGTTGTAGTCAGCCTTCTCTTTTCCTGTGGCTCCTGTGAAAGAGTTGGGATGTTTATTACATACTGAGCCTTTTTACCACAACACAATGCATTTCTGATATTGTTGATCATGCACTTTAAGAATCTATGTGTACTGAAAACATAAAAGACATTTTTTTTTAGATTTAAATCAGTACCTACACAGTGGGAAGTAAGAAGAAATAACTGAGGATGTTTTGCACATGTAGATTAATTAAAAGTGGCTTTAGGTAGCAAATATTTAATTAAAACAGAAACTGACTGGAATTTTTTGAGCATTTCTTGGCAAGATCTCTGCTCTTCACAGCTGACCCATTAATTGATAACAGTAGAAATAAATGTCCCCAAAAGACACTATTTCTAATATATTATTTTTTACTGCATTAAAAGATTTTACTGGACCTTTAGTATGCCACAATGGAAGATAGCTAAGGTAATCTAATTTCTATTCTATACCTGCCTGAGAATAAGTTGTCTGTCCAGCTCTTCAGGTGCCATCTTAGCCAGTGCAAAGGGCTTTGTCCCTTTTCCTTCAAACTACTCGCATTCAGTTATGCAATTGTGAAATCTGTTCATTTAGTATAGGCCTTTCTTACTGGACAGTACTTCAGCTTCCTCAGAGGCACTTTGCACATGAAGAGACAACAAATGGAAAAGGAAGGGTGACAGCTCAGCTGGCAGGCTGCTACAGCACTCTGGCCAGGAAGAAAGCTGGTAGTGACAGAAGGGAAGGGGAATTTAGACACAGTCCAGGCAGACATGAAGAAAGGTGATAGGCTGAGAGTTAAACTGCATAAGGACAGAAGTTATGGGGAGGTGGAGCAGGCTAGAATGATTTGGAATTTGCAGATAGGAGTAAATGGGCTATGCTGGGCAAAGCATAGGAGGCTAAGGCACAGGAGAGAGCTTTTGTAACAAAGCAAAACTGACAGCTCTACATGCATTTAGATGAGCCAGCAGCTGTGATTGCCACATATGCATACATGCACATGCAGACAGTATACTGCAATGACATTTTTGAATGCCAGAAATTTTTTGGCCCACCTATGTTTGGTCTATCAAGGAAGAGCTCGATCTGGTGCGTTTTACCTGAAAATCCCTAACTGTGCATATACTAGTACAAAAGTGACCTTAGCTTTACAACAGTTCTTAACTCTGAGAAAGCTAAATATTGGGAGAAAATGCTACTTTTACCATTCTGTAGTGTTACATACGATTGTTTTTTAGAAAGGGAATCAAATTAAAAAAAACCACTTCTTTAGGCTCAATTGATTCATTACAATTGAATTATTAAAGAATACAGTAATGGAGTGTAATGTTTCAGTAACTGTTTTCCTTTTGTTTATTTCAAAATATCTGAAAAGGAAGAAAATAACTACCTACTGTTCATGATATTTAAGCAAAAATACTGTAAAATTTAGGAAAAAAATACCATGACAGTAAATCTTCACGTCTTCTAATAATGGCAGCAATACAAGAAGCTATAAAAAACTGTATCCTGAGACAGTATAGACCAGTGCTGTTCAGCGGCAGCTGACTCTTTGGGTTGAAATCAGTGGGAGTTTTAGTGTTTACTTTAATGGATCTATGATTTTACTCCTTTTTCATGGTAGTTGTTTTCTAAATTGCTACTTGCTTTCACTTATCAATTTTCCTTAAGTAGCAGGGTATTTACAACAGCAGCATGTAGTAGCTGCTGTAGTAGGTTACCAACACTCTTTGGCTCAAGACTGCATTTTCAGTTAAAACAATAGTGACACATAATCATACTTTGGTAGAGATAACAATTCCACCAACACAGCTTCCCTCTGAAAAGGAGTCCTCTAATGTCCTATAGATACATGGCTCTTCTGCTGGCCCAGAATCGTTTGTGGAAGAAAATGATAAATTTCTTCCTCAGCTGCATCCAAATATAGTGAGAAGCAAGAGCATTTGGACAGAAGGTCATTAAAGAGTGCCCTAGAAAGACACACTGTTAGCAGAACTTGGTTTGGTTTTAAATAAAGGGGAATACAGGCACTAAGTCTTAAGAGGTTTAACCTCTGACTACAGTATATATCATTGCTATTTATAAAAATTTTTTACCTGAAGTTTAAGCAGTTGTCTTGAAGCAACTGAATGTATTTATAATATTTATCTTTTCCATCAAACCTGTTAATTACATTTTCAGTTTATGTCTTACAGTTTACTGGAAAAGTCTCCGGAGAGAGGGCTTCCTCTGTATTTAAAAAAAAAAAAAAAAAAAGTACCATGTACTATGATAATATACACAGTAAGCAATTCATAGAATCATTTTGGTTGGAAAAGACCTTTAAGATCACCAAATCCAATCACTAAGCAAGCACTGCCAAGCCCACCCTCAAACTATGCCCCTAAGCAGCACATCTACATGTCATTCAAATACCTCTAGGTATGCTGCCACCACCACTTCCCTGGACAGCTTGTTCAAATGCTTCACAACCCTTTTGGTGAAGAAACTTTCCCTAATACCCAATCTAAACTTTTCCTGGCACAACTGAGGCCATGGTTTTTGGTCCTATCCCTTGTTACTTAGGAGAAGATACCAACTCCCACCTTGTTACAACCTTCCTTCAGGTAGTTGTAGAGAGTGATAAGGTCCCCACTGAGCCTCAGTTTCTCCAAGCTAAATAATCACAGCTCCCTCAGCCACTCCTCATCACACTTTTTCTTTAGACCCTCCACCAGTTTTGTTGTTGTTATTTGAAAATGCTCCAGCACATCTGAATCACACTTGCGATCAATTTACAAGTGTCTATATTTGTAAATTTGTCTAATTTGTGCAGATTATTAAGTTTTTCTTTGAAGTGTCAATAAATGGATCAAAACTAAAAATAACTGTTAAAATCTTAGGCAAAAGAGTGAAGCATAAAAAAAATATGCTATATACAAACCAGGAAACATATTTTGTAGAGTTTCAGATTACGTTATCTAGATCAGAAATTATGAACTTCTACCATCCCTGTAAAGTTTCGTAGTGGCAGAGATTTGCAGTGGTGCTGACAATGCTTTACAAAATTAATTTGCTACTGCTCTGAAAAACGATTTGTTATAAATGACCTTTACTGCTAAAGATGAAGACAAAGAAAGGACAGGAGTTAAAAATGTGGGTATCAAAACTAAGGTCAAATAAAACCTGCTGAGCATCACACTTTCAAGTCTGTGATAGGCAGCAATAGACTTTGTAGAGATCAGTATATAACCACATGAATCTATGTATGGGATTAGATGGGCCTAGTAATTGTTCTAACATTTGACCTGAAAATTTGTTAAAGCAGGTACTCAAGCAGATTTACATGCAATGAAAATTTTATGCAAGAAAATGCATCATCTCTTTACATTCTTTCTATTGAAACTTAAATATATATGAGATTATAAGAGGTATTGAAATTTTTCCCTTTACCTACATGGTTTGTGCACGTAAACTGTCACAAATGTAAGAACATTGGCACTCATTTCTAAACAATCTTTCAGTCATTTGCAGTAAGACCAATACAATAATATAGATTAAAGGCTCATTTTCTGGCTCATACATAATAACCTATAAGGTCATTTTCAGTCACAGTTCCCTGGAGTTAATTTTAAAGCATAATATTGAAGTCAAGGTGTCTTCACAATTAGCTAGGCATTAAATACAAATGCAGTCTGACATACATTGAGTTGAATATATGCAAATAAACTCTTGTAGACAAACGAGAACAGGTTTAATAAAAATTAAAAACAAAATCTCTTTGAAGGTGTACACTCAGCAATGTGCATTATTACATCTCAGTTGCTACAGGAGAGCAAGAAAAATTGCACTAAGTCCATGTCACAGTGAAGGAGATTCAGTTAGGAGTTATTTTTTTGAACTGATGCCAACACTTATGGAATTTTAACAAATTAGTTATCTCTGGTCATAGTTTACAGCAAGTTGAGGTATAGTAACTTATCTTCAGGAGCATGCAGGAAAACAATTTCAGACAATAGATGGATATTTTCTGGGGAAAAAAAAATAATATATAGAAAGTCATCCTTCAAGCTATTATACTTTTTTTTTTTTTCAGATCCTTTCATCACTAGAAGCTTTACTCATCAAGAGTAAGATGAAACAGGTTAATTGGCTAAAGTAACTTAAACCCACTATGTATTTAACTTTGTAAGAAATAAGTTTCCCACTGTATTTCTCTCTTATATTACCATTACTGAGCAGAAGCATGAACAGAATCTAGAATCACTAAAAAAGGGAAGCAACTCCCAGAAACCAGTTCTTTCTACATCAGGCTTATTACCTAAATATTTTGCATAAGTTTTAATGTAACTGTATTTTAAAAATAAAATAAACTGAAATTGCCAAATTTTACAAGGCAGAGAATTTTACTCTGATTATGTGGTCAGTTATTGCTTTACTATGTACTCTTACATTTCAGTGATTGAATCAAATGTTATTAATAAGATACAACAGAAGCTCCCTCATCTGTTAAATCTACTTGCTTATTTCCTGCCTCTCAGAAGAAAAAAAAGTATGTAATGATCATTAAATTCCATCCATTTTCTCTTTATCCTCTGATATCTGACTTAGATAGCAATACAGAAAATAGTGTAAGTTATTACATTTTGTTTGGTTGGTTAGTTGTTTTGTGACAGACAAATTTTGTTACAAACACAGTAATCTTTCTTTGAAATGTTTTACTTTGCTTTTGATGGTTCTGAAAACAGACTTAGCTTGGTGAGGGAACTTCTGGGTCTAATTTAATTATGTTGTGAATTTGTCTGAAAGTTTGCTAGGGTATAAATGAAACCGTTTTTAAAGCAGTCTCAACAGGGGAAGCATGAAAGAACGATGTACATCAGAAATGAGGTTGCTGTGAGGTTTGCAAACTGACTACAAGAAGACTTTTCTAAGCTATTTTCTTTCTACTGCAAAAATCTCATACAAGCCTCTACTTAGCACATGAAAGAAGAAAAAAAAAATATGAACTTAGGCTGGAGGATTCAAAGCAAAACAATACTGTAGCTCTGACCACTTGTTTTGTACCCTAGTCTGAAGCAGAGGCTGCTTGAAGACTAATGACTGCTGCAAGCTTGAAACCTCTGGGTAGCTTTACTTTTTCCAGTGTTTCCACAGGGTAGATTTCTAAATAAGGGCTATGCTTGAACACACAACTATGCATTAAGCAAGGAGTGGTAGAATAACATCTCCTGTATTGGACACATCTTGAAATATGTTTCAACTGAATCCTAACAGTTTCAAATGAAAATACATCACTTGAAACAAAAAAAAAAAAACAAACAAACAAAAAAAACCAAACAAAACAACAAAAAACCCAAAAACCAAACAAAAAACCCAAACCAAAGCAAACCCCCAGTAAGCCAGTGTGAATACTTCTAACCTGAGGAAGCTGGTGGTATTTTCTAGGTCATATATGTGGTCACTGAGTTTGTTTCGTAAGTTAAAAAGTTTGATATACTTTTTCTATTTCCAAAGCATGATAACAGATAAGCTAAACATAAGTGACTTTCAGGTAATGGAAGAAAGCTGTAATTTGAATTCTACTGTATCCACAGTTCAGGACACCTTATCTCATCAAGGTAATAGTAATAGTTTGATAGTGACCTGGGGCTGGAATTAGTACTGTTGTAACAATTTAGTAATGGAGAAATTTGATACCAAGTGAAATATTTGCTCTAACAGTCTCTTCTGGTGGGAAACATAAATGAAAAAAAACAGGAAATAACCATAGCCATTCACAGATCAATGGATCACTTCTACCATAACCTCTACTGAAAATGTTTATCATACATAACCAAACAATTCTTAATATTTCAAAATAGGAAAACACCTGAGTGGTTAAACACAGGAAACATACTGCTTTTGATTCAGAATTATCACAGATAAGAGTACTTTATCTCACTTTTCAAGATAGCTGGCTTTAAACAGTGCATTGAGCAATTAAAATGTCATATGCATGATATTGGTGGCAACAGTAGAAATAATCTGTCTACTCTCACCCAAATAGTGAACCAGCAAATGACTTATCATTTCTGAAAAAGGTAATAGAACACTGCAAAATCGTACAAGCGTCAAGAGTTATTTTAAGCTGATTTAAAACAGGGCTTCCAAATCTCAGTTTTCATTCAAAAGGGAAATTTAATCTGCATATTTTACAGTTGTAAGAGCTTTGAAAATAAAAATAGATTACAATTTATAAATAGCTCTACCTGTAAATACCTAGGGATATTTAACTATAGTGCTCCATATATTTCTGTGGTCCTGAAACTGACTTCTGGTTGACATCTAAATACCAGAATGAACTGATCCCTTTTAAAAGGAGCACTGTAATATGACTAGTGGATGTATCAGGTTAGAATAAAATAGGTTCAGGAGTTCATTTTTCTTAATTAAGATTTGAAAGGCTAGTGTGAAAAGCAAAGAACACTTTAGAATTTCATCCCCAAAAGGCAGAAGTTACAGCCTGTAAACTCTGTTTTGGCTCCAATGAATGACCTTTGAAACACAAAAATCAAGGAGCAAATCTCCACTTCTTGTTCAAAAAAGGAATAAAGACAGTCATATTATATTGCACTTCTTCCACTTTCTACCATTCAGATTCTACATCAAAATTTCCTCTAAAATGCAATTATATGAAACTACCATAACATAGGTTAAAAAAATGGCAAAGGCATAAAATAAGTACATTATGCATTTCAAAAATACATAACTGCATACAAATTAAAAGGATTAAGGTGTTGGATCTGAAAATCTATATTAGGATTCACTATATAAAAAATACAGATCTGGTGTAATATGTGATAATTTCTGAGTGACCACAGGTATGATCAAATAACATAGTTTGTATGTAGAGATATAGAAATCGGCCTTGGTAGAAAAAATGAAAAATAAAGCACTTGTCAGTCAGAAGCATAGTTTAAATACAACAGAGCTTAATTTCATGTGTCAGGTCTTTTTCTAACAGTATAAATGTTATTGAGATTACAATGTTGTTATTATACCTTTTTCTTTTCAGACAAGAGTCTACTGGCAATTATGAATGTATTTTGTAAGAAACAATTTGATTTGCTAGAGTACAAGGTCATCCAAATTGATTTCTTGCATCATATAAGTCTAGCAGCTTTGGGGGGAATATTATATAGCTTCTTATTAACAACAACAAAGTCTGTTTTAGTTTTTTTAAAAAATATATGACTATTTAGAGAAATGCCAGAAAGAAAGATAAAAATTTTTATATAAGATAGGCATGTGCTAACTTGTGAAAGATAATTTGAGTAGTCAGCAAATCCCTACTGGCACAAACGTGAGGAGACACTGGCCAGAAAAATCCATCTGGTTTTCAGAATGTGTAACACTTCTCTTAGAGAAATAGAAGGGTCTCTCACTAAAATCTTAGCTGTCACATTAGCATTAAATCAGTGCCTGCTAGCAAGCACGTTAAAAGGTTGTTAAAGGTTTTCATTGTAAATACTGTTTTTCTGAGAGCTTAAACAACATGAGCAGAAAGGGGGTCTGGGCTAAAGTGTGGTGTATTGCATATTTCTTAGTCAGTGTCTCTTGTTGCCTTAGGGTTTTCATGAATTTGTAGATTTTTATACTTCTAGGTAGTTTCTCACATATAACATAGCTAACAACCTCTAACCCTGTGTTACCTGTCTAAAGGGTCAGATAATAGCTGGAACACTGTGCAAGGAAAACATGTACCAGAGCTAAGACAACTAGATACCATGTTAGTC
>JAWWMO010000138.1:39412601-39432597 GCA_035047845.1 Dendrocincla fuliginosa | reverse complement strand
AAGTAAAAGAACTCTTCTCTGCTTTACCCATATAAAGTTGTCTTGGAAAGTTTTTTTCCCCTTTCCTTACAGCAACACTCTTTAGGCACCTTTTTTTTTTTAATTCCTTTACTGAGGTAAAGGAATTAAATCCTAATCTTGAAAAGTAAACCTTGAGTGAAAGCAATGGGACAGAATCTGTAAAAATGCTCAAGTGCTAGGCACACAACATGCAACTTGCAATCTGATCCTCCTTGCTGGGATCCCAGCCAGAACCTAGTTTCTTAAAATTCCTTGAATTTAAATTGATTGAAGACAACCACATTTTAGAGATATTTTATTTGGATTAATAGCTGATATCATGTACTTCCGTAAGAAAATTCTTTATGTGTATTCCCACATATGCATTTCTTCATCCTTCTGTTGTAAAAGAAGAGCCACTTATAGACTCATCTAACTAGATTATTCCCATTCTCCCCAAGAACAGCTCCAGAACAGCCACCATACAGGTACTTAGAAATGTAAACATCTGTCATGAAAGGGAAAACTATGCATAAGAAAAAATGCCTTAGAATGTCACAAGATTTGAAGGACAAATGGACCAATTGAGCAAATGCTGATGAGTGATATCCAAAAGGAAGATGTATGGGAACAAGAAAAGTAAATACTGAGTATCTCTTGAAAATAAATGAGATAATACTATTGACTGAAAAACTACAGATTAACATGCCAGATTAAAAAGGAAAAGCCACTCATTACCTATTCAAGCTAATACATATCATAAATGTAGGAGTAAGCCTAAACTACACTTTCATTTGCACCTCTAAGTAAGCATTAGTACAAATCACATATAGTATGCCCCCCAACTATGCATGAAATACAATAAATTCCATTGTTCCAAAAGATTGCAATTTTTGCATCAAGAGTTTCAAATGTTGCTAATTTTGTCATTAAAACTTTTAAACACTTTTGTCAGCTCTGGATGCACTCAGAGATGGACTTCATCCTTCACAAGCAATGACAAAAATAGTATTTGAAATAAATATGTAAATAGTGTACCATCTATTTAACAAAACCAGAATGAAAGATTTAAACACTGGCCAGTTCTATGTATTAGTAATCTCATATCTACAAGAATTTTGACTCAACATCTCTCTTTCATTTCAACCAAAGCTGTTGGAGTTCAGTATCTCTGCAAAGAGGGTCATAGGTCCCTCACAGTAACTGGAGGTGAATACTTTGGATCCCTGTGTATAATTAAAAAAAAAAAAAAATCTAATGGCATGTTATGGAATAATGATAAGGTAGGCAGGAGTGTTCTTAACCAAGCCTGTAAGAAAGAATTTGTAGAAGACTTCCATAAAGCCTAAGATCAGATCTAAACAGAAAAGAGCTTGATGACTACAAAACCTTGTAGGCATACAACAATAGCAAAAATAGGACTGAGAACTTATGAGTGCTTATGAGGAAACCAAGCCTTCAATACATTAAACATTATGTATCTGGGCATAATAGATCAGATTTTGATCAGTTAAAGTTTAATGCTGCGATCTCCTCTATATGGAAGCAGAAAGAAGTTGGATGAAAAAAATTTGCCTGAGAAAGGGAGACGGATGTTTCAGCAACAGAAATACAGAAAAGAGGACAAAAATTTCATTGACACTTCACAAGTGGCAACAGCTGAGTTCAAAAGCAAGCAGTTCTTGCAGTGACTGTGCTGGTTTACTTTAATTAAAGAGATTGAATTCCTTATTAATACATCAGATGGGGGGGGAAAGGGATTTACTAAAGAAAGTAGGCAAATTCAGTATGTACTGTACAAAACCATGTTTTAATATTTTATTTCATTTTTATTTTATATAGAGGCAATCAAAGAATTTTTTAAAAATCTAGGGTGGTTCCAAATAGTTTCTGATTTTCTCTCTCACAGGGGCATCTATTTAAAATCTGTTTTATTTTATCCATTACTCTATTCCAAAAATTTAATTAATTTTAATATGAGATAATAAATAAGAATACCTAGCATACATGTTTTCTTTAAAGTTCAACAGGAAGGTAAACAATAAAGAAGTGTAGAGGTTAAGTAAAATATGCCAAAGTTAAAATATAACAGCAAAATAAAAGTCAGAAGTTCATAGATTTGCTAAATTCTTATTAATTAGCATTACATTGACATATTTTGTAAAACTGCAGGTAAAGATTACTTGCTGTGTAATAATGTATCCTAATAACTCTCAGTGGGAACATCCACTTGAAGGAGAAAGGAAGTGATGAGAATGTGAATAGTAACAAATCATTAGAAAGAGTATTCACTCAAGAGTTATAACAAATGAAATGGCTTATTGACTAGTGAAGTATATTGCAAAGGTACCAAGATCTAGAAAGTGTAAATTACAGTGAAAACACATTTGACTGAAAAGTTAAATAGAAGATACAAAAAATGACAATCTGTCTTTTGACAGACTTTAATATACTGAAGCCCATATTGGTCAAGTTATTAAAAACTATAGTACAAAACCCAAGAGTGGACCTTTAATAAATATATTATATTGTGGACAAGTGAAATGGCTTTTGTAAAGGAAATTTCTGCTTTTTAGGCCTACTGAAGTACTTCATATCTTTCAACAAACACATGAATGCAAGTAATTTGATTGCCTGCAAGTCTACCTTGGACTTACAAAAGATTTTTGCTTAAGTTTCTCAACAAAGTCAAGGAAAAAGAAAAAGCTATTAACTATTAAGCAGATAAGAAAGCAGGTGTGTATAACTGATACTTAAAAAGCCAAGTAGTAGAGAGAAAGAGTAAAGAAACAGTGCCTGAAATTAAGGGACATTGCTGCTGGACTTTTGCAAAGACCTTTTTTCTTCTAGAGCCTGTGCTGTTCAACATTTATAAATGACCTGAGAAAAGGCAACAAAAGTCATTGAGAAATGTCCCTGATTATTTGGTTAGTGAGGACAAGGACAGACAATGTAGAGTTCCAGAAATTCTGAGCTCACAAGCCTGAGCGACAGGGCAATACAACGGCAGAATACATACTCTGCAAATAAATGTCAAGTGAGGCACAAGCAGGGTGAGGGAAGGTGGGAAATTTTACATAGTGGGTTTGAAGTTGACAGTCACCATGCAGAAATTAGCCCATAGTTGCTTAAATGTTCAATATTGGTATTCATTAAGAAACTGAGAGGGAAAAGCTAAGGGAGTCATTTTGAAATATTATAAACCAAAGAACTTCTCACACTTTGAAAGTCACCTGCAAAAATATGCAAAATCCACAACAGGGCAACAAAGGTAGAACAACTGCTTCTGTACAGAGAGCAGAGTAGGATGTTTCTCTTGAAAAGATCTCCAAAGAAGGATGTAGATGAAGCTCACAAATCGCTGGTGGAATACAGCTCAATGAAATCCAGTGCAATGTAGATTCAAATTAAGATAGAAGAAATCACACTGAAAACCAAACCAAACCAAACCAAAAAAAGTAGTTCTTTATACACAAAATGAACAGTGAAGACTTGTGCAACTTGTTGACAAAGTTAACTATTGCAAGATTTAAATAGGTTTATGGAATTAAATTCATGGAACAAAAACTCAACAAAATCTTAATCTTTAGAAACCACATACATCTGATGAAATTTCATCAGCTAAAACTGCTGGAAGTTGGAGAATCTAATTCTTATTCTTACTTTTTTCTCTGGATATATATTTATAATCACTGCCCAGAGACAGGATGCTGTCCAGGCAATTCTTATCCCAACCCATTATGGCAACTCTTGTTTTGCTATGTTTCCCCTAGTCATTATTTTAATGCAGCTCCCTGAAGTGGGCATGGATGCCTTTGAAGCACCTAATTGCATTGATGTGTGATACATGGAAAATACTCTGTTCTCAGTTTTGGATTACTCTTGGGGTAGCAGAAAGCAAGAACGATAATAAAATGTATGGACTTCACTTATAAACACAGGCCTCGTTTATTGGATAAAGTCTGAAATGTCAGAAATTTGTCATGCTTTTAGGATAGTTGGAAGATTTTTTTTGCATTATGATGTCCATGAAGTATCTTGCTCGAAAAGCTAGTGTCTTTTAAGTGAATCACTAGGAAAGTGCAAACACAGAATCTCTCTGAAAAGTTAGCAAGTCTCCCAATGTGAATTGCCCTTTGCCATTGAAAAATATCTCTTGGCAACAATTGGAATACAAATGAGATTAAACATAACTTCCTCTAAAGCCTTTCAAATGAAACAACATGGCTTTATCATAGCATTGAGTAGCAACACTTCATTTAATATGTACATTAATTATTGCTGAATCATAATGGAGTGCCTAAAAATATGTATAATGTTCACATAATACTAAATGAATTCATTATGATCAGTGTAATTACAATGAATACTAACTAAATTAATGGCAGCTAGACACACTAGAAAAAGACATGTTCCAAATGGAATATATTTTGTTAATGCATTTGTAAGAGTAGTGTGAATAGTCTGAATAGTAGTATGAAGCAGTGTGTTTATCAGAGGTCTTTTTAGTATCATTGAACAACTAATGATTATACTGTATGTTTGGTTTGTATATATATATGCACACACAACATAAATGTATTATCTGAATTAATAAAAAAAAAATCTTTGAATTAGTCTGATGCATCTCTTTCTATATAGTTTCACTTACATATATATAAAAATAAAATCCTAGATGCACAGACAGGAAAATAGGAAGTCAGAAAACAAGACTATATATGCTGCTGTGCCCCAGTTTTGCACTCCAGTATTCATTTTGGTGTGCACTCTACAGATCAACCATGTTTCAGGCAAAGCCTGATGTCAGGTGGTATGTTTAGCATGCTTCTGCATTTATATTTCTTGACCTGTTGGCCTAAGCCTTACATAAACTATTCTTGCCGATGGCAAAAGAAATCTAGCTTGGGGATTTTATCTGTAGACACATGCCAGATGTCTCACAAGCTCTCATAGAGTATTAATTGTGCACCAGTTTTCAAGGAAGAACATAATTTTATCCATGAGATAAATTTTTAGCAGATTCAGAAAAAATAAATAAGAAGTAGAAACAAAAAGAATTACTTACAATGGTCTTTTCAATCAGTGAAATGCAATTTTGCTGCCATCTGTAAAAGAAAGTACAAGAAATAAAATTTCACATAAGTCACAGAATTATAGAAATTTTATGTACAAGTTAACAGAGTATAATTAGATATAATGACTATATATATATATAAAATACTAAAATATTAACATACTTATTCTTCCTCTACTTTGATTCAATATGATGGTTCAAAGGCAACATCATCAACTGGATTCCTTCTTTTGCATTCACATATCTAATACACCATAATGTGTAAAAAACATTCACTGCTTTTTCCAGTAGGAAAAATCAGTGGATTAGTAGGGCAAACAAGGATTGAAAATGCTGCCAAACACTTGACAAAGCATCAAAACACAGCTTGATGCTTTGTTCACACAATAGAAGATACAAAGAAAAAAGTATCATCCTTTAACTTTTCTTGTACTGTATTTCAGAGGAAGATGAACTGTAGCCTTCCGGCAATCGCTAATGCAGTGTTTGTATTCTGTGTTGAGATTATCCACTTGGGTGTTGCACTGAAGCTGCCTGGGCTATTTTGACACTGCATCCAGATGCTCCAATTTTGCTTCAGTGACTCAGAGCAGAGCCAAAATGCCTTAAAGCAATGTTCAAAGGGTTAGGTCTTGATGAACAATTAAAGTACTCAGAAGTGTTTCTGAACATCTCTGACTGATGCTGAACTGACTTAAGCGGCCTTAGTGTGACATCCAGGCAGGGAATATGCAATAGAAAGATTCAATTCCATGTTTCCAGGTGAATGTGGATTTTGCCCCATTTTTATAGGAAAAATAAAAACAAAGGGCAAGTACAAAAGAAAAATACTCCATGAGTTTAACTGCAGTATACCAGTTCTACAAAGACTGAACTTTTGCCTACTTATATAAACCACTTTAAAAGGTCTAGTTAGAAATATTTTATTAAAGTTGCACCTTGTTTGAAACCTAAATAATTTACTGGTTGAATAAGACCTTTTTTTTTTTTTTAATGAATGGACATCCTGTAGAATCTAATCATAATTTCACACAAAATAAATATCTATGTACTTCAGTAGCTCATAAATGAAAACTTACCTAACTAAGCATTATTATTTCTACTGTTAAATATTTATGGGATTGGAAAATAATTTTGGAAAGCATCATTCCTTTAACTGGAGATTAACTTTACCTACTAAATACTACAAAAACAGAGAAATACATAAGGCTCCATCACAGGCTTGACTCAACAAGAGAGGCCCTGAAGCAAAAAAGTAGAGGCACCTGATAATTTACTGCTTAGACAAATAATACATTTTTAAAAACTTTCTTACAAATGAAGAACAAAGAGTTGTAATTTTATATGTGCTCAACATAAATTTATTGCGAAGAAAGCATGTTTTAAGCTATTTTATTTATGATTTCAAATTTATCATTCTTAAGATTTTGCTTTGTATGGAGAAAAACAAGCCAGGAAAGGTTCCCATGTTTGCAAGTGTTTAAGTTTGAGATTTGTTTAGGTTAGGTTTTTTTTTATGTTTCTGTGTATAGGTTTTAGTCTTCTACATCAAATGAAGTAAGAAAACAATTCCAAGTGGCAAGTGCCATTGAAGAAGGTTTCACCTGAACAATGACAGTGTATGATTTAAGTTGGAAGAGACAGATTTGATACAGAATACATACTGTGTACCAGGAGGGGGCTAACTGTGAGAAATCTTGAGAGAGACATGCTGACATAACTGAGGAATGTCCCTAGAGAATTTTTGTAGAAAACATAAATCACTGCAAAAGTTCACTTTATGATCCCTCCAGCACCTTCTATTCCTCTCTTCCTGTTAACTTTGCTTTTGGTTTCTGCTGCCAGATAGCTCATCACCCAATCACCTTTGTTGATTGGGCAGGACAGAAGAAACACAGCCCAGGTTTGCCTGCTCTGCTGATTTCATGGTCAGGTTACAAGTTTCATCAAACGCTGCATGCAGTGCAGAAGTTGGCCATGTACTAAAACTTCATACTTGAATTTGCTTTATATGAATGGATAATCACTTTAAAGATATATATCTTGGATGCTTATTTGTACGTTGCTAAATTTATTTTTTCTTATTTTGTTAAATCCATAAAGAGAAGATTCTTAGCTTTGAAACAGAAAATGTCTAAGAATTACTATTGAAAAAATTATTACTATTTTTTTAATGTGCCATTTAAATCTAAGAGGGGGGGAGTGGGAAGAAAGAAATAAAGAGGGATTATTTGCATTTTATGCTTGTTTTCACCTCTGTAGTTCAGAAAACATTTTTGGTCTTGAAAATAAAGCATTCCCTGAAATATCCTAATTTCTCCAAAATGGAAACTAGTTTTAGTTTTATGGACTATGAAGGTCCAGCATTATAGAGAAAGATGGATGATTGGCTATAAATAAAATTAAAATTTTTATAATATAAATACCTTTTGATTTAAAAATTAAATTTAAAAATACAATGCACTAATCTTTTTGCAAAATGGTAAAAAAAAAAAAAAAAAAAAAAAAAAAAAAACCAAAAAAAACCAAAAAAAACCAAGAAAAAACAGAAACAACAAAAAAAAACCAGTTAGCAAAGGCACCTGAGTCTTCCAGAAAGAATGTTGATTTCTTTGGAGGTTCTGATTAGAAGTCTTCCAGAAAAATGCATTATTTTGGGAGAACTGACACATACGAACAATTGTGAGTTAAGTATGTTTCCTATCAGCATTTAATAAAAAAATGCCAGCAACGACTAAATCTAGTAGATAATTCAGAACTGTTTTCTGATTTAAAGTGAGAACATTAGAGCTGCCTTAATAGCTGCTATGGTATAACTGCCTTTCATAGCAGATCTAGGACACTTAATATACAGAGACTATTCCCTTCCCCCAGGAAATCCATAGTGGATCTCTGCAAATATGTACAGTCAGAAAAGGAAAGGGAGAGCTGAAGAAACCTGGAAACTAAGATTAAACCAAGATGTCTGTCTAGTTAGGGAATGGCACATTACCATTCTTGTCCTTTACTACAGCTCTAAAGGAAGGAAAAAACATCCACTAAATTAAGACTGTACTTTATTTTGGCTTTTCCTTAAATTCTTTGGCAATGTAAGAGGCAGAGAAAAATGACTCATATTTCACAGATAGGCAGTGTTGGTTTTGTATCGATCTTTGTGTCTGAATTGAAATAAGCACTCATGTAGCTAGGAAGTTCTACTACAGCTTCTTAATTTAAGCACATTAGTTCAGTTCACTACAGATCCTTGAATTAACAAGTGTTTAGAAACATGGAAGCATATGCACCACGGGTTTATGAAGTACTGTTTTTTCAGTGAGATGCTTTAACAAACAGGATATTGAAAAAAAAAAAAATCAGTCTTCTACCTCCTCTACCCTACCCCCCACAACTTAACTAAAATTGTGTGTTTACTGACAAATAAAACCATACTTTGGTTTCATCTGGAACTGGAAAATATAGTCAGGAAATATTTAGGAACAAAAAGCATGGAGAAAAATTATCATTCAACATTCCCAAAAGTAGCATTTTTATGCAATCATTACTCTGTATACTTGCCAAAGACACAGGCAACTCTGCAGAAGCTATTTAAACAAAACTAAAGAACTGGAAATGAAAGATTAGGTTTACACACTCTTTGTAAATCATTCATGGAAGTAAAGAGAATCCCCCTCTCTTCACTTATTCAATAGCTCTGCGGTTAGGGCCTCATCTGATATACAATGTGGGACAATCAGGTTCAAGACCTTGTCTGCACATTCTTGAACCCACATTTCACTTTCCCAAAAGAATTCTTAAGCCAGTGAGAAATCTATAATTGGCTTCTGTCAATCCCCATGGAAAAAGCTGTTCTGCATGGATTATTTAAATACTGAGTCAAAGAGAGAGAATGACTCTTTGGTCTGATGGTTAAAGAATTCACTTGGGAGGCACATAGCTAGGTCAAAGTAGCAGTTCAAATAGCTCAGGTGAGAGCCTACCACTTCAGAATATCCAGTGGCTAGGTGATTCCCCTGGAAGGTAGAAACTAAAGGTTTAAATCTCAGTCAGGGGGAAGGAGTTGAAACCTAGACTGCTATATATAGGAGTTACTGCATTAAAAAACATATGGTGAGATCTTCAACTTTGAGGGGGTAGAGGTGAGTGGGTGAAGAGGGGAAGATGAAGAACAGAAACATTTGTTATTTCTTCACTGCTGGTTTTGTGAGTCTGTTCCCTGTTCCAAAACAAACAAAAAAAAATAAAGCCATTACAAAGTCACTCTGAATTTTGACAACTCTTATATTGACAGCCTTTTTAATTTTTAGTGATGACTTATTAACCAGAAATATATTCAAATATTTAACACAAAAATACATTTTCCTCCATGCAGGCTCAGATTTGACTCACAATTTAAGACTGGATAAATTTTTTTTTGCATGTATGAAGCTGCCTTATGTATATTGTATAAATACACAATAATCCTTGTGGAGCTAGGATTGACTGCCATTTAAGAACTATTTTATGAACTAAATTGTTAGAATCGGGAAGGTGAGAGGGAAATATTAGAAACTCTCTTAAGTTAATATTTCAAATTGTGCAGGGTATAGTCATACTTTTTAGCATATGAGAAAGGAGCAATCCCTTTTCTTTTTTTTTGGAGATCACATAACAAAGAATTCAGTAAAGTTCTTCCGGAACTATTAGCTTTCAATTTCTTGGCATGGTTCTGTGCCTCCTTTTGTAATGCAGGATTTTATATTTAATTTACTACATAGTACCTCCAAACATATTTGAGTCTGTTTTATGAGAAAACAAAACATCATATAAAATAACAGAAAAAGTAAACCTGAATTCCTGACTACTTGCCATCAACACTGACCTGAGAATTCATTTCCTTTCCTGAACATTAGATACAGAATTTTGTTGTTACTCAAATTTGAAAAAAAAAAAAAAGAATTAATAACTTACAGTATCTAAATCTTATTTTTCTTTCAGTGTCAATATTTCTCTCCTAAAACCTTCATGTTTTTCTGACAGCATTCAGAAGCTCCAGGGATATCAATGACAAGTTAACTGGATGTAAATCCTTCAAACAGAAAGTGGGTTTCAACAGTAAAAGGATGATGAAGTTGAAAGGTTAAGCTCAAAATAAACCATGGCTTTGGATAAAGAAACATTTTCAGCTTAATACAACTACTGCAATAATTTAATTTGCTCAATATATGAATGTTACATATTCAGAAATATTCATTCTTAGGCCGCTGCTATGCAGTATTGTTGCCTGCTGGTCTGCATCTCTACAAAACACACAGTCACTATTTCGTTCTTAACAAAAATATGTTGCTGCTTCATACAGCATTTCTTTCTCACAATATGAGTGCATGCAAAAATAATACAATCTTTTCAAATTTGCCTGCTAATAACAAGTGTAAATTATACCTTTTTCAAACTATCTTTTTGCCAATAAACATGCTCATTTGCATGATTTTGCTTCTCATGGGAAGTCTAATTTTTTATGATTCCCATGTTCCATTCTCACCCCAGCATCCCTGAAAAAGGGAAACATCTTTTCCATTTAAGGAAGTTAATACATTTCTCAGATCAAATTTCTTGGGGGAGGGGGAAGAAAGTTTTAGTGCTGGAAGTTCCTAATTTTCAACCAACTCCAATAAAAATAAAATTATTTTAATATAAATCTGCTTTATGATAATATTTTAGATGTGTAATGGAAAATGAAGAATTATTGATAAATGCCAATAAAAATTTATTGCATGCCAATAAAATTTATGTTGTTTTTTTCTCAGATATATTCATGGGATAACTATTCAGTGAGAAACAGTAGATATTATGGGGAAATTCATCCTCTTATGACTGACAGATGAAAAAAGTATCAGTATCAATAATAGTGGAAATTGTTATTTGGATTTTACTGGCTATTGTACCAGGCCACTGATAAACATACAGCAGTCTAGAGGTGCCTTCACATGAGTGATAGCCTCACACATTTGTAGAATTTTGCCTTTCAACTATATAACAAATATTTTACAAAAGCAAAATATTGCCAATTGGGCTTCATATATATATTTTTTAATATATTATGGATTAAGTTAGAGGGAAAAAAAAATCAAACAAACACACAAAAAAAATGTTTCTCTTTACATTATTCAGAAATGCTCCTAAAATGAAAATATCTTAATTCATTCAATAAGTAAGAAAACCAGAAAAAGATTCAGGGTTTGCTAATTACTTTTGTAAAAAAAATTCAGCTCAAAACTGTACTAGTTAAATTTACAGATGTAATTTTCCAAAAGCACTGTATGATTTTCCTGCCTGCTCACTACTGAATGCTAGTTCACCTTAACTTGCCCTAATTGCAGCATCACTCAAAAGAAAGCATTAATGGAAAACTCAATGCAAAGCAATGAAGCTTCTATCACTGAAAAGGAAGTTTATCACTGAATCAGCTATGATCAGGATTGGGCACAAGATTTTATCAGAAATTAAAAAAAAAAAAATCACACTGACAACACTTACACAGACTATTTTTAAGGAGATATTGTATTGCTTTTGTTGTTTTTAAACTCTGAAAGAGGAAAGGAGAAAGCAAAAATTTTGGCTCAATATAACAATAAGCAAATTTCTTTTGTTTAGAAATTAGTTCAGAAACCATACGGCAATCCTTTGTGACTAAAAAATAATTAGATAAGAAACTAATTAAGTAGTTAGAGCTAATATAATAAGCAGTTTGGTGCTACAGTGCAACATATTCTTATGCAAAAATTTTCACTGATTTTTATATATATAAAAAAGATTACTAAATTGTTCCTGTTATTGGTCTCTTAATCTTGCATATTAATTCAGATAATGAACCATGACAATCAGCTTCCATTCAATTATTCTTATTTATGTAATAAAAACTCAAATTTTGTTACTTTTCTAGCTGAGAAAGAGGAAAAAGTCACTGTATTTTTGTTGTCATCTCATTTCCAGTCCTCATAAAGTCTTTTTTTCTTACCAAAAAGAGAATCTTTCACAATGTTTAATGCCAGTTTTTATTTCTTTAATTAGGTGTTTCTATCAGGACCTTTTCAGTGAACTCTTCACATTTTAATATACTTCTGCTTCCTTCTGCTTCACTACTCTAGCTGATTATTTCAGAGTTTGTGCAGAACACATTCCTGATCTGCAAGAAAGCTGCTTTCAAGGTCTTTCATACTCTGCCATAATCCCCTAGTAATTACAAAGGCTCTCTTTGCAACAATAAGCAAGTCTGAGAGGAGTTCTATAACCCTGCATCACACATCAAATTGTACTTGGACATTTCAGTTAAATGTGCTTCCCTTGAGCCCCAAACTTGCACACAAAATCTGTGAGATGCCAAAACACAAGAACTGAAAGGTTATGATGACAGTAACTGTGTCTATACAAAACATTGATTAAATGAAATACAAAACACAGCTTGGAGAAAGGCTTTAGTTGGGGAGCAGTTAAGTGCTCATTAGAAAAGCAAAGTTGACAGAGCTTAAAAACACTTATTTTATGGCTGATAACCATTAATCATCTTTACAGATCTTTTTCTCCCCTAGGATTTTAACAGTGCCTTTGAATGTTCCTCTGTAATTACTTATAATTTTACTTTCTTTCTATTACTATTTCAGTTTTTTAGGCAAAAATGTCTTCCTGTCAAAGGAAAGACCTTGCCAGATTTGTGACTTGGTTGCAACCATTGCTTTCAGGTTTATCAGCCATGAGCTATCAGAAGTCACATTACCAATTATTGTATCTATATACATATATATAAAGGAAAAAAGCACAATATATAGCTTCACAAATACAAAATATTCTTTGTTCTCTTGTCTTTTTCCTTCTTTGCATCTCCTCTATCTATTGTTTGTTGACCAAGAGCATACTTGTGGGTTTTTTGGGTTTATTTTTATCTTCAAAGGGCTACACCAAGTTTCATCTATAACTCAAACTAGAAATTATAAGGGTCCAGAATAAAGTAAACCACTTCCATCTACCTGATCTTGTTTTGGACTAAAAAGCTTTAAAAATAACCCAAACTGCTTTATGCAGTTTGTTGCCAATACAACTGGTCTAAACGCTGTTAAATAATGTTGTGGAATGACAATACTCTAGAATAAAAATGATCTGATAACAATCCCTACTTTTGAAAGGACATCTAATTTTAAGGTCAATTTTTGTTTAAAACGTTGTGATACTAGTTTCCAGCGCTGTGGCAATATATAAGATGCCTTCTGTTACCTGTTACCTGAAGTTTTCCAACTTAATATATGTTGTGTTTTTTGCTCAGTAGAGGAATACTCTCTACAAAGACCTGGGGAAGCCAACATCTATTAGCAAAAATGAGAGTAGAGAACTCTGCAAATGTTTTTCCACCTACTTCATTAGTGACATCTGAAAGAAAATCAAATGAAAATTTTATTTCTCATTTCTTTTGTTGACATAGTAAATTCTAATATAGATACCAAACACAGAAACAAGATAAAAAAAAGACATGCCACTAACATGTTCCTTGCTTTTTGGTTAACAACAAATTTCTTTGAACAATTAGTAATTATATGGTAATCTCACCTTTACATTTCAGCTTTACCAGAAGGCTATTTAACCCCTATTTCCCAGGAAATCTCTTATCTGTATTACTGTAGGCAGTTTGTTGATAAGTGTGTTTCTGTCTCTCCTGATGAAACTTTTTACTACTTTCAATAAATATTCATATACTCAATGAGCCAGAGACACTAAAAATTACTCTATTCTCTGTTTGTTGAAGCAATTTACATGGGAAACCCAGGTTCTAATTACTATGCTAATGAATATTTATATATTGAATAGAACATGGAAATACACTAACAAAGGAAATGTCCAAAGGTACTTTACGATTAAGGTACTTGCAGGAAAGAAGAGGAGATGTAGGTTCAAGTGAGATTTGCCTTTCTCTTCAACACATGAACTGACTATTTTAATAGCTTTTCCATTGAATGAAATAGGCCTGACTCACTTCTGTGATTCAGTTCATAAATTAATTCTGAATTTAAACATTTTGTTATTTTTATTAGAGGGATGGGTGGGTGATTGCCAGCAAGGGGAAGTGCCAGATTCTGCAGCTGGGATGGGGCAACCCTGGATGTACAGACAGACTGAGGAATGATACGCTGGAATGATACCTGGGGGTCCTGGTCAATGGCAAGCTGAATATGAGTCAGCAGTGCCCTGGCAGCCAGGAGGGCCAACCGTGTCCTGGGGGGCATCAGGGCATCAATACATTGCCAGCCGGTTGAGGGACAGGATTGTCTCGCTCTGCTCTGCACTGGGGCGGCCTCGCCTGGAATATTGTGTGCAGTTTTGGGCACCACAATATAAGAAAGATATTAAGTTCTTAGAGAGTGTCCAAAGGCAACAAAGGCGGTGAAGAGCCTTGAGGGAAGCTGTGTGAGGAGTTGCTGATGGCACTTGGCCTGTTCAGTCTGGAGCAGAGACTGAGGTGAGACCTCATCTCAGTCTACAACTTCCTTGTGAAAGGAGGGGTAGACACTGATCTCTTCTCTGTGGTGACCAGTGACAGGATCCAAGACAATGGCCTGAAATTGTCTCAAGAGAGGTTTAGGCTAGATATTAGAGAAAGGCTCTTCAACCAGAGAGTAGTTTAGTACTAGAACTGGCTCCCCAGGGAAGTGTTCACAGCCTGAAATGTTCATCAAGCCTGACAGAGTTCAAGAAGTGTTTGGAAAATACTCCCAGGCAGATAGTGTGGCTTTTGGGGATGGCGCTGTGCAGGGCGAGGATCTGGACTCGATGAACCTTGTGGATCCTTTCCTACTTGGCACATTCTGTGATTCTGTGATTCTATACATTTACTCCTCTTAAATTACCTGCAATCACATGTTTATGGTTAATACATTCAACTGCACACAGCTTTCAAACTTCTGCAAGTGTAAATAATAGTTTGAAAGAATTTCACTGTGTTTCTGGAAGGAATTGTCGGTAAAAGCTATAAAGAGATGTGCACATTTTAATTTGACGATCTTGTCAGTTTAATCTCCCCTCCTAGTCACCATAAATTTATTTTAAACAAAGAAATGTATCAACAGCCAAACATTATGCTTTGTTAACACAAGCAACCTCCTATTCTCTAGAAGTCTCGAAATCAGTGTTGAAGTGCAAAGGCACAAGGCACTTTGTAAAGCACTACTCAATAAATAAAACAAACACACCATGAGAATGTATGGCTGTTTCATTATAATAGCCTCCCCAGAATGCATTATAATAGTTCAGTAGGAATAGGACATGATCAAACAGGGATGACAATAACTGGGCTTGTATCAGAAAAAAGCAACTTCCCCTTCTTCATAAACCATGAATGGAAAATGATAAGAGATAGGGAGTACTCCACATGTACAGAAACAAGAAGTAAATATGACTTCTATATGAATAATTAAGTGATTGCCTATGGGTTGTATACATCTAACAGTAAAGGTGCATATATTAGGGACTTTTTTTTTTCCTTAGCCTTCTTATAATCCCTCTGCTAATAACGTATACCATATAAAGCCTTGATAAAATTCCTAGTGCCCCATGTGTCCTGGACATGGACTGCCTCAGGAACAGGTACTTTGAACAAGTACTACAGTGGGCCTTTGGAGTTGCTGCTGTGGAGACAGAAAGGATTAGACATTTGAACACTTTGCTGGGTCTGTCAGAAAAACTCTTCTCTTGTAGGACTCTTGAAGGTAGAAGAACAGCAAGTATTGATTGGCACCATAACACTGCTTTGCCAGCAGTACCAAATAAATCAAGACACCATGATCCCCATCCATAAAATGATCCATGAGCTGGATAGCCAAGGAGGTCAGCAAGACTCACTCAACCTTCAACAGCCCCATTTTTCCCATGCATGAGATTGATGGAGAATGGAGACTGATTGTGGACTATCGTGGCTTGAATGAAGTTACCCTATCACTGAGTATTGCTGTGCTGGACATGCTGGAGCTTCAGGATGAACTGGAGTCCAAGGCAGAGAAGTGGTGCCACCATTGATATTGCTAATGCATTCTTCTCCATTCCTTTGGCAGCATAGTGCTGGCCACAGTTTGCTTTCACTTGTAGAGGCATTCAGTATGCCTGGAACCTATTGACCCAGGGGTGGAAACACAGTCCCGCCATTTGTCATGGACTGATCTAGGCTGCACTAGAGAAGAGTGAGGCTCCACAATACTTGCAACACATCAATGACATCATTGTAGAGGAGAATGTGGCAGAAGAAGTCTTTGAGAAAGGAGTGAAGATCGTCCAGATTCTCCTGAAAGCCAGCTTTGTCATCAAAGAGAGTAAAGTCAAGGGACCTGCCTGGGAAATCCAGTTCCTGAGAGTGAAGTGGCAGGATGGACAATGTCAGATCCCAACAGAAGTGGAAGGATAACTTTGCTGCTCCACTGACCAGCAAAAAGGAAACACAAACTCTCCTAGGCACCAAAGGCTTCTGGAGGATGCACATCCCAGAATACAGCCAGAATATAAGTACTCTCTACCTTTTTACATGTAAGAACAATTTACAGTGGGGACCCAAACAGCAACAAGCCTTTGTACAGATCAAACAGGAACTCTTGGGCCATGCAGAACTGGATAGGAGGTGAAGAATGTGCTCTACACCACAGCTGGGGAGAATGGTGCTACCTAGAGCCTCTGGCAGAAAGTCCCTGGGAAAACTCAAAGACAGCTGCTTGGATGTCCAAGGACAACTACAACCCAGCAGAGAAGGAGATTCTAGCAGCTGATGAAGGGCTTCAAGCTGCCTCAGAAGGGATTGGGGGCCAGCCTCTTCTACTAGGCAACTAGTGACAGGACAAGGAGAAAAAGCCTCTACTTGGATCAGAGAAGGTTGAGGTTGGATATTATAAAAAAAATTCCTCACTGAATGGGTGTTCAAGCATTGAAATGTACCACAGGAAATCGGTAGAGTAAGTGTAAGTGTTGCCTTTAAGTTGTTGTTGTAAGAATTGCCTTTAAGTGTTCAAAAAAGAGTGGTTGTGGCACCTCACAATATGGTTTAGATGGCATGGTGGTATTAGGTTAATGGGTGGACTTGATCTTGGAGGTCTTTTCCAGCCTTAATGATTCTATTCTGTGATCCTATGTGAATTGGATTCATGTAGTAAAATTATTTGTTAGTAGAGGTTAGTTAATACTTCATATTATGAAGATTCTAATTTTTATATTTGAGAACATGATTATTAGGAAGTTTTATGAAACATGGCATTCAAAGGGAGATTAGAAGAGACTCCGTATACAAGCTTCCTTTTCAGCAATGAAATTAAGCCTTTTTTAAACTTCAGTTACATGAAAATCACACTATTAAGATGGAGAAAGTATCAAATGTTTACACTAAATGGCTCTTTTTGTAAATCAGAGTAGACTAAAATAAATTGGATGAAGCAATCAGTATAGGAATATTACCTATACTTAAAAAGCTTGTTCAGTTTCAAATTGTATGTCTATTTACCATAATTAATTACAGCAGATAATGTTTTTACCTTAACACCTATTGACAACCTAAAAAATACTGGCATAATTCCTTAGAAAGGTATTTTGTGCACATGCTTTAAATTCTCTCTGCATTTAAACAGATATAACTAGATACATGTGTTAACTAAAGGGGAAAAAAGCACAATTATGAGACAGAAAAAGTAAGAAAAAGTAAGAAAAAGTAGTGTGTATAGCACTGTAGCTGTTCTTCATCTGCACCATGAGATAAAATTCTTTCCCACAGACTGGCACAGATTTCAGACTGGATATGAAACCAGATAGATTCATTAGATATTCTTGGACACCCACTTTATATTTCACATAACTAAATTCTCTACCCATTATAATTATATTGAAGCTTTCAGTAACTCAAATTTTATCAGAATTTCAGATATAGTCTGTTAGTAAGGACCAAAATTATTCATTCTATTTAAAAGATTTGATCGATGAATCATGGACTTTTCTATAGTGCATATAATAAGCTTTGTATCTCAGTGAAATGTCAGAAAGAGTATGTGATGCTACACTGGATATGGAAACTTTACACATGGTTCCTGTAGTCTAATTTGTACTGATTCTAGAATATGGCAAGGGTTTTTTTTGTTTGTTTTTCTTTTTCCTGTTCTTCTAGATTGTTAAAATGGTTGTATGCTTCCTATAGTTATTTTTATGTTCACATATCCCAGAAAAGTATTAACTGTCTGCCACACTAAAAAGGTAAAATCAATTACAATCTGGTCATTTTTACTCATTATTGCCCTATTAAAATTCAGAAATTTATCTTGCACAAAATGATTAATGAATTTTAGTCTTCCATCTCAAACACTTAAAAGGGAAAAGAAACAAACTACACTCCTAAAATTTAAAGTTATTAATTTAATCTTCAAGGAGCATACTAAATGATGTCTCTTGTGGTCTAGTTATAGGTAGGAGAGAAAAAGGTCAGGTTCTTACAATTGAAACAGTAATGTATTAAACAAAATAACTGTTTATACACACAACATACAAATATAATCCCTATTGAAGTTATAGTCACATTATACCTATACATAGAGACTCCTGCATCTATATGTAAAGATCTGTCTGCAAAAGTTTACAAACTGCTACTTTATTTATTCCTATCACAGTGTCTGTGATGCTACTTCTAATTTTCTTTGCTCCTGTGAAGCAGCATACTGAATTCTTAGGGGAAAAGAAAACATACAAATGCTATTACAGCACACATTTCTAAGCAGCAGGAAGTCTGTAGTAAGTGTCAGAGATTGATCACAATTTTATTGCACATATAAACAGGCAATACCAGTTGTACTGTGCCAAAGGGTTGTGGTATGCATCATCCATGCTGTATGTTTAACCACCTCAGATTTTCAAGAGAGGTAACAGCAAGCTTAAATTACTGAAAACAAACTGAAATTAATGAAAACTTTTTGTTAGAAACTACTCTCCAGAACCAGAATAAACCTCAACATCATACTTCTTTCACAAAGGAATGGAATGCTGAGCTGAATATGAATGGTGAAAACTAAGAGCATTTATACAAATGTTAGATATACACATGTGCACCCCTAACTAGATGCATAAAGAAATGCATGTATGCCATAAATTTCAAACATGCACCATAGTGTTCAAGGGCATGTTTTTAACCATACAAATGTATGAGCAGGGAGCTAGCAAGTGTTCCATAAAAGTGTTTCATTCATAGAGTGCCAAAATTTCAGAACTTTCATTGCAGTGATTGTATATGATCTGATTATTTTGTATTCAGTACAGAGATTATTTTATTAATAACCACTTTAGGAATGAAAGCATTTAATTCATACAAATGAGGTACAATTCTAAATTATCATAGTAAATTCCTTAGCCTGGAGTATCACCATTTCTGAGATCGGCTAGGATTCTTGAACTAAAAAAAGGTCACCGCATGGTGCCAGGCTTTTATGAAGTAATTTCTTTGTACAGAAGAGCTTTACTGGAGAAAATAAGGAATTTAAAGTAATTATAGAATCCTATTAAGATACTGTGAATTGAAAGTATATGGATATAACAATTCTATTACATTTTCAACAAAACAAAGTCCTGTGAGTCATAGTTTGCTTATCCCTCAACTCATCAAAATATCTATCTGCATTTGAAAACAGTATCACATATTCATTGACTGTTACAAACACAGGCTTTTGGGACTGTCTCACAAATCATGTGAGAATTTGTCTTTCTTATAGAGTGGCTGTCACTGACAATTACCTTGATGCCTATCCAATATTCAGAATACCACTAAGAAAATACTTTAATTATGAAAATACCATATAGTTATGTTTTCTCAAACATTCTCAAGGCTCTGAAGTATTTCTCAGAATATTCACTGGTGAATTCAGAGATAAGGATATTCATAAATGAGTTAAACTC
>JAWWMO010000138.1:39400385-39412501 GCA_035047845.1 Dendrocincla fuliginosa | reverse complement strand
CTCAAGGCTCTGAAGTATTTCTCAGAATATTCACTGGTGAATTCAGAGATAAGGATATTCATAAATGAGTTAAACTCCAAAAAACCAAAACCTAGTTTTCCCTACTGTAGTGAAAAGACAACATAAATTTAACAAAACCAAATATTCAATAGACAGGTTTTAAAAATGATAGTCTTCTCAGCTTGAAGAATGTTCATAACCCCATTAATATGAATGAAAGTTAACCATGCACAGGAGGAAAAGAACACATTTACTGTGTGTGTATACTTGCTCTTTGGAATCTTTGAATATTTCATTTTAATAAATATATTTTAGGAAGACATCTAGTTTATCAGAACAAAGGCTTTGGTTTCTGTTTTAAAATTACTGAGGCGCAAGATACGACCAGAAAAGTTCACCCGGCCATGTATATTTCACTGCAAACATGTCATTTTAGACATTTTTCAAAGATGTATCTGAATCTGAAAAGCAATCCTACTGAGGTATTTTTTTTTCTGGTGCTCATTGACATATTCATGTAATGTAAAATCAATCAAAGCCAAAAAGCCCTTAAATATAAACCCAAAACTGAACTAAAAAAAAAAAAAAAATCTACTCGATATTGCTTTATCTTGTTTTTCTAGAACTTTTGTGTTAAGAAAGTTCAGCAACCAAAGTTATGTTATGAAGGTACTAAAACAGTATCATTGTATAGATATAACTCGTTCCTTTGAGAACTATTTGGATAGAGGAAGAAGTGAAGCCATTACTAAAGTGAAGTGGTAGTTAGGAGGGAGAAAGAAGTGCCAACTTGAGAATTAAAGCTCAGCTTCCTGAAGGGTGACATGGAAGAGATTTACTCTTTTGCAAAAGGGGTGACTTTTAAGTCCCTGAAAGTCTTTTATAACCTAAGGATTACAAAGACCTCCACAGATTTTCAAAATTATACTCTTTAAAAATCTTACATAAATTACATAACTGTTTTATCAAAATGCAAATGAAAAAGTCATGCAATACCTGAGGCTGGAAGGAAGAAGTGAAGTCTGAAGGCAATCTAGCTGAACCTGCCTACAGAAAGTAGAGGCAGCTTAGCTATGGTTGCTCAGGACACCTTGTGAGCAAACACTAGACTGGGTTCTGAGTATGTCCAAGGATAAAACCTTCACAGTGTCTCTGGTCAGCCTGTTGCCATGCTTAACCATTCTCACTGTGAAACTGATTTATCCACATTTTTAGTAGAAATGTGCCTTGTTGAAAGCTGTGGTCATTGCCTCTCATTCTTTCATGATTCAGAAGATGCTCTGAGAACAGCAGTGTCCATCTTGCCTATATGTGCTTATTAGTTAGATGGAGTCAGCAGTAATAGTCCCCATTTAGCATGATCATGCTATGTAAATGAAAAGTGTGAGTAAAGACAAATCTATCATTTTATTATGCACTACAATGTTTTATGTCTAAAATAAGTGTTCAGATATTTTTACATCCAAATCTTTGCTCTAATTGTAATATATTTTGAACAGTCACCCACATCAGCATTTAAAATAACATGCAGAATTTGTAAAATACGTATGAGTTGTAACTTTTGTTAGACAAGGAGGATGATACTTAAAGCAAATGTTAGAATCAGAAAAAAACCCACATACAAAAGTGTCAATTAAAGCAGTAAATAACTCAGAACATTTGCAGTGAGGGAGCACCTGAAACTTTGCAGCTATTGTATCAAAGTTTATATAAATTTTTATATTGTTACTTTCTTTTTAAGCATTGCTAGCAGATCAAATTCAACAATATTTTGGCAGCCTAAAATTACACTCTTCTGACCTTGACATTAGTATTCAACAGCACTGATGAGAGAATGACAGCTTCTCCATCCTACTGGGTGATCTTGCAAGCTTTTACCTTCATGACTATGGAGTTTCTGTCAAATATGCTTCCGGCTGAATGATCACATTTTTTGAATTATGAACTGGCTGAAAACTGTGCTAATTGGGTCCCTATTTATGTCACTCAAATATTAAGTAGCATTAATACTCTTCAAAATTAGATACATACTCATAATTTTACTGCACATTAGCTGTAACATATATTTGGATTGAATGAATCATTTACAATACCTAACAAACACACATGAACTATTACTGGAAAATTTTTAGTAGTTCTAATGTATTAAGATTAGAAGTAAGAATAACATTTCTAAAAGTAAGGAAAAAACAAGCAAGTAAAAATAAAAATAAAAATGCAGTGATTAATATAAAGATCCAGAAGATCTTATGTGTAGTGCTATGGAATTTAGTAGAATTAGAAATCAGAAAGACAGAAATAACAAACTGCAAAGTTGTGTTTGCTTATAGGGAATCTGGGCTCTGGACAAGAATTATAGTGTTCTTGAGTACACTGAAGAATTATCCCTGTGATAGTCTCATTTAGGCCATTTCTCCTAGTCTTAGTGAGTTATATTACCAGATCTTAGAATTAAGAGCAGTGAAGTTCAGTAGAGGAGCATCTAGTTATGTCATGGATATCTTTAGTCTTTCAAATCTCAGCAATCTGCTTCAACTATTCTGAACCTGCACTGTAAATATTGCCAAATCCACAGGAACAGTTATATAATAAATTATTCTGTTACATCCATGGGTTACATGACCTTTGATAATGAAACAGTTTCAAAAGCATAAAAATGAGCAAATGAATAATTTTTCAAGTTACACTTAGCTGTAAGAATCAGCAGCTCAGCCATTCTCTAGCTTGCCCCTGTAATTTACTTAACATTTGACATCATCTACAAAATTCTTAGAGACAACTTTCCTGAGTCAGTTGCTTAAAGAGTGTTAGCCATTTAGACCAGATATTTTTAACATCTTATTCCTTTTATATCTTAAATGGAATTCCCTATTTTCCCTTCCCCTCCTTTGTGTACAGTCCTGGGCTAGGAACTGGAATATCTCATGGTATAGATGACATCTGTGTCATTTCCTTCTCCCTTTAGAGTTACATGTAAATTCTACTACATAGCTTAAGACACATGATTCATTTTTCCATACTGTATCTGAAACCAATCTTTACTGTTGATAGAGACTGAAGAACCTACCATGCTCATTAAAGCACACAAATTTCTAGGGCAAATACACAGTTTTAGTCAGTTCTGCTTAGTCAAACCACAATATCTTACTCCAAAACAGTCAAGTCAAAATTGTCTGTATATTGCACTTCTTTGTTTTTAAGTTCTTCTATGAATTTTGCTTTACAGGGTAAAACAATTTCTATTTTTTTTCTATTTTGGTTTGCCTGTACAGAGTTATTAGGACCCACACTAGCCCTATGCACACTTTAAAGTAATTGGGCAAGTATTTGGAAATGAATCTCATGCATCTGATGTTGCATCATATCTCTTGCATTGTATGAAGAACAGGTAAGTTTTTCAGTGTTTTTTTCCCCATTTTTTGTACACTTATTAGACGATTTTGCATACCTTTTCACTTTACACCCTGGAAGGTGAAAAAAAAGAGAATTTTCAGCCTGGATCAAAGCACTAGTGCTTTCTCTGTTAATTTATTAGTAGCATAACCAATCTGCTGGTTAAAAATAAACCACAGAATTTTACATATTTTTGAAAAGAAAGCAAACTAGTTAGAAAAATCAAACATTAAAATTTCCAGTTGAAACAGGAACATGGAGATTTCCCTGCATCTAAATCAACATCTCAATAGCATTTCAAGGATAAAATGAGACAGGAAGTTTTGTTTGTGGCATTTAAAAAAAAAAAGAAAAAAATGTGAGAGAAGGCAGAAATGAATGAGATGAAAAGTAAGATTTGCTCTTCTATCTTCTTTCTAGCAAAGTAAATACAGCAATGATTCCACTTTTTTGCTGTCTTCAAAAAAAACTTCTCACAATTTAATAATTACATTGGGAAAGAGATCCAACAGTACCACTAGGGGTGTAATCCAAAAGTTTAAAAAGGTTCTTTTGTTCACTTGCAAGTAGGAAGGCTGGAGACTTTTGGACAGAATACAAGAGAACAGCATGCAGAGTAAAGACAGAAAAAGCTACTAGAAAAGCCACCGAGGATAGTCCAGAGGATAGTTTTGGGGACTGAGACCATCTGCGACTCTCACATCTTAAGGGTGTTATTCAGGATTGTAGGGAGACATATTTCACCAGTTGGGAACTAACCTCTCAAATGCTAGCATACCTCTACTGCCCTCTTTTTAAAGAACTGAACAGGGCTTATTTTTCTCATTTGTAAAGGGGGTACTTCTAATGAGGTGCTGACCTTTAGAATAGCAGCTCAAAGTGGAAAAGAAAATTCAAATCCTTGCTGTAACTGAAAAGCTTATATCCAGATTCTATCTCCTTGGAGAGCCCCATATCCAGGTTTTCATCTGGTAAGGGACAGATTTATGGATAACCAAGAAACAGAAGATGAACAGACCTACTAAAATCTCAGTCAAAATGTGCCACTGGGTAACACTTCTCTCCCAAGACAGCTAGACTTCCCAAGTCATTCAAGAGTCACTATACCATCATGAATGAAAACCCCTAAGACATCTCATCATCCATCAGCTATACAAAATCCCAGCACAGAGGGTGAACACTCTTTTTTGCAACACACATAAGTAGCTCACAGCTCAGAATCTACAACTGCACAGAAGGTACCTGATTGTGAAGAATAATCACAGAATCACAGAATGGGAAGAGACCACAACGAGTCATGTGGTCCAACCTCCCTGCTCAGGCAGGGTCATCCTAGAGTACATTGCACAAAATTGCATCCAGATGGTTTTTGAATAACTCCAGTGAGGGAGACTCCACAACATCTCTGGACAATCTGTTCCAGCGCATGGCCACCTGCATAGTAAAGTTCTTTCTCATGTTCAGGTGGAATTTCCTGTGCATCAGTTTCTATAATAATAATTGTCAGGTAATAGTAATCCAGAGGTTTTCAACATATAAATGCTAGATTTAGGTTCATGTAGTCCACGTAAATTCTTGTTTAGGTAAAAAAGATATGATCTTTATGTCTTGATTTTAAAATTCATTATTAAATGCAGTGTTTGACTCCCAGCATCACTAAAGCTCTAAAGGTTAATTCTGTATAGCTTACTTTAATTAATAACACATTCTTCCTATCATAGACACATCTCTTTTTCTGTACAATCAGCAGCTTTCAGCTTTTTCTGTATTATCTTTATAAGACAGCTTGATAACTTGATAATTTGTTAATGACATAATTGCTTCTTATAAAATCTATCAAGTCTACTAACCTCTAATTGTTACTCTCTGCCACTGATTTTTGAAACTGAACTCAAGAGATCATATTGATTATTGGAAAAGAGCCAGGTGTTCCCATTGAAACTGAGACTGGAAAAAGTCACAAATGAAAACCTAACTTGTTTAATAAAATATTAGTAGATTATTTTACAGAGAGTCTAAAAATCAAGTTTCCACTGGAATGTAAACAACATTCTAAAATATTTGCCAGTGTGTCATAAGCCTGAAGTTAATTAGCTTTGTGGCTTTATTGATTTTTGTTTGGTGTTTTATTTTAAAGCTGAATGCATAATTAAGAAGCAAACAGCAAAAATATCCACTAACATTTTGCTAGCCACTTGAAATAGGTTTGGCAAGTCAAATTCAGCGTTAACTTTCCAGTGCTTATACAAAGGAAACAGGTTACTTTTCCTTGTGGCAGCTAGTTTAGATGTTTCATTTTGCTAATAGGATACAGTATCAATGTGTCTCACTCCAGTTAATGTATCATATACTACTGTGCTACATTTAGCTAAAGTCCAGACACAGTAAGATTTGACATTATGAACTACAGCTAATGATCAGCTCCCTTAAAATCCTTTCTCATTTTTAGTGGTATAAATTATTAGTTCAAAATCTTATTACTGGTAGCCTTTAGAATAAAATCACATAGCAATTACTACTGCATTCAATTGTTTGCTTTTAAAAACAAACTAACAAATGGAAAAAAAAAACAAACAAACAAAAAAAACACCTCCAAACCCTCCACACCAAACTGGCAGCAACTACATTTTGAAATAAAATAACAGATGTTAACAAAGTGTCATAATACAGAGTGGACGTACCTTTAATAATTTTGCAGCAAGAGCCTTCTACATTGGATACAATCAAAATTTGTGTAAACAGGAACAAGTGTTGTTAGAATGTTTCCCTTTAAAACATTTGAACTCAAATTACTGTAGTTCAAAATTAGCTGCTTTGCTAAAACAAAGGAAGACTATAAATCTTGGTTAACAATGTAGTTTTTTTCTCCACATGATGCATCTAAAAATTTATTCACAAATATTTTAAGGAATTTGATTCTGAATGGTATTTTGGCAAAGAAAATAACACTGAGATTTCATGTGCTTGCGGGGTCACTGACCTAGGTTTTTCAAGTTTGCTATTCACACCAAGTTTCTTTACATGTACCATTGTGGAACACAAACTAATATGACCCAGAAAAAAATTAATGCGTACTAATTCTTACTAGTATCTTGTTACGCTTCTGAGGGAGAAAATTTAATTTTAAATATTTTTGTCAGTTATTGGAATGAGTATTTTCAAAGCTGTGCTAAGTGTTGACTATGAATATTGTCTGGACAACAAACAAGTGACAAAATGAAGGAGAGGAATATGAACATAGAATTGATTATAACAAAAGTGACTTTGAACTTATGATACAGTCTCCAAGCATTTCCTACTCGTTAGCTCTCCATCCTCTTAACTTCTAATTCCTAACAGAAAAAATCTGGATTCTTAATCGTGTACTTGGATAGCACCAGTTGTACAATGTCAGCTACAGCAGGACCTACTTAAAAAGTTACTGGATGAGTCAATAAGTGCTTTAAAGAAAGCAACATTGTTTATGCCTACCTATTGTGAAGTTTCCTGAAAAGTTTGAACTAAAAAAATCATCCAGAACTTGAACGAGATCATGTTTATCAAAAAGTAAAAAAAAAAAACAACAACCCCCACACACACTCTAATGTATGCTTATAAAGCTAGCAAGTGTTATTATAATGGTTTCATCTGACTTAAAGCACAATCTATGGAATTTACTCCATGTTTCCTGCACTGATACCACGCCTTCTAGGAAAATCAAAATGACACAGGTTACAGGACTCAATGTTGATTTTACCATATTCCTTGATAACCTGCTAGAGTAGTTCCATCTTTAAAACAATGTTACATTTCTCAACTGTTAAACAACTGTTAAACCATTTTTTTTATTTTTGCCATGTAGCCAAATATTATATTGCCCCCTGAGCCAAAAGCATTACATCAAGAATTAATCTTCAGACCGTTAGTTCTCACTGACATTCTGTTTTACTTTTGCAATGACTTCAACATTTTGTTCTTCCATCCTATGCATATCTCTTTGCCTTGCATATACGTGATTCTTAATAACAACAATCATTTTCTCAAATTTTAATAGAAATTAAGACAATGATAAAGCAAAATTTTGCTGCTCTAATGAGCTCTGAGCTGTGACTTAGGCTTGTCAAGCAGCACCTGCTGTCCTTAATATCTCAGCATTTGACATCTCCTTGAAAATTCTTTACAATTACAAAGAATATGAGTCAAATACTTCTAGCACAGAATTTCTTATAGCTCAATGGAGTTTGGAGCTGTTTCTACTGGGTTTTATAAACCTACAACAAAAAAAAAACCCACCACCCACTTACACTCAGAGATTCACAGAATACATTTAATTTTTATTTTATGTCTACACAAAAGACAGAATGGAATTTCTGGAAGGGTTCTCAATTATGTAGGAGGAATGTCACTTTTCAAATTGAACCAAACCAACCAACCAAACAAAAACCAACTAACCAAGCAACCACACAAAAAAACTACAAAGCACTAATTTTTATTCCAATCAAGTATATAAATGTCTAACTCACAAATCTTGTACTGTCTTGACTGTTATGCCAGAAGTCCTGGGCATTGTGCTCTCATGACAATATACCTTGAGCATTATTAAAGTATGTGGTTTTATCTCTTAGCAGATTATGAGAATACCCGGGGAGAAAAAAGTCAAAAATAAACCCAGCTTTTTTTTCTGTTGTTCATAAAATTGGAAAGAAGCAAATTTAACTTGTACTAGAGAAAACCTTTTAAATGAAACAGAAAGAAGACCTCACAAGTACCATTACGTCTCAATCATGGAATAGCAATAAAATTTAATGTTTTAGAAGAGAGTTTCTTCCATAAGGAAGGCATCCATGCCTTCAAAACTTGACATTCCAATATGTCTATCGACAATAGAAAGAATAGTGGGTTCCCTGCAGTGAATCCCTGTATTTCTCATGCACTCTAGCTGCTCTTCATTTCAGTCATTCCTTCCTGACTACAGCTTCCTCCAGAGTCTGCTAGCCTCTTCTCAGGCTAATGAGCATTGTAAGTCCAGCTGTTCTTTCCAAAGCATCTACCTTTTCACTTCATCCCAACAAAAGGGATAGAAAAATCAGCCATGTTTTTTTTCAAGCATTAGAAAAAAACTTTCTGTTTTTGTTTAAATGCTTGCAATCCCTTGGTTCCTGCCCCCCAATTTAATTAGTGGTCCAAGGTTTTCATAAGCTAAAGTTGTCATTGATATAAAATGAAGCGTGTAGTGATCTGTTCATTCAGCAACACTTCAAAATGACTGAACATGAATAAAATGGTAAATTGCAATTACATTCCTAAGAGAGTACATATGAAATCCATATTAATACCACATTAGTTCATTATGACAAACATTATTATAGCTAATACTAAATGATAAAATAATGACTACCTACTTAAAGAATTAGCATTTCTAATCTTCCTTCCAAAAGGAATATAATTATGCTTCTCTAGAAAGAATGCAAAGATTTTTTTTAATTTTTTTAAGTGATTATTTAGGCACAAAATATAGGTTTCAGCTGACTCAGCATGCACAGCCTCAGGTAGGGTTTCCTGAGGTAAAGAGCATATTCCATTTTACCATTTAGGAAATAACAATGCACATGATAAAAATAGCGGCACATTTCTCCCATGTACGATGGAGTGTAGAACAATAACATTTGTCCTATTTCAGTGTCTAAAAATTCTAATAAACCTCAAAGAAACTGAAGAAGAGTTAAGAGAGACATTAAACAAACACATGAACAACAGAGGCTAACAGATGCATCTGGGGATACTGGCCTTTCACATATTTAAAATTTTAGGTTTGCTTTCAAAATTACTTCTGCAGAAGGATGAAAGTGAATGCAGGATTTTTTGAGCCCTAAGGCCAGTGACTCATCATTAAATTTACTTTTCATAATGTTTACATGTTTTGCATCACAGAATTGAGTCTCACGTGAGTGATGGCTTTAGCAAAGAGATTTCTGTAGTAATAACCCATGACTAAAATGAAACTGTGTAAAAGAGAAGAGGGAATGTAGGAGAGCTATATGACTTTCCATAAAAAGGCCTGACCCAGTGGTGGCTTTCATAGAAGCATCTGGGAGACTATAATTTTGTGTAATTTCTGAGGGACATGGTAGAGTGACTAAGTAGAGAGAAAACATGAAAATAAATGCTAAATTTAAATTTAAAACAAGACACAACTTTTGTCTGAAAAAAAATTGTTAATCTACAAATTAAAAATGGCAACAACGTAATGATCAATCTGTCAATATGACAACCAGCAGTTTCAGGTATTTTATTTCTCATACTAAAGTAGAGTGTCTTTAAACTGTTAAAAGGAAAAATTATTTGAGCTTTCCACACCCATTAATGACTGTGATTTATTATGTCTTTAGTTGATATATTCACTATCATGACATATTTGGGTCAGAAACCTTGAGGAACACAGTCTGCTGTTTGGTAAACAACTTTAACTAATCTAGTCTTTAAAGCTCTACAGGGTTTACAGTATTTGAGAGAGGAATTAACAGCATCATTGAACAATTCTTGAACACGTGTGCCCTTTCAAGTCAACTGTCAATGCACACACAGGTTAGGTATGGAGTTTCCATGGTCAGCCCCTAAGACTTGTTTTTTTAACATGCAGTGTCAGGAACAAAGCTGGGCTCAGCGTATGAATTGGTCACTCTTCATCTGAAGACAAGGAAGCTTCAGCCCCCCAAGTCAAGAGGCTTGTTCTTACAAGGGCCTCACATTTGAACTGGCAAACTACTTTATTTATTTGTTTGTTTGTTTGTTCGTTTTGAATGTTGTGAATCAATGGCGTGTTAAAAGCTTTCTACTAAACGTGCTGTCAAGAGGCCTACTGTAGAAGACAAAAATGTGATTAAGTACATTCAAATTAATGTAATCAATTAATCTAGGCTTTATACATATGTATATATCTACATATGGATTTTAAAATATGATAGGATATGATCCTTAGTCAAAGCTAGTTCCTGTTAAAACAGTACAGGGAATCAAATGATTGATAAAACATCTTAATAGTTTTGTACTTGTGAAAATTTAATACAGTGGAAAAAAGCTGGATTAACAGTGAGAGGACATTTATATTTGCAAAAAGATACACTCTCAAGGTAATGTGTAAGCTCTTGACACTTTTTCACTCTTGTGAACAGTGACAAATTCTCAGATGGAGAAAACATGGGAAATTTTTCTCAAGTTTCCTTCACTCTGCTAGTTGAATCACCATTTAAATGAAAGACTTCAGCAACTGCTTTTGCAGTATGTAAATTCCTGTCAAAAATTCCAGGAGATATATTGGGAAGAGTAACAAACTTTCCCATGAATACATCCATAACAAATTCACATTCACCTGTTAATTAGAAAGCGCAAACAAAAAAGTTTGTTCTTCGTTCTCCAGAAGAATTAATACCAGTTCACTAGGAGGCAAGGACTTTGAGAGGATAACCCACTCCTCTGCCACACTGCCAGACTTCTGCTGGGGACTCGGGCCCCTGTGTCAGCCTTACTGGGGCCTGATGAGTTATCCTTTAGTGCTTTCAGAAGCTGTAGTGTTAATGCTACTAATTTCATCCAGGCTTTACTAAGAAAGTCGTCTGAAAACTGTTGCGCTCTTAGATCAGTGATACTCACAGCATGTACTTTATTTATGTCGGCACTCACTTCACAAATTTTCTATAGTGCATCTCTACTATATTAACTATTTTCTTAGTACTTTATTTTTAATAATGAAAAAAAAAAAACCCCAAGACCTAAATAAGACAATAAAAATGAATGCAATGTTTAATTATTTGAAATACAAGTACTAAAATGATTTTAGAGAACAAAAGGATAGACCGTAATGTCTATATTGATAATTATGTTTTCTATTCCATCTCTTTTCACAATTAATCACCTGTGAGTCAAGACGAGTTACAGACTACAGGGTAAAATATAGAAAGTTGTTGTTCTCTTTTTCCTTTTGCTATTTCCCCCATCTTAAGAATAAATCAATGATCCTTTAACCTTTTCTCACCTGCAATTAAGCCACAAGTTTTACTGATTCTGAGTAGGCTGCTTACTTAATGTAATAATTAAATGCTCAGTCAGAGCTATTGGATTTGTATCACAGGTATTTGAGATTTTAGAATGAGAGTCTCAAGATCTTGTTATGCTGTGCTTAAAGCCTATATGCACATTAAGCCTTTGTGAACCCAGTTGTCAAGTAAACTTTGCATATACTTCAAATAAGCATGATAGTGAACAGAGATGCCCAAAAGAACTCAAAAAAAAAAAATGAAAAAAACACCCACAAATACATAAAGCTAAAATGGTCAAAAGCAAATGGGAAGTCAGTTTATGCAGAGCGTGGGATAATAAATGAAAGAAACCAATTTTTGAGCTGTTAAAATGTTGAAAGGAGCCTGTAATGAAGCAATTTAACAGTACCAGTGGGAAAACTGTAATTCTACCTTTGTATAGTACTGTGGAATTAGAAGACAGAATGAGCCAGTACCAAAGAGACGAGTTCAGATGAAATTAATTTACTCACAGACAGTCCACATTCCTCCCTTATCCTCAAAAGTGCACAAGTACAGACTCATTAAGGATTAACAAAAATGGTTGTGAAAAAAAATCTAAATGGAAGAGACCCTCAAATTTACATTAACAATAATCAAAGTGCATTTATAAAATCTTTTCCTCCTACTACCATATCTCAAAGACAAAAGGAATCACAGAGCATCAGA